>OX456984.1:13403936-13870648 GCA_949752695.1 Melanostoma scalare | reverse complement strand
TTATTATTATTATTATTATTCTTTATTTTTTTCAATCAAATGTACAATATGACGTAAAGAATACGGACATGGCTAATTTGCCGTCTGCCGGATATGACATTATAATATTGTAATTTAATAAAAAAATAGCAATTTGGAAATATAAATACAAGAATTAAAAAAAGTTATATAAAAAAAGAAAAGGTTAGAAAAAAAGAAAAATTTTCTACCTGCATGTATTCAACTATGGTTTTATATTTTTTAAATGAGAAAGCGAGAATATTTTCAATTCCTCTACAAATTTAATGATTTGCAACATAAACAAGAGATCAATTTTAACAGTGATTTGAAACACAAAAAGTAATAATTTTGAAATGATTTAAAACATAAAAGTGTATTATTGAATAAAGCAAACTCTTCAATTTTTAAAAACTATTTCGGTACGTTAGGGCATGCTTGCAGAATTTGTAAAATATAGACCAGCCTCTAGCACCATTAAGTAATTCGTGGAAACTATTGAGAGACAAAAAACTTTCTTGGAAATACAGTCGACGAATTTCTTGCAAAATTGGACAAACTGCGATAAAATGATAGACATCTTCTAACTCACGTCTGTTACAAAGATTGCAAATTTGCAGAAGATCAATTCTGTGAGGGATGAAATTAAGATTGAGAATTTCAACCCTAGCTTTGAAAACCATGCTTATCAGCTCTGATGAGTTCTTATCGTTGAAGTAGTTCTCTGCAGTAGGCAACCGGTGATTTAGATTCCTGTAGATAGTTCTGGAAGTAGACGATGATGCTCTGGTAAGGTGCTGATCAAAAAGACTGGCGTCTATTTTTGAAATAATGATTGCAAAAATGTCATTCCACTCGTACAGATTTGCTTCGGTTACTGCACACGTAAGATCATTGGATAGAGCATATTGATTCCATTCCCTGGAAGGTGATGCATTTGTTTGCAGCAGTCTCAACATTATTTTCTTATGGAGACTGTTGTCACTTCTTCTTATCACTCTAGTAATATAGTTTGAAACCGCTTTGAGGTTCCTAATGTAAATTGGTGGTAGCCCTGTTTCGACGTGTATGGCGTAGGTTGGTGTGGAATTTGGTAATCGAAAGATACGTTTAAGAAAATTTCTTTGCACCTTCTCAAATTCTTCAATGGGGGTAACTCCGAAAGCCTGAATACCATAGCACATACAACTGTTAATAGTCGCATTAAAAACTTTAAATTTAGAGGAATGATCAATGTCTTGTTTCGCAAAAAATGTGGGCCACTTTAGATTCAGCGCTAGCGTAGCTTCACTGCTTTTTTCCTTAATATGCTTATTAAAATTTAAATTGTATGTTAGGTGAACTCCAAGGTACTTAAATTCACGTACAGTGTTGATTAGCTCACTACCAAGCCGCCACGTTTCTTCAGGAGCTCTATTTCTTTGTCTGTTTTCGAAAACCATGGCCTTTGTTTTCTGGACGTTAACGCGAAGGTCCCATGTTCGACAATATTCTTGCAGTTTATTTATTTGGAGCTGTAACGAAAACGGATTGTCAGCCAGTAAGACCAGATCATCTGCATAAAGTAAAACTTTGATGAGAGTTCCCGCGAAGATTACACCACCCGGTAGGATGTTTGTGACGTCATCGATAAACAGTGCGAATAACAGCGGGCTTAAAATGCATCCTTGAGGAACGCCTGCGGTAGTTTCAAACCAGTTCGAGAGCTTGGATCCATCCCACACCGCTGCGTTTGAAGTCTGGAGAAATTTGAAGTATAGTTGTAGAAATTTTCGTGACACTCCCAAAGTTGATAATTTATACAACAACGCCTGTCTGTTCACTGTATCGAATGCAGCTTTAAAATCAACAAAACAGACATACAGTTTTTTGTTTTTTTCAATACGATATTAGCTATGCTAATCAAAGCGAAAATGTGATCGACTGTAGTAAATCCTGGTCGAAAGCGAGCTTGGAAAACGCTAAGTAGATTAGCTCCTTCAATCCAGCTACAAAGTCGTTCATATAAAATTCTAGCAAAAATCTTTCTCAGGGAGTTAAGAATCGATATTCCTCTATAGCTCTCAGGTAGAGAAGAGTCTCCTTTCTTAAAGATGGCGAAAATAAAAGCTTTGGTGAAATCTGACGGAACGCAAGCATTGTCATAGAGGAGGTTAAAAAAGTCCAGAATATAGTTTTTCAGAACATCGTTTGAATTTTTAAAAAACTCAACTGGTATTCCATCACTTCCAGGTGCTTTGTTGTTTTTCATTCTACTAAGCACATTTTCCAGCTCACTCGCGGATATCGTTGTATCTAGTTCAGGTACAAACGTGTTCTGTAATGCAAAGCTGAAAGTATGAAGATTCTCCTCGGCCGACAACAGAGTTTTAAAATGAGCAGCTTGAGTCTGAGCTTCGAGAGAAAACTTCATACTTTTATGCCAACCACTAACTTCTCGTACATTGTTCCAAAATTCCTTGGAATTCTTGCTGAGTTGAAGCTGGTGTACAAGATTTGTGTGATAACTCGTCTTCTTAGCTATGCAAAGTTGCTTGAAATCCTTGTTAGCCCTCAGGTACATGTTTTTATAGTGGGCAGCATTTGTTGTTCTCAACAGCCTTAGATATTTAAATGAAAGTTTCCTCAACCGGTTACAGTCCTTGTCGAACCATTTTCTTTTAGGGGAAAAGTTACCAAATGTATTATTCGCAGTTGGGGCTGAGGCATAAACCAATCCGATTATGCTGTTTTCAATTTCATCTATAGTGACCGTTGATTGTTCAGGGAGACAACTACAGTTGTTATTTAAAAGAGCTTTGTATCGCTCAGCTTTGTTCTCCATCCATTTAATTTTCCGAACGTTCTCTGAAACCATATGTTGTGGTTGTTGATCAAAGTTCGTTTTCACAAAAATTGGTAAGTGTGCTGAGAAATTTGCCAAACCCACTGTAAAATCTTTTATTATGTTGCACCATTCTCCAGATACAGCACACAAGTCTATAACTGATTCACCTTGACCGCCTATAAAAGTGAATTCACCACGTTCGTCACCTGTTGTCACACCATTTAGAACGAAAAAACCATAGTCTCCGAATAATTCAGATAATAATCTGCCGTTTCTGTTGATAGTTTCATCTTTAGAGTTTCTGTTCATTTCGAAATTCAGTTGATTTTGCAAAAAATGTACAGCGGAGTTCTGATAACCACCAATTCGAGCATTAAAATCCCCGATTATCATAGTATTTTCCAAGAAAGAGTTGGTCATAAAGTTATATAAGTTATCAAAATCATGATGCCAATTATTACAGTTAAGGTATACCGGAATAATATGAAAGTTCGAATTGTTACTTTTAATTTTAATTATAAGCCTGGTCTCTATATTTCTGAATTCTACAAAATGCGAAACTTTGTAATTAACTCCACATAGAATTCCTCCACTCGCTCTCCCATGTACATTTGTTCTAATTGCTGGAATGAATTTTAATTTATAGTCTTTAAAATATTTAAGGTAATCATTTTCATATTTTTCTTCTAAAAAAGTTTCTAATAAAATTATTATATCATATTTAAATATATACTTAAAAAAATCAGGTTGCAGAAGTTTACTTTTTAGACCTGTTATATTATATGCTAGAATTGTTAAATTTAAAGAAATAAATTCTTGGCAGACGACATTTTTTCCCTATAAATTTGGTGCACTACTGAGGTGCTTCAACTGACTCCCAGGTGGCGCTGATGTGAAATTGGGGGTCGATGCTGCATGTTGGTTTTCAACCGGGACCAACTTCGTTCCCTTGCCGCTGTCAAAGAACTCGCAAAATCTATCGCCAAACGTGTTGTTTACAAAGTTTAATTCCGCCGCTGATTTGTCAAATAATCCTCGTGATTCACTATAGGCAAATAGATGATTGTTGATTTGCAATTTATCACCCTTCAAGTTGATCTTCGCTTGTGAATTTATTTGTGATAATTTAATTTTAATTTCATTCAGCATCAGCCTTTGTCTCTTCCTGCGGTACATCAAAGATTGTTCGCGATATATGCTGATTCCTTTGCCTTTCAGCTGGTTTGCCACAGACAAAATTTGATTCGCGATTTCTGGGGATTGAAGTTCCATAAATACGGTCCCTCTTTGTGTTTGAGTGTTTCGAATTTCTCGTGTTTTTTTTATTGAAATTTCTTCACCTTCTTTTAACTGGAGAAGCTTGTTGCATGTTTGTTTTGCTAGATCAACAGCGGTAGTTTCTCGGTCAAGAGGAAGGTGTACTACCAAACAGTTTTCGTTTTGTTTACGTGAAATCAATTCCAATTGAGACTCCAGCAAGTCGCACCGCTCGGTCATTGTTTTTAATTTTTGATTCAATTGTGCATTGGTGTTCCTCAAAGCTTCCAGTTCAGCAGATAGAGAAGCAACATCTGATCGTGTGGCTAAATCTTTAATTTGATCGGCAATAGTGCCACTCAAAATATCTTGCAATTGAGAAATTGACATTTTGCCAACTTCCATTTTGCTTGAATCGTGTTTTTTGTTATTGCTACTACGCTCTGGAGAAGTTTCAGTTATGCTTCGTTTACCGGTCATGATGAGATCCCGTAGATCGGCAAATAGGTCTTTTTGGAAATTTCAAGTGTAAAATACTTATTACCTTACAAAATCAGCTCCACTTAATAATGTTCATGCAACTCTGTATTGCTATCCATCTTTATATTCGTTAGCAGAGATGCATAAAAATAACAACGTTACGTTACGTCTGTCATCTATGCAGTCTCACACTATCAACTTAAATAACAACGTAAGGTAATGTTACAGGCCGTTATTAAAAAAAACTGCTGAATTGCATAGCTTTTCAATAAACCTACTGCCACGTCTGTGCCTTGAATAAGGATGGATATACATTAATTTCTTTTGTAACGTTACGTTACGCTTACGATTTGTCAATTGGTGAATGCTGATTTTTGTACCTTCAAAACTGCCATTCTCTTACTAAATACATATGTAAGTTATTTCTTATTATTTTACCACTCATGTGTTTGTGTATTGAATGAGGGCAGAGATATCTGAACTCACATATCCATACGTTATGATTACGTCTCGTCGATTTGTTATTTTCAATAATGATATTTATACCTCATCATTGAAACCAATTTCATATGTACGTTTGTTTACTTAGTTAGGCATACATAATACATTACTTTACATTAACATTACGTCATAGTTACCATTGATTCTTAGACTTCACCAACATCATTGCTTATTTAATAAGGGTGGGGATTCGATTAATCTCATAATGTCGTAACGTCACTCACACGTTACGTTAGCAACATTATATCTATCTTTAAGTAATAAGAGTCTCAGCTGAGTGAGCTTTCGTCTCTTCATGTGGAAACTCATTGTTAGCAAACATAACGTGTTGTCTCATTAGAAATGTGGATTGGGATGCTAAGCTGCTCAAAGAGACTTTCTCTCACCTCGGTATGCGGATTGAAAACGATGGAGTTCTGTACCAAACATTTAGCTTTGATCAGTTATTTCAATTTTTCATATACCACTTAATCGACCTGTTACCTTATAGAAAAAACAAGTACATTCCGAACAACCTTCTACCCCGAGTTTATTTGAAAGAACCTGCACTTAACTTGAAAAAACTTATTTACCTCGGAAAGAATTCAAAAAAGATTAATACAATATTCCCTCTCAGTCCTCATAAGAACCTTTCAAACAATAAATAACAGTTTCACCAACAAACCACTCTCATCATAAATTTACTATGCAATGTTGAAAACCATTCATCCATGCATTACTGCCTCTTATTCCCAATAGCCGTAACGTAAGCACCTTCGATATAAGTTCGAGTCACTTCAACTGATGAGTAATTAGATTGGCATGCAAACGTCATACAAGATGCAATCTTCTGTTCTCAGTTCTCACACCAGAAATTCATTCCGTGCACTGAAATGTTGACATAATCATTCAGCACGTGCAAGGCAAACGCGATTCAATTATTACGACAGTAATCAATATGAAAATTTATTACACTAACATATACATATACATATTTATATATACGCTTGAATACTGACAAAAACAAATGTACCTACAAGTTGTGGAAAATTTAAATAAACAATCGGCGCAAGTGATGTACACTTAATAGAAAGACAAAAAATCTCACACTTTTCTGACTCACACCGGAATTCACAGGAAAAAGTGTTGAGTTAATTACGCTGCTAATGGGAAGTGGAACTAACCACACTCCATGAAAATTATATGAACAAATGTTATTTTTAGCTGCCATGATCTGAATATAGGATTTTTTTAAAGTCATTTTTTTAATCGCGAATTAAAAAAAAAAATGTGCAGACTGGAAATACGTCAATGAGTTTTTGGGAAAACACGTAATACATCGACCATTCACATCAAAGTGATTGAAAGAGTTTAGCTTATGCTGCCGATATGCCTTATCTAACCTTGACTCACTTAAAGGAAAGAGTATTAAACATGGGTGGCGCCCAAATTAGCGTTCATTTCAGACAAATGGAATGTTGACTTCCCATGATAAAAAAGCTATTAAGCTTATCGCTGTGTTAATGATAATGCAAATCAAGTTTCGGAGCGATATTGTTTGATTGATATTAAAAAGATAAAACCTTTCGTGGAATTTCAGGAATGCTGTGATAAAAATTAAAACAAAGGTTATTATAAAACGAAGGTTATCGTTATCATTGTTATCAAAGCAGTAACAATTAGTGAAATTTTTGTTTTAAGCAATGAGAAGACACTTCAAATTTTTTTCAATCAATTGTATTAAAAAAAAGATTGTGGTAATAGAATAACAAAATTCTCAATATATGAAAAAAAAATTGTTCGTGAAAAAAAATAGTACGTATACGTTCCGGTGTCTTGTTTGTTTCTTGTTTCTGGTAAGGCTTTTAGTTGTTATTGTAAGCTTGAAAATCAATCGTTTTCTACATAGTCCAATGGTTACTGCACCCAAGAGACGTATTTACGAAACAGATACTTTATTGAAAAAATAACAAATGGGAACAGAGACGGTTTTGCGTACAGACTGGGTTTTCATTTATTTTTTTTAGGTGTTCTTAAGCAAGTTTGTTTATTGAACGATATATGTATATATACAATTGATACTTATAGTAGCTAATTTAAAAATTAAGAAAATGATAATAATATCGCAATGTTGGCACATTAGGGGGCCTAACCAAATACTTTGTCTAGAATAAAAATAATAAATTAATATTATATAGCTGAAAAGAAAGAGAATTCTTGATTATAATTCGGCTGACTTGAGTGATCTCGGGATGTTCCGTCCTAGTTGTCGCTGGTATCCCTCTTTATGGAGAGGTTGTAAAGGGTGGCATCAGCCACAGAAGTATGCTGACCCAGGGTCAGGGTCTGGAAGTTGGTGGCTTCGTCCAAAGTGTTCATCACGCTTAGGTATCTTGGCTCAGGGTGTAAGTTTTCAGTGGTCATCCTTCTCACCAGAGGATTAGGGTGGTTGCTGATATTTGCAGCCGTTTTCAATACAGTCGATAAGACGTATTGGTCCAAGGGCGTCATTTTGGCTGTCTCGTACAGATGCTGGTTACTGTAATGTCTCAGACGCTGGTGGTTAAAAGTGAGGCCGGTGCAGAGTCTCAGAATCTTCCTTTCGAAAATTAGGAGCTCCTTCATCGCGGTCTTCGAGATGGTGAACCAAACTGGGCTTCCGTAGTTGATGACGGGTCTCAGCAGATGCTTGTACATCAGTAGTTTTGTTGGCTGACTTAGTCCTGTCCTTCGCTTCAGCAAAGGGTACAGTCGGTGGAATTCTTAAGGAACATGGGAAAATGAAAAAAAAAATCCCTCTACTTTGACTTTCCACCTTTCCCAGAAAGGATCACCAAACGAGGTAACACGTTTACTGTAGTGCACAGTAGAGTGGCCTTTGTTTTATAGAAAAGGAATATCTCAGTGTTTACAAAAGCAACATGGTTAACCATTTTGGTAAAAAAAGTTTTGTGCCAAAAGGCACACAACCCCCAGAGCAGGTACGACTTTGTAGAGTTATTAGTTTGTATTAACACCGTTTTAGAAAAATCGACAGAAGTTAAAATGTGCAAAAAAAGTCAAAAAAAGAAGCAAGCAAAATAATAGAAGAAGAGTAAAGAACTCTTCGTGTTCCTTAAAACATTTGGCTACAGCATTTAAAATGTGTTCTTGTGTAGAAAAGCCACAAGAGAGGAATCGGTTCGGAAAAGTTATCATCAACATCATTTGTTCAAAAACAGCTCGCATTCCCTAGTAAAACAGAGTTGTTACTACATCATCTCTACTTTCTTTCGCAAATCAAAACACAAATTTGTACCGTCCATTTCAAACAGCCAGACTTTATTGGTCAGCCAGGTAAACATGCACTTAAGCAATGACCCCTATCACAGCGTTCAAACACTTTTGGAAAAAAAAACTACTCCGAAGCTCCGATTTTTTTGAGATTTATATACTTTTTCCACATATAAAATTTTATATACCTAAACTCCAGACAATCACAGTTTTGAAACTTATATTTTAAATAAATAACCAAAAAAAATCGGGGAGATTTGGGTCCAAGCGCATTTCCAGGATAGGTGAGAGAGTGCTTTTCATGGCAATGTCATCCTCTTGACTTGCTATTTCCTCGCGAAAGTTGATATCTGCTTGAATAGTTTCCGAACTCTGGACATAACATCGGTCTTTCACAGTCCCCACAAAAAATAGTAGCAAGAGGTCAAATCGCACCACCAAGAACACTGATAACACGATTTGACAATTTGGAGTGATTTCGGTTTGAAGATTAAATGGTACATAAGATGTGTGACATGACATGACATCCTGCATGAACAAGATGTCGTCCAAATCCATGTCATCAGTCTCATTAAAAAGAAAGTTGATTAACATCCGTAACGCCCACCGATAACTGAAGCGTTGAAAGGTGTTCGAGAATTAACACTCACACTCTCGACTACAACAGCAACATTACACTCTGTATGAATCGTGCAACATGGACGTCGGAAGTTGTCCACTAGCATCACTTTTTGCAAAAACTTGCTTACTAGCACCGTTGCGCTGGGTGTTTCAATTCAGCCAAAACTTCTTTTGAAAACAAACCGCTTTGGCACACAACACTTATTCTGAAAATAAGATTTCAACTTTTACCAACTTTGTTCAACCGTAGAGCGACTTCTTTCGTTCCGCGAAGGTATGATACTGACTTTTTGTCATAAGTTCATAATAGGAAGTGGGTTACCCATCGTTACTCAAACAAATTTTTTTTTTTAAAGAAAACGTAAAGATTTTCTGTTTGTTCCAAATCCACTCCGGAAACTTTGCATTTACTCCCCTTTTTTTAAGTTTGCTCCAAAATTTCATGACTGAGGTTCGAACCCTGATCTCTATCACGAGAAGGTAGGCTCTGCTCATGGTACAACTAAACAAAATGGCGAATCGCGCATTTTGGTCTTGTAGTTATCAACAAATGTGTGACTCGATACATGCGCAGAACGAGAGGAAAACGAAACGGAGCTATCTTGTTCAGTTGTATAATGAGTTCAGCTGATCCGAAATATATCTCGTGGCCCTAATATGATACCGACTTTCTCCAGGTCCTGAGTTACAAGTATTTTCTGTTATTTGGTTCCCATATGACATAATCCACCTAACTTATTTGCTCACAAACAAAACGGCTGCTCAGCCACATTCCTACAGAACCAACTGCCAGCTGACCAAGATCGGTTGAGAACATGAAAGTGGGGTTAGGGAAAGCCTGATCTGCGTCTACTATCTCGTTGCGAATTTTGTCTTCTTTAGAAGTGAAGATAATGGCTATTTTCTGGAAATAAACAGAAAAATTTTTGGAAAATGTTTAGGCTTTTCATCACCACTTATTTCGCCTGAGTCATTATAAGCTGTAAACATGATTCGATTTTGTTCTGGAATCTATCCGAAAAAACTTAACAAGAAACCATTAAAGTATAAATTTTTACGACTTTACTATGGTTTAATAGAAAATAACAAATTTTCAAATATTTTGACGAAAAAAATAAAGCCGGTACTGCACAAAATTTTGTACAATTAGCTTACTCGATTAAAGTAAAGTGCCAACCATCCCCTGCAATGCCGACTTTCTTTAAAAACGAACTTTGTTGAAAATCTAAAGAATGGTCAACTGAAGTAGAAAATTACTAAAAAGAACTTGACACATTTTTTTTCAGTAGAAATGGATTTAGAAGTTATAAATAGTAACGAATTCATTTAGCACTTTTTGCCTTTACACTCATTTTTTCAAAATAATTTAATTTAAAGGATTCGGACTTCTGTGCAGTATAACTTTCAAATGGAAGCGTTTACATTAAAATGATTTATTAAGAAGAAAAGATAACAACAACTTCTATCGAAAAGCTCACCTAATTTGAAGGCGGACAGCATTTAGGACATTTAATACCTCCCATCAGCGCCATTCTATTTTTTATATGAAGAGAGGAGACCCCCTAACTGGCTTCAAAAACAAAACTCGTGCACTGGGATAATATGAATTTTTTCAAAAAGAAAAAACACTACCTACTTTTAAGCCTAACTTTCTCATATTTCTTTACAATTTTTCAAGCATTTCTGACCATGTCAGAACACAAGTTGTCCGCCGCAACTAGACTTCAAAAAAATAAATAAATAAATAATTATTCTGTCGACATGCAAACGTGACATTTGATATTTTCAACGACCCACCTCTTCTACAATAAAACGACTACCTTTGTGACCCAACCATTGATTTTGTTAACATTCAAGTCAAATCTATTGAATCAAAATGATCGATGAGCAATCCAAATCGTTTCTTTCATTCTAAAACAATATTCTTCCGTCATACACACACGAGAGTATAAGCATTCGATTAACAAAAATAATAAACAAAAGGTATATACCTCAAAGAATTTATAAAATTCTTTTATCAGCCACAATCAACATAATAAACATCCGCCAACTCATCGATCAATTTAGAAAAATTCAGCATAGGTGCTTACGTATGCAAAATAATAACAACAACTGCTTCATAAAGGAAATTATTTATTGTGTATTCTGTTGCTGTTTCTGATTTCTCTTTTTGGGGGAAAAACCAGAATTTCAAGAATTTAACCATTCAACCCCTTCGGCGCCAACCTACTACCCCCAAACTAGTCTAGTGACGTCAAAAAGATAGAAAAGTATCTACAATCAAAATGAAAGGTGAACAAATTCTATTCTAAAGATCGTGCTGTGTCGATGAATCAACATTAATTCTGTTGAGTTTTGCAGAAAGCTCGGTCCCCCCAAAAGAGCAAAAGCTTTCGCAAACAAGTGTACCATATGCAGAGCTCGTTCTCTTAAAATCTATTCTCACTATCAGTCTTGTCGAACGGTGGTCCAATTGTTTGGCGGAGGAGCTCCCCATTCATACGAACGATACATTTGAAGGGAGGAAGCTTTTCTTTATCTTTTCCTACCCACTCTCTGGTACAAAAAACAGACTTCAATAACCGGTGACGGTGCGTAATCAATGTTTTGCAGTGCAGATTATTCTACTCATGTGTTGTCGTTCGTATGTACTAACTGAACAGAGCAGCACCCTTCTACGCGAGCGATCAGAAAAAAGTTCAAAAGTTCTTTGTATTTTTCTGCTCTTCAAATGTTATTTGTGTCTTTACTTCTTTAAGTGCAAATTTATCTGCAAAAACAAAATTACTACTAAGGTGGCGGCTGCTGGTGCTGGTTTCAAATTGAGGCTTTCGTGTGTTACAGATTGTTTTTGAAAATTCAGTTTCAATTTTGAAGTGAACTTAACGGGTTGTGTGCTATAAAACATTCAGCGCGAATGTGGGAAATGTGAATAAAAAAAAAAAACTACGCTTTCGTATGAATCGATATTCATGTTCAGTTAGAAATTGAATTTAAAAAAAAAAATCAACTGCAATTTTTGTGTCTCAATTGAATTTGCAATTTGAAGATAAGAAAAAATTTTTTTTTTTTACAAAACGATATTTTTTGCTTCTTGGTTTGAGAAAGGTATTTTGTGCGAAAATTTTTGTGTTTTTTGAGAAAGAATTTGAGAGAAATTGTCGCGCGTTGAAGGCTTCACAAGTGATCGGGAAAAACAAAACTGACGATACGGTGAAATTTAAGAAGTTGAATATTCTGCATTGAGGCCAGTTTAAATTTTTAGTGATTTTCGTTTTTTGCTGAAGGAATCACATTCCTCTCGTCACGACTTTCTTCAAGCTAATGTGAGTGTCGTATGGAATTTTTTTTACATATTTTATTCAAATTGTCAAGTATTAGAATTAAGAACATCCTGAATGTTTTTTTTTAAGCTTAGGTTTTGTCTAGTTTGTTCAATAGTAAGCAAAGCTGGTGGAGTAGTGATTAGTGTTTTTACCTTTTTATTAGCCAATGACATGAGCATTGAAAGGGATTAGAATGAGTGTATTTTATAATTGGTGGTACCTAGTACTTTTTTTCACTGAGGTAACGTTTGACCGTTTGAGTGGTAAAAAAATCGTACTCGTTTGAATGTTTGAACGCCTTTTCCTGTCTTTAGAAAGTTATCAACAAAAAACAAAACATTTTCAGATTGGGAAAATCAATCTGCAAAGTTTCTAGCTCTAAAATTTTTAAACTGATCTATGGCGCGTTACTCGTTTACTAAAACTACATGTCGATCTCACTAGAGTTTAAGAAGTTTGTTTTGTGAGAATGAGGTCAGAGCAAAGGCAGAATTTAAACGAAAGCAAACAAAAGTCCTTAAATGCCGAACGTCTGATTGGAGTTTGGAGTTCAAACAATTTTTTTTTTAACCGAGTGAGCAACACAGAAAAAAGTTAAACGTGCTTTAAGAGATTTTAGTCATTTAGTGCGCCAAATAGTGTACCTAGTCCAACGAATTTAAAAATTGAAGTCCATGACGCAAACTTTTATGATAAAACTTCGATATAACACAAGTTTGTTTCATCAATTTCATATTTCTTCAATTATCTTGAATCCAAAAATTTAAACAAACATTTTAGGTTGTTGCTTTTATTGTTTTAAAACATTGAGAAAGTTGGAAACGCTGGAAGTTGGTAGTTTCCGCATGTAAACCGAAATCAATTGTTTTAGTTTTGTCTTAGTAAAAATTATTCCAATGGACATTGGTATGCAGCAAATGGAGTTTTAATTGGAATTGAAAATTTGCAAGTTCTTCAAAACTCTTTCTGAACTCATTTTTGGTTTCAAAAAAAAAAATTTAATCTGCTGTTGTGAAAAAAGGAAAGAACAGCAATAAAATTGTCTTAAGGAAGTTGTTTGTGGGTTCTAAAACCTTGGTACGAATAAAAATAAATAAATATTTTGACGCTTTTTTGGTTTTCCTTAAAATTTGGGAAAACACAGTGGGGGTGATAGAAAAGAAGTAAAGGATAAGAAAGAAGATGCCAATGCAAAATATTTTTTAATGTTTGTGCATTGCAATTGGTGGGGAAAATTAAGTTAGGTTAAGGGGTTTACTTTCTTTGGATGGGTAAAATAAGACTATTTTCACAAAATTTTTTACTGGTACAAATCATAAATAAAAATATAGAAAATGTTCGAAATTTAAAATGGAATTGGTATTTTAAAAATTCTAAAGAGGATTTGTCTCTTATAAATAAAATAAATAGGGTGGCGCAACAGAGCGAGGAGCCCCTGGGCCTAGCGCATTTCTCACAACCATGCCTTGTGAGGGAATGGAGGGGACCTACAATTTTCTGCCGGTTCCGAACGGCTAATTGAGAAAGCGCTTTTCATGGCAATGAATCTATTAACGGAGGACTTGCCAATTCCTCGCGAAAGGCGATACCCGTGGAAAAACATTTTTGCCTCTTTGTCTCTTTGGGGTTCCACATTCGGGTTGAGCGGTTATGATATGAGTCTCTATTCTTTTTTGTGTGATCGAAATTTGGTTGAAGAAAGATCCTACGCATTGCTTGCGAGGCAGGTAGTGCTGTTAAATTACTTTAGGGCAGGAATGCAACTGGCTAGACGCTAGAGCATTGATTCTAAATATTATAGAATGATGGGGTAGGCAACAATCTAGTGCTCTATTTTCTATTGTTCCTGTGCAGCGAACGGAAAGGGAAATAACTTTCCATGGCAGCATTACTCGCGATCGGGAATCTAAGTTCAAATCTAAGAAACACTTATTTTTTTACATTTTCCGAGAATAATTATATGCATATACAGTATACACACATAGGGTGGAACAATAGAGCGGGGAGCCGCCCTGGGTTCTAGCGCATTTCTAAAACAAGAAGAAGGAAAGAAGGGAAGGGTACAGTCTTCTACAAATTCGGAACGGCTAATTGGAAAGCGTTTTTCATAGGAATGAATTTACGACCGGAGGACCTGCCAATTCCTCACGAAAGGCGATACTCGCTTGGGATACCCGTTTGTTTTCTGTTGGGATTCAAACTACAATTTCTTAGTTGGAAGATATGCTAGCCATTATGCAACGGGCACCACCGAGAATAATTGCACTGCCATTTAATATCATTAAGGCTTTCGAAATCGGCAAACAAGTCCCCTGCACTTTTCACAAGGTATATGGTTGAGAGAAATGCGGTAGGGGCTCTTCGAGCTCTAATGAGCGAGTCTATTTATTTATTTATTTATTTAACTTCTCGTAGAAAACTATATAAATCTTTGTAAGAAACAACTGCCGCGAAAATACCTAAAATAATATACCTCAAAGCTCAAATAATATAGGGTGAGGCTTAAAGCAATAGTGTATTATTGCTAATGGTGCCCCTTTTGGCATAGTAAAGCGTATTTCATTTATCGCAAAATGTTGATTCTTGCACAAGCAATTGACGTTATTCAAAGAGCTTAGTACCAGTCCTTCTTGAAATAAAAAATGTTAAGGAAATGCAAATTTGTAGAGCCCCCCTATGCAAAAGCGCCATTTTTGGTACGAATACGAGAACAGTTTATAAATGACCCCATTTGAGCTTAACCATATTATTCACAAGTCACAACCCTTGGGTTTTGGTCTTTACAGATAAGTAAAAGATTCTCTCAAAAGGACACAAGTCCATGTTTTTCGAGAATACTGTCAATACTGGCTTACACAACCTGACAAATAAATTATTATTGGAATAAAAAATTTTCCATTTGCATTTTCATTTCATTAGGTAATATCATCATACCGTTACATTACTACGTTTATTATTTTACAAAGAGCTGTAAATTTTTGCTAGCTGGAGATAAGATAAAACTCCACGAATAATTAGGGCGCCTTTAATAGATTGCCTCAAATGCACCCTCATTTTACTACTTAGTTTTTTCTTCTTTAAATGAACGCATTGTTCTATCAAAATATCAAATTCACTTTCGCGTTATTATTGTTTGAATAGTGATAACATTCCTGTTTTTGTTTTTGCCAAATGATATCATATTTGTTTATACGGCACAGCATGAACCTAGACGGACTGGTTGAAGGCCAAACAGGTTCTATTATCTTTGACGTTTATTAATTTAATGCTAATGAATACCTTTTGTTCTTAATCTAGTTTGATCAAAAAAGTTTGAATGAAAATAAGTAAAGGTGTCAACTATGAAACGATTAACAAATTTTAGTAAACCAGGTGGCCTGATGGAACCAGTTAAAAAATTACTTTTTCTTTTTCTAAATACCAACAGATGTTTAGAAAATAAAAACAGAAACTTTTTAACTCCTCGTTAAAATGCAAAACGGTTAAATCAATGCGAGAGATAAGAAAACGAGTTCTAAAAAACGAAAAAAAATTGGTTTCTCAGACATAGAGTCGCAGCAGATGAACAGGGTGACAGGTACCTATACACTTTTCTTATTAGTATTATAGCCTCGTGTAAACCAGAGCGGTTGTGATTTGACCACTGTCAAAATAAAAACATGTAACCTTAAGAAGTATAGAACAATCTGCGGTTTATTTAAACGAAATAGGTTCTACAAATCGCAATCGCAGACTGCTTAGTGATTTGGTTTGAACAAGACTTACTTTTTCTCACAGCTCAGGAGGGTCAAAGTTAAAAATATCAACTCGTATACCTTAGTGACAAGTGATCCCAATTGGAATCTGAAACGTTTTACTAACGTTTTGGATAGAAAACTTTTTTTTTACAATTATTCAAAATATGTTGTTTGAAGGGAAAATTTGTTCTCTACAAAAAACTTCCTTGGAATTGCATCAAAATTTTGCTTCCTTATCGAGATATATTGAAAAAATGAATGAAGATGGTTTAGAAACCATATCTCCGATTTGCACCCTCTAATTTAATAGCACTTTCTGGTTTTTCTCCAAAATTAGGCCATGAATTGATTCATACAATGAAAATCCGCCCTTTTTCGAGTTCCTTGAGAAATGACAATAGACTGTTATGCTCACTTTGGAAGAACAGACCGAATTGAAGGCCACCGCGTACTTTCGGTCAATTTATACATAATTTCGAATTTGCAACCTCTGAGTTAACTCCAAGATCGGGCGATTTGACGTCTTTGAACTGTTTTTTTTATCGGATTATGTGAAGCCGCTTGTCTTAGCAGATAAACCCGAGAACGTTGCCCGCTTAGAAGAGAATATTCAGCACGTTATTGCTGACATTCGGCCCTAAATGCGGCGAAAATTTGTCGAAAACTGGTATTTATTCAAACTAGCCTTTATACCCGTGGTGTGATGGCAAGCATGTCTGCCTGTTAACCCAGAGGTTCGTAGTTCCAGTCCTAACAGAGGCAAAAATGTTTTATACGCGGGTATCCTCTTTCGCGAGGAATTGGCAAGTCCTCTGTTAGTAAATTCATTGCCATGAAAAGCGCTTAGCCGTTCGGAACCGGCAAAAAGTAGTAGGTCTCCTCCAATCCTTTACAAGCCATGGTTGTGAAAAATGCGCTAGTCCCCGGGGTATACTTCTTCAAAAATTAAAACAGTTTGAACCTACTTGAGTGCTACTGAATCGACAGCTGATTTTTGCCTCTCAACTGTACTCAGCCTGTAAAGGCTTCAAGAACAAAAACAAGCTTAGAAAATCTTTGATCGAATTGCGAATTGATCTAAAGTGCGGTGTAAGCACAGTGATATATCGAACACTGTTGCTGGTTTAGTAAATAAAAGCAAAGCATCGATATGAATTTTCGAAACAACACTTCGTTTGACGAAAATGAAACACTAAAATAAATTGTATAAAATAAAATCAGAAATTGTCTCTTAAAAACAGAAGAAAAAATAGAACTTACTGTGCAAGTAAAAGCTGTTTTTTCTTTTTAAAAACAATTACATATATGCATACAGACATAATGAGTTCTCAAAGGCTATCTCTAGTTCAAAATCACAGTGTTGCTGACCATCCGTTTAAGTGGTGACTTATCAATCAGCAAATCAACAGATAAGATAACAGAGGAATGTTTAAAACAAAAATCAATATCAATTAAGTAGACAGCATGTTTTTTACTGTCGCATGTGATTTGCTTTGACTGACGTCAGAAATTCTTTTACCATTGATGCAAATAAGAACAGCGTCTGAAGACATACTCCAAGTTAAGTAACTTGTTTATCTATTTTAACTTTTTAATTTAATATAAAATATTCTTTATCGTTGCATGTGCCAAAAGCATTGTGTTGATTATAGGAACTCGTTTCAACAGAAAAAAACTAAACAAAGGCGACAAATAATAAAGGCAAATGTCCAATAGTAATTTGCTGTAGGTAGGCATTAAGTATCGTTAAACTGCCAATCTGTTATATGGATGGCATTTGACAACACAAGTTTGAATAAATAATAGTTCATTTGGGAAAGTTATGGTTAGATGCAAATAGAATTTGTTTGCCTCCCAAGTGATTAGGTGATTTAGTTTTGATTGGAAATATGTCTGCCTTTAAATGACTCATTAAGACAAGTTAACATTTTGGCAGTGTTTAGGAAGTGTCTTTGAGAGACTCTCACGAATGTGGTGAAGCTAGCAATTTGAATGACTGGTCTTTTTCGATTCTAGATTGCTTGATACATACAACATAATATTAATCATATGTAAATGAATGGTTGTGTTTTTGTTTGTGACTAGACAGGTTCAAAATTTTCATAAGGAAGTCTAATTCGCAGTTTGTTATCATTGATTTTGTGAAGGGGAAAGTAGGGACACATCTTATATGGGGTAGTAATATATAAAAAGTAAGAGTAAGAGTTAAAAGAGCTACTGCCACTCAGGCTTGCATAATTTTGTGGCCATCATTGCATTCGTGTGTACTTAAAATTTTGAGACTGAGGCTCTGTATGTAGTGCTGAGAATGATTGTTGAATTGATTGAAAGTAGTTATTTAAGCTTGAGTTTAAGATAAGTGATGCTTTTTGAACTTCTCTTTTAGAACTTAACAATGAAGTGTTTTTGAAGTGAAACTTCCTTAGAATCGTTGCAATTTGAGTCTCGATGAAACGAAAACGCGTCACGATAAATAAACAGACATGTAAATGTATAAGCAAAAGAATTGGTTTAAGTCTGCGGAAAAATAAGATAGAAGACATTACACATTATTTTATGTTTCCGGTCTCATCTGTGTGTCATGCTTCGTAGCGTCCCCACTGGCATGCACTAAGCATTTGTGTGGGGTGATAGTCGTATTATGTTTTATCATAATTTTTTAAAACTGATTTCGGGCAAATGGCCACAGTGGCTGGATCAAATAAATTTCAGCCAAGACGGCCAATTTTCGACCACTTTTTACAGCATTTCTCTTTCAAGTCGTCAATCCTTTCGGTCGTAGATAAACGACTTTTCATAACCCCACAAAATAAGTACAGCGGTGTTAAATCGCCCGATCTTGCAGTCAACTCACAGGTCTGAAACTTGAAATTATGTATAAATCGGGTTCAACAGCGATTTCGTTTCAAGAAAATTTACCGAACGTACGCAGTGGCCTTCAATTCAGTTGTGCGACTAAAGTTCTTCCACGATGAAATGGCAAACCAAAGTGAGCATAAATCGAGTGACAACTTACAAAAAAAACCAACTCCGAAAAAAGTATTGTCAAAATGAAAGGCAGACATCTGAAAAAACACCCTTGACACTTATTGCATTGGCACTTGCTGAAAACAAGTGTATTTTAGAAACAAAACTCTTTTAGCACCGTGTGATTTGAAAACTCGATGAAACGAAAAAGCGACACAAAAAGACAATAAGACATTCATGAATAGGATTATTTCCTATAATCTTCGTCTCCTCCTTGCTAGGGCTTTCGTAGTCACATTGACCTTTCTGAAGTTTAACTAATGCAGTTTTTGGAATGCGAACATACACATTTATGTTTTAGGAGATACTTATATCTGTATATGTTGATTTAAACATACTTTTTGCTTTTCTAACATTTTTGCGCTCGTTTTCTACGTTTTTGCGTTCTTACGATAGCAGTTTTTATGTTCGTAAGAACGCGTTTTTCAAGAACTACTTATCATAGCGAGTTTGGATTGTTTACGGTCGACACATAATATTTATAATAACGAGGTTCTTAAAGAGTTTGAAAAAGAAATTGAGTTGTAGCAGGGCTCTGTTTACCCATCCACTCTAGTAGGTTTTTATAGGAAGCCTTTTCTTGAGATAAACATTTGTGGAATAAGAGCATATCCACCAGCTAATTTTCAAAGCCACTTAATTTCAAAATTGGCAATATACAAACATATATATGGAGTCCTATGCACCCTCTTTTCCAATCAACCACATATCATACTCTGCTACAATTTGTTTACTTAGTTACTTAAGCTTGCTTACTTGCTCTTCAAAACTATCTATTTGAAGATAACTTACTTCAAGAGTTTCCCTATCATACTCCTCTAGTTACGAATACGATGCCAACACGTCTACAATCATTTACAGACACCATCTCGAAAACAGTCAACGAAAACTTTCCGTCAAATCAATATCGATCATGGTCACAATCTGCATTTTTTCTTTTATTTTTTTAAGTGCGCTCGATTGTCAGCAGACTGATAACACTGAATTGTAACAAAAAAAAAATATTTAAGGAGCATCATATCTTAAGAGCAAAAGCACAGTTGTTTTTTCAATTGTTCATTTTCTTAAATGCTGACGAACTTTTGATTTAAACAACCTCTGGTACGTCTATTCTTTCCAAAGGCTTTAAACAAAAGCCTATTTTTAGGACTTAGCTAACTCACAAAAAATTTTGTTGAAACAGTTGGTTGAAATTCCCAAACTTATTTTCGTTATCACGCTCGGTTAAGTAACTGGAATTATGTTGGTCGCCTTTGTATTTGCTATATTTTGTATTGAATAACATAAACAGATGATGTCTATATAATTAAGAAATTCCAAAGGTATGAAGAAAATAATTTAAAATTACTTATCGCAGCACTAGACAAATAAACAAAATTCCACAAAGTGATAATTACAAACGTTTGATACAGGGTGACAAATTTCATTTGTTCCCATAAAGATACTAAGTGCGATTGCAAATTTTCTAATTGTCAAGGTCGGTTTTGTAAATAAAAGTCATTTAGTCATGTAGCTTGATACCTTAACTGTACCAAGATGTCCGTGAAAAAATATTTTTTCTCAATAGGTTAATAATGAGGCGAAATCGAAATCTTATCCAAAGGCAACGCTAATTGCAACCTATGAGAACTCAAGTGATTTTAATAGGTTTTTGTGACTGAAGGCTGACAATCAATTTGATCATTAGTTTCGGTTATGCCTGATGTTTAGAAGTCCTACCTCCTTTTTGGAACGTATCGGCACGCAGAAAGGATAAATAATATCGACTTTCATAAAGTTTCACAAATAACAAGCTTGATGATTCAATTAACAGAATAAGATTGTCTCTTATAAGATGTGAAACCGACATACTTCAGCTGCCTTATCACATTATAAAGGTATTCACGAGATCAATAGAAACAAAACTAAATCAATAACATTTGTATTTCTTGAGTATTTGAAATAAGCACGTTACACATTTAATTCTTATTCTTAAGAATTCAGACTTCTTTTGAATAAAACAGTATCATGGCTGTGTAATCGACAAAAAACTTATCACTATTTCTTTTAAACGATAATTCGAGACACCAGCGGGTCAGTTATGAAGTTGATGCCCTATCAAGTAGCACCTTAATATACAAAGCAACTCAACAGAAACTCAAACGCAACGCAACGTAAACGCAACTCAACAGAAACTCAAACGCAACGCAATGTTTTTAACCGGTTGCCGATAAGTCACTTCCAATTTAATTCAATCAGTCATGTGGCAGATCGCTGCCACTGCTTTTGAGCTGTTGGCAATTCGAGTATCGATTCGTTTTGAGTTGTCTAGTTGCCACACTTTGAACTTGAAAATAGAAACAACGATTAAAGGACCTCCCAAACCACACGGTTTTTGCAGTCGCGGAAGCGATATAAGAGAATAACAACACCGTCGCCGTCGCACTATGGGACGAAACGAGGTTGAGCGTCTCATAAATCTGTAACTTTTTTGTTTCTTCATCGAATTAAGTGAAATTTGAAACATAATATCTTGAATATAAAGTAAATATAAATTTACAAAGTTTTTTGAGATTCGCCAGTGTCATGAGTATAAAAAAAATGTTCAAAATGATTTTTTTTTATTGAAATTTTCAACAAGAGAAGATATTAATCCAAAAAACAGCCTTTTATGTATTTTTTAAGCAAAAAATTTTGATATCGTAGGGTTGCCATAGCTTCTCTTTGATTTTTTTGGTAAAAAATTTTTTTTTGGTAAAATGTCAATTCTTCGGCCTTTGAACCCAGAGTTATATATAAATATCCTAATTTGTGTTTCAAGAGTCATTTTAAACCTCTTTTTTATTTTATTTCCATAAACCAACAATTTTCAACTAGAAAATTTAATATACGTAGTAGGATGTCCCAGATTTCTGAGGTTTCCTCAACTGTTGCTTTAATTCTATTTCATGTGAAATAAGTATGTAGTTAATTCTAGAAAAAACTCAGTTTGAGATTATTTAAGTTAAGCTAGGTTACCATCGACCAGCAAATGTACAAAAATATATTTCGGAACGAAGTCAACACGGATTGCCGTCATCGAAGCAAAGTGTAATTTCGTATACAAGTAGGGCAGGAAGTTTTTTATGAATGAGAGGGTATGCGTTTCCATATTTTAGTTTGTATGTTCAGTATCAGACGCCTAGAGAGTACGAGAACTAGTATGACAAAAGTATCACAGAAGTGTCTGTAACTGTACTTATAAACTAAGATATTAAAACGAATGCACTCTCATTTCCTAAGAAACTGCCTGTTGTAACATATTTTTCTACTAGCATAGAACACTTTTGTTCAGGAAGCACTAATATCTAACCCTCCGTTTTTAAAAGCAAATTAGCTTCATCTCGCATCTCTTTCACTTTGTATGTCCTGAATTTTCGGATGTGTATAAATAAAGTGTGAAAAAACGTTCGTAGCTGATCGTGAACATTTTTCGGAGCTTTTTCTCGCTGGATGACAAATTTTTCTCTCATTGCCATTTTTAACGGTAATTTTGTATGATTATCTTCATAGCATATGGAGGTTGGAAGGAGGCTTTTATTATAGTAAGGCGATACTTCAATTTATTTATTTAAAATTATTTCACTTTGGTTTTGGAGCAACCATGTTAAAAGAAACTATGTATGATGAAATTTGGTAATAATTATGTCACTTGTATGGTGTAAAGGGAGAGCCTTTCTGTATAATTTTTTAAACCATTATTTGTTTTTATTGATTAGCTAGTAAGCATGAGGAGAATTTCAATATTTTCTATCAATGTAGTAAAAATTAAAAAGCAACAAAGTCAAAATCATAAAGAAAAAAAAATTCAATTTTTACACATTTTTGCTTATAAACAAAAATGGCGGACGTATGCGGACGAGGTTATTTATGATTCTAAATCTTCAATAATAAACAAATACAAAAAAATCGGTCCTAAGGTGGAGGCAGGTGGAGCTAACCAAGAAAACCTTAATTGAAAATATCACAAAGCAAAAGAAAAGTTCTTTTTTTTTTTTTTTAAATTAATTGTTGAATTTAATCTTAATGAAAACAACTGTTTTGTGAAGAGAAAAAAACGACCTTTTCAAAAATATATAACACTTATTATTTTTATTCAAGAAGCTACAAAATATTTCAATTCAAACTTTGTATTCTTTACCAAGTAATTATAATCAAATTAATTTGTTAGGTTTGATCAACAATTTAAGTACCAAAAATAAAAAATAATGAAAAAACAGTTACAGTTTCGAAAAGAGCTGGTTTTCTAGTTTAAACTAGAAACTCATCTTTAATTTTTCGAATTGTAAAATTTTCCAAAACCATTTATGAGACGCTAAAGCTCATTTCGTCGCATATTGCGTCGGGACAAAAACACAGCGTTTTTAACGCTTTGGTTTGGCAGAACCTTACCCATGCTTATTCAGTTTATTTTGAAGTTTTACTCAGAAAAAGCAAATGCTTCTAGTGGTGTCTGGTGTTTTACTGTCTTCGTGTGTATAGCCTTTTTGGTCAGTTTGTTTAAGGCCCAAAACCCAAAGAAAGCTTTGTTGCCAGTATGTTTTTTCTCAGATCAGCTGTTGGTCAACCATGCCATTAAGCATAAGAGAATCGCACAAAAGTTCAATAGCTATAGCATTTAAATCTAGATACCGGTTCATAAAACGATTAGAAGGCGTTTTGTTACAGCCTTTCATATTATCTCCAGAGTTGAATAGAGTCATAAGCTCAGCATAGCAGAAGCTGCTATAAATTTTTGTGAGTCGTAATGTGGGGGAAAACAGAGTCAGGTAAAGCGTTCCCCATTAGAGTGGTGCGACTAAAATATGAAATTCAAAACTTTACTGAACGTCTGAAGTTGGGTTCGAGGTAAAACTGATGAGCATTCCCAGCGAGGCGCTTATTGAAAGGTATCAACGCACCTAATGGATACAGATGTGAATCATAGAACTTTTCTTTTTAATCTTGATGTAGTCTTGAGGTTTGCATCAAAGGAAAGGCCCTAATACAATCGTTCTATAAAATTTGACAGTTGTTTGTACTTCAAACAGCTGGCTCATTAAGGGTTGGTCTTGAAACAACCGCTTAGGTCCAAAAAGACATCTTTTGGGGTCAAGCCCCATGTTTTATCAAAAGCTCTCTTATGTGTACTAACTAAGCATAACGTACATGACTCCTGGTTAGAGTATATACCTACTAGTTAGGCTGTTCAAAACCTTAGTAGGATTCAAAATGAATGAGAAATGTTTGAAGCTCTGGCTTCTCCCGATCTTGTTTTTCCAGTATATTTATTTATTTTTATTCAATGCTATGTTACTTCTGTTTGCACCAAAAACTAATTTGCGCTTTTATCTTTTCAGTTAACTACACCAAACATTTAAGTTAACAAACATGAATCTCAGATGGGAACATATTACGTCGCAGATCCTTGTGACGACGATCTTGATTGCTGTGATATCTGCATTCGATTTCAGAGATGATTTGCGAGGGGAATATCCTGGACAGTATTGCGAACGGATAGGAAGGTGCTGTGATAACAGAATGGACAACTGCTCAGTTCCAATCTCAAGTAAGTCAAATCATTCTTTAATAGTGTATCTTATCTCATATCATCATTTTTTCTAGCTACTCTGTGTTATTGTGATCAATTTTGTAACTGGAATCCTGGCGATTGTTGCCCAGACTACAGACCATTCTGCTTGAAACAAACATTACCACCACCAGACCCAACAATTGGTTGTATGTACAAAGGGAAATCTATGCGACATTTAGCAACTATCAAAGAGAACTGTAATGTGTGTAAATGCGATAAAGGAATAGTTACATGTGAACAGGATCTCTGTTTGGTGGATGACGATCTCATCTACAATGTTAACTCAATTAAGGGTGGAAGGTGGTCAGCTAAGAAATACGATGAATTCTGGGGCAGGAAATACAAAGAAGGATTGAGACTACGTCTTGGTAAGAACAAAAATTGGTTTTTTCTCCACTGACAGAGTATTTATGAATGAAATTCTTGCTTCAGGTACACTGGAACCAACCTACCGAGTGAAGGCAATGACAAGATTGTCAAGCCATGCCTCCAGCTTGCCTTCGTACTTCAATGCAGCCGACAAATGGTCCAACTACATTTCGAGTGTTCCTGATCAGGGTAAGGGAGAATCAAATTTTCGGTTATTGAATTCTGGTTTAATTGCCGTTCTTTGACTACAGGTTGGTGTGGATCGTCTTGGGTTATTTCAACAACGTCTGTTGCATCTGATCGTTATGCCATCCACTCAGAAGGCAGGGAAGTAGTAAGTCTGTCACCGCAGAACATTTTGTCCTGCACCAGAAGACAACAGGGTTGTAATGGAGGTCATTTAGATGCTGCATGGAGTTTCCTGCATAAGCGGGGGTAAGTTAAAAAATCACCTTGTTTTTGACTTTTTTCTACAAAATCATCTCTCAATTTATAGAGTCGTTGATGAAAACTGTTACCCTTATACTGCCGAAAGGACTCAATGCAAAATCCGCAACACTAAATCCCTCAGAGCTGCCGGTTGTCGTCCAAACTATTCAACACAACGTGACATATTCTACAAAGTAGCTCCAGCATATTCGATCAACAATGAAACCGATATGATGGTTGAAATCATGAATTCCGGTCCAGTACAGGCCACAATGTATGTCTACCGAGATTTCTTCTCGTACGATGGTGGGGTTTACGAAAAGACTGCTGCCACCCGTGGCAGTGAACGCGGATTCCACTCAGTTAAGATAGTCGGCTGGGGTGAGGAACGTGATGGCACCAAATACTGGGTAAGATGAACCAAATCACATCTTTTCAAAACTTCTTTCAAACTTTGATCTTTTTTTTAGATTACTGCTAACTCATGGGGTTCATGGTGGGGAGAAAATGGTTACTTCCGCATCAAACGTGGCAACAACGAATGCGGCATTGAGGAATATGTCTTAGCATCATGGCCAACTGTATTCAAGGAATACAAAGTGCAAAACCGCATACGCTAATCCTTTCCGCCTTTAAAACTACATACATAAGTATATAAGTGGCACACCATTTAAGAGTATGATAACGAAAAATCTACTTAGACGATTAGAAAAATCATAAGTAGACACGAGTATTAAGTTAAAACTTGTATTAAGACATTCTTTCGGATGGAAGAGAATTTTCTTTCATTTTTTTTTTAACGAAACAAATCGAATTCTTCAAACTAAGTACCTAGTTTAGTAGTTTCCCATTAACAAAACAAAAAAAATATATTTTAATACAAATGTACGAGATATTAGTGTTAAAAATGTGTATTATCTAATAATATTTTCTCGTTGTATTTTATTTAAAACGTATTCACTCTTAATGTTAATTTAATTTTGTTCATTGTGATTATTTACTATTTAATAATATTTTTATTTAATAAAACTAAAAAAAAAAATACAAATCAAAATGCGTTCATGTGGAAACATCAACTGCCAAAAACCCTAATCTGTTCAATTTATTATATCACTTTGGTTTTATTTTTTGTAATATTGTGTAAGGAGTTATTTTGTGTATATATTCTTATATACACACTTAGATCTTATTGATGCAAAAACGCAAGAAGAAATTATAAATATGTTATGAATGTAGGTGATAAGAATTTTGTAAATGTTTGTAGATGATAAGACGAGTACCTCAACTCATACGAATAAAAATTTAGAACTTCTATACTAAGCTTGGGTTTTTTTTTTTATTTAGTCGTTTATTTTTTTTGAATCTGATTGGTTTCATAGCAGAAATATCATGAAGTATTTCAAGCGGTAAATTCTCTTTCCGTAAAATCTAATAAATATCAGTATTAGCTGATCTGTCGACGAAATAGAACACCAAATGCTTAACGGCCATAAAAAATGCAGTCTTTAATGGCTATACTATAAAGACTACAATCAAAAGAAATCACTAAAAGACTTCGACTACAAACTATGCATTATTTTTGCTTTTTGATTGGAAACTTGTCTATACTCTTTTGGAAATGCAAGCATTCTTTGTATTCCTATTCAAATAAATAAACAAATAATCTTATAAGAACCATACATTTTTGCATTTATGCTAACCGGAACAAAACCCTACTAAATTCGTAGCCTTTCTTCCAGTTTACAGCGCTTATCGGCTTTTATCGAGGCGATAGTTACAAAAAATGGGCAATGGTCACTTTAGCTATACATATTTGATTTATTAGCTCCTCTAACCAAAACCTTTAAATTGACGGCCGTCCATTTTGCAGCTGCGACCATTTTGGAGTTACAACGATACCGAGTGTTTTAAATTGAATTGTCATCAGAATTGTCATTTTTTTTTTTTGAAGAGGTATACGAATTTGAATTTATTTTTATATTTGGTTATAAAATAAATTAAAAATATTCTTACACCATTAGTGCTAAAACGATTTCACGAATATAAGCTCCACGGTTCGTATAATTCACTTTTCCAAGCAGCTGGAGCCGCTTATCGGCAATAGGAACTTGCAAGCGTTATTCTGTCCGTTCATACTGGTGACTGATTGGTCATTGTCACATTCCATGATTTTCTGATCAATCAGAGCAGAGGTTGAAAAAAATAGATTATATGGGATGTCATTCCGTAAACCGTTTTAAACGACTATAGTCTTATTTTTAGGTACAAAAATTAAGTTTAAAAACCCGGAAAAGTTACAAAAATTTGTATGATTAGCAACTCAACATACTAAAACTTTAAACAAGAAGCACAATCATCGCAGTATAGATTGATCTACAGCAAACTAAATTTGGATCTTAATGAAAGCACGTATTTTCTCAATCGCTACCGCATAAATATGATAAATGTATTATTTAAAATTAGAGGTGAACTTTTAAATTTGAACTATATTCCGCATCGAACCTGACCACCCGATTCTATGTGAGCTCTGTAACCTCAAGGAGAGAGAAGATGTATATCACTTTGTTGTCAGATGTCCCATTTTGAAGTAGTTTCGAGTGAGGTACTTTCAAGTAGCCTCGATGGATTTGAATGACACGTTGGATGTCCTGGACGGAAAACTAGGCTGGATAGCTTTGTATAATTACACAATTAATGCACTAAACTATAGGCAACGCATCCTTGAAGGAAACTTTTAAATAAAAAAACAAATAAATTAATTATAAAATTATAAAATGCATATTAAGCATTATGCTTATTAAGCATAAATTGTCAATGTGGTAGACATTGGCCAAACCATATTAAACTTAAGGTTATCATATTGTACATTTTAAAGCAGTTTTTAAATAAAGTTTTTCAACTAAAAAAACTAACTAATATACCGACAAGACAATCGCTAGAATGAGTGCCAATCTAGAAACCAAACATCTAAATAAAGAACACCTTTTATAGAGATGCGTACCAAATTTCAGACCAGTCAGTCAAAAGGATCGCGAACAAATTTACATTGCTTAATTTTACCCAAATAATAAAAAAAAAAAAAGAACGAGCTAGATAAAACCGTTAAAAAATAACAGATTACGCTATAAGAGTATAATGTAGTATGAAGCACCTTTGAAAACCCATAAAAAGAGGAAAAACACACAACCGTATCCCAAACACTACAATTATTCGTTGCAGGCCTAGGTTAACCGTGTGGTAGCCACAAAGCGTTTAGTTATAGTCATTTTAAATCGCCACACTAGGTCAAAATGTCACTTGAATCAATTTATAATTGATTTTAACTTCTCACTTCTTTAGTGTCACTCTAAATTAAAAATCAGAGAACCTCAATTTTAAATACTTAAAACCTTGCTCTAACTCAGACGTTTTTCATTGGCTTGACATTTTGTGTGATTTATTTCTGAACTAATAGGCCCGTTCCTTGAACTTTCCACAGGGGGACCTAGGTTTTCTTGACAACCCTATGAGTTGTCAAAAAAAACTGGGTTTTCCAGTCCTCAAAAAACGCTAAACCACAAATCGCCACACATTTCTGTCATTAAAAAAAATACATGTCATTTGACAGCCCTCAACTCGCCACAGCAAAAACCTAGGGCGAGTTGATGGAAAACCTAGGTTAATCCTAGGGCTCAAAAAACAGTTAGTTTTACATTCAGGACGACTTTAGGTTTCTCAAAAAACAATTTTTGGGGATCCCCAGGGCGACCCTAGCGGAACAAACCCAAACCTAATATTTGTTCTGAATCAAGTATTTCACGACAAAAATAGACCTTTCATTTCAAATTTTTGCAATCAAAATTTATGCTATTTTTCACCTGAGTTATTTTTGTTTGGTTTTTAGGTCTGTTACTTCAATTCATTTGCCAGAACCCAGAACTATTAAAATTTTGGTATTGTTCGCATTCATTTCAACCAAGTCCATTAGTGTCTAGTCTAGTTAGTGTGGTGTTAAAAAATCTTTTGTGTATTTAATGACCCCATTTTAGAGTTAGAGTGATGTTAACAACAACCGGAACTTTCTCTTAAAAACGCCGTGACTATAAATTTGCACTTTCGTTTTAAACGAAAACGCGAACGCAGAAAAACTCACTCTTACTTCTTGACTACACCATGTACACACTTCAGTTCAATATGAATTCGATTACCCGATTCGGCGAGGTAAATAGATACCTGAACCGAAATCAGATCATAATACAATTCGATTGCCCGATCATGAGTGGAAACGGGGTAATACTCTTTTTGGATTTCGAGCTGGGGCCGAATTTCCGTACACGTGATCGAGTAATACGTGACTGAATTATGTGGTTTAGGCATTTCTTCTCACGTTGTCGAGCACTTAATTTTCTGTATCGCAGAAAGATAGATAAAGGAAGAATTTTGTACAGAGAGTTATGGTGGGTTTACATGCATCTGCAGGTGCAGATGAAAAATGGAAATAGACGCAAGATGTAAAATTCATACTTGTCTTATAGAGAAGGAAAGGCACCATCTGCACTTCCTTAGTTATAGGATGCAATGAAAAATTATAGGTGCAGATGAACATGTTCGTCTGCACCCATAATTTTTCATCTGCAGCCATAATTCTATTCGTCTCGCTTTTTAACTATTGTGCTTTATAATCTTCATCCGTCCCGCTTTACTTTTCTGCGCTTCTGCAGTAGCTGATGCATGTAAGTCCAGTATTAGTTATAGGATGCAGATAACATGTTCATCTGCACCTATAATTTTTCATCTGCAGCCATAATTGTATTCGTTTCTCTTTTAACTTTTGTGTTTTATAATCTTTATCCGTAGCGCTTTACATTTCCTCAATTCTGTAGTAGCAGATGCATGTAAATCGAGCATTAATCCGAGTTGATTATTTCTGAGAGGGGCAAAAAGATTGCTTTTTATTTGAATTCTAAATGATGATGAATCCTATATTTCTAGGGCTGTTTTCGATTTAATGGCAAATTATGATTACTACGGGAGCATTTAATGAGCATAAAAAAAACGACTTTCATTCGACAAAAAAAACCTGTATTTTTAAAATTCTTTTCAAATAAAACTGACGATTTTAAATTTAAAAATCAAAATCAAATTTACAATAGTCTGGTAGCACTACCAGTCGGCAGTTAATTTCGCAAAGTAGGTAGGTACGATTTAGTTTGTTTATGGTTCGGTCGCAAGGTTCAACATATTTTTTTTAGTAAGCTTTAAAGATTTGCAATTAGTTATAATCATGCTGTTATCTTGAAGAATAATTTCATTCGGTTCGGTACAATTTTTCCTTCAAGTTGTGAGCAAATGAGACCATTCAACGCTTTAAATTTTTCGGGCAATCCAAGTTCTTGGGTCTCTTATTGGCCAGACAGTCAACTTATCGTTTGATACGTGACTTTGGACCAATCAGAAACAGGAAAGATTATACTACAACTTGAATTTGGATGAATGCATCTCAAGAAAGGTGTTCGCTCTTCGCTGTTCGTCGCGTAGTTAGTTCCACACTGCAGTTTGTGTTTTCTTTGTTTTATTTATTTTTCTTAATACCTACCTACCTCATTATTTTGTGTCTTATTAAAAACAGTAGTAGTATAAATGTAATTCTTCCGACAAAGTGCATTATCTACGCGTTATCTTTCGTTGTTCAAAGTGCGATTGTTATGTGAAATGTGATGCAAATTAAAATCAGTGCCAAAAATTCAAAATTAAGTTTAAATATGAAGCAATCAGCAAAAATCAAAAGAGAATATCTACTAATGATGGTGAGTCTTTTGCTATTTCCTTTTCACAATTATTTTTGGCAGGGACTCAATTGTTTTTTCAATAAAATAAAAACTTGAAACTCACCGTTTAAGCAGCAGGTTAGGCTCAACTTCCATGGTTAAATCATGATTTTACACTCCATTTCAACAAAAGCACACAATAAACAATTATAATAAATTAATTTTTTTACACAAAGCACAACTTTTTTCTCCACACACTTTCACCTACGACTTTCAATTAACTTTAAAGAACGTCTACCAATAAGCGCCTTCTTTCTTTTCACAGTAAGGTAGTGGTCTGAATAGCACATCTTGCAAAATTTCTTAGCGTGCAAAATTATATACATAATCATCACCACACACAATTCAGTTATGTCGAATTCCTTTCAAAAAAACAATCGACTGCAGTCGACTGCAGTCAATTTTTTTTTGAAAGGAATTCATTTAGGAGGAAAAAAATCGACTTGCCGTCGATCTCTTTTTTGGGACGGATTTGCACACAGATTTTCACACACACAACAATTTTGACAGATCGAAAACGGCAAACAAAAATATCAGCATATGAAAAAAATTAAAGGAAAGAGAATTGTTTTGTATTTTGTTGTGAATTTGGAAAACATTTGGTGAAAAAAAATATAAAAATTGTGTGCTTAACAATACGAATGTAATTGTTTTGTTTCATGGTACTTGTTTTTCTTCATTAGTCAGTTGGCCACACATACATTCATAAAAAAGAAAATCGCTACTTTTTTAATTTCCTAAATACCCAAAAAAGAATCGAATTTAGTAGCGACTGCAGTCGACTGCAAATTGGTGAAAGGAAATCGACATTAGACAACGCGATAGACTGTGATGTGTTGTGTGATAAAATTAAAAACCTTTCACCTCGAATTCTTTTCTGCTGAGGCAAACCGCGCCATTTTGTTTACAAAGTAACGTTATATAAATAGAGCCGTTCACACTGTACAATTAGTTGGACAGACTTCGGCTTGAACAACCAATGCTTGACAATGTGAACTCTCAGACGACCGCTTGACCAACTTGTTGGAAGATTTTCAAGTATTTTTGAAAACTTTGAAGTTGGATGGAGCGGAGGAACATACGAGATACGACATAAAGTTGGACGACAAGCTTGATAGTATGAACGCAAACTACATCCGACCATCCAACATTTCTGTCAAACGAAGTCTGTCCAAAGTCGGCACCGTTATCCTAGAAAACCAAAGCTTAACCCTTTGTTCTTTGTCAGTTTTAGCAAAGTTATAACGTTCGTGTTTTCATTTGTATTATGTTTTTTGCTTTTATTTTTTTTATTAATTTCTTTATAATATTGTTTTGTTGTTGTTCTTTTCACTTTATAAGTCAGTTAATTATACAATATGTAAATACTATAATAATTTCAAGAATGTTTTTCCTCAAACTTAAATTTAATTTAATTTTTTCTTATGATCTCGGAATAGGTTGTAAACTTTTGCGATATTTTAACAGCTATAAGTAGGTATTTTTTCATTTTAGTAGAACATAATAATTTCGAACAAATAACGTATATAAGGTAAATTAAATAATTATATTAAAATAAATTTCAAAAGATAAACTGAGGGGGGAACCGGAGTGTTGGTAGGTAGTAGGTATCTCTGAAGAGGGGAGGGCAGGCTGTTAAATATAAAATGTACTAGTTTATAGATATGCCAGCGAAGGATACTTCAAGTCCGGCATCGTTTGTTTCTATGCGGCTTTTTATGTGAGCCAGGGTGTTTTTATAGTGCATTTCAATTTGTTTTGTTTCCTCGCTTTGCTCCAAGTTGGGCAGTTCCTCCTTGACCTTTGCTATTAACTGAAAGTTCAAATTACAAATTACTGAAACTAAAAAAACAAACAAACACAAACTTACTTGATTCAACATAGCGATGGTGATAAGTGAATTGCCGCGTTCGAAATAGAAAAGGTAGTGGTTGAGAAGCTCAACGTATAATTGAACTTGTACACCAGTATCTAGGCACTGAGATGCAATGCGAGCACCTTTCTTGAGACACTCCAGGGTGCGCTTTTCATCACGCATTTCTTCGCCGTTTTTCCTGGAAAGACACACAAAATTTACAGTCTGCACAAATTTGGAGTAAGAAAGGAACTCACTTTCCACTCCAAAAGAGACTCGCACACGACACAACACCACGGCATTGATCGGGTTTTTTGAGTAACTTTGACGCGGCCAATGCGCAATTCGTTCGTAGGGGCTCAGCGTTTTCCTCGTCGAAGCAGGACATCTGCTCGAAAGTAGACATTATAAGTGTAATAGCCGCCAACTGTGACTTGGAGTCGGAAATCTCGTCTTCGTATAGTGAAAATGCTTGTGTCATGAAGTCATAGGCTACTGTTTCATGATTGGAGTAGCCAATCTCACCGATCACTAACGCTCCTTGTAGATACAACCTAAGAGCGAGCTCTGGCAAGTCAGCCTTGGCGAGTACTGCAATAGTGCTGTGACAGTATTGCAGAATTTTTTGACACTTCTTATCCCAGTTTTCGTCCTCTTCGGCGATGTTTTTGTATTTGTAGGCCAATTGGTATGCGGCAAAGATCAATGGTGGAAGGACGTGCTTTATTCTCTGTGGCCCACCAACGCCCAAATGTTTTCTGGCATTTTGGAGGATCTTGTACTGCATGTCAGGATCTTCTGATTTCATCAAATGAACGAACCTTCAAACCAAAAGAGTAAAGTTTAGAATTTCAACAACAGACTAATCGTTATTTACCGTGCAACTATTCCTTGTTCTTCGGCAAATTCCTCGGGGTCGTATTTGTCTTCAACATTAGCTTGACCATCTTCGTCTTTGACTAGCGGTGCAATCATGGTTAGGACTTTATCGGCTTCATCGGCAGTTGGAACGAGCGTTTCGTTATCCAAGATATTCATTATGAGGTATAAAGCCAGAGACTTGCGGGAAGTGTAATCGAATTTCTCGAGCAGTGGACAAAAGTTACTTAGCTGGATTATTGTTAAGACGTTGTTGTAGAAGTCGATACAGATGCGAAGGAGGCGAGACAGCTCCTGATTAACAGTTAATAAGTGGGAGATGCTGAAACGATATTTTAGTTTGGCTTGCTCTTGCATTAATGGGAAAACAAAAACACAACTTACTTGCTCATGTTCATTCGCTCGAGAATTTGAGTTGTGGTTTCCAATACCTTGTCGACGTAATCTACACGATCCTGATAAACTTTTTGAGCGAGACTAAGAAGAGCAACTTGCAATGAAATTGTGTCCTCCAGGGGCATATCAGTTCGTGTCTAGGGAAAAAGTTTTTAGTTGAAGACGTGTGTTCAGAATCGTTGTTAATTTAAACGTACCTGGACAATATTTGCTACTTGGACACTGAAAACTTCAAACAATTCGACTTCTGCTGGGATAGCTGACCCAGTTTCAGTTGGCTGAAAACAAAAAGTCTTGATGAGAATTTCTCTATTTTTATTTAGGAAACTTACCTTTGCGTTCCGCTGATTGTATGCAGCCAGTCTGTCAATCAGCGAAATGATAATATTTTTCACATTCACACCTGTCTCCAATTGCGCACACGACTTAAGAAACGGATCTAGAGTTTGCAGATGAAACTCGTCGGGGAACACCTGAATGATGCACTCCATTAGGTATTCTTGGGCAATTGCATCCCTACAGCTGACAACCTGTTCAAGAATGCCTGGCAAAATCAGACGCTGATACGTTTCTAGTGATGCCGATTCCAACTGCGATAACCGCACCAAGTTTGTGCCCACCAAGATTTTTAGTTCCTCGCGTTCTTTTTCTCGACGTGTCTTTTCACTGGAGTGCCCTTGATGTTGCATTCTAACCCACAGCTTGTTCATTTCTGCGAAGTTCATCAGAACAAACTCAATAGCATCAAAGACGTTGCCTTCGTTCTCGTCTTCAGCTACCACAACATCTGGAAGTATGTTGCGAGTGCACTGCAGCAAGTAATTGCGCAAGAATAATCCACGCAGTGGATGTTGAACTCCACGGCACATCTCAACCAGGTCCTTGAGTATGCTACGCTTTAACGCCGTATTACTTTTGATGTAGACCAGGCCCACTGTTATCAGTAGATAAAGACGGGGTACTATATTGGCTGAGTACTGCACCAGTTCATAAAGATCTGTGTCCTTGCGATTCTTTTGAAAGTCATCGATAAGAAATAACTCAAGGTGACACAGTTCATCTGTGATAGCCATATCTGGAAAAGAGATTTGTTTTATTTACTCACAGGTTACTACCAATTGAAATGAATACTTACACAACTCATAGTAGCTCTTGGGTGACAACTGTGAGGTTCGAAGCTCAGTCAGCATTGAACTGGCGCATTTTATAGCCTCCATCATGCGATTTTTGTCGAAGAAGTGTTTCATTTGAAACGCTTGCTTCCGGACATTGCCGATGATCTCACTAAGGAGTTTTTCTTGTTCATCCAAACCATTCGGCATGGTCTGTAAGTAAATTTAAACATTTAAATTTGGTATGAGTCTATGAATACTTTTATAACAGATTCAGTCCCACATAAATAAACGGTTAACGGAGACAATAAAACATGACACACATTTAACATAGAAAACACCACCGTCTTAGATTTGTGACCAGGCAACCCTTACCGTGTTCAAGTTTAATGAAAGTTTATAGTTTTTTACTTAGATACTTAGTTGGAAGTTGGAGCACTCAGCTAGTCAATTGTACTTAGAAAGTTGTTGGATAGTAGTTTTAAATAAAGTGATTTTAATTTCTCGGGCATCCTGATGAAACGGAAGACTCAAAGAAAAGAAGATACGTCGACGAATCTAACCGATCTGAGATTCTGGGTTTCACTCAGATTCCAAAAAGAAACCAACTTCGATGATGAATGCAAACAGGCAAATGCAGCCAAACAAAAAGCACAAAAAACGTTGATGAAAAAGAAACCGAGCGTAGCAACATAAGAAGCGGTTGTTTGAGGAAGTTGAGAGATGCCATGATATAAATGACATTCAAAAGTTTTACAGTTTTAAAGTTACAGTTAGACATGGCTCTGTACAGCTCGTCTCTGTAAATACTGTCATACGCTATACGCGGCCTTGGAATCGATAAAGAAATGGTGAATATCGATATTATATTCTCGGTTTTTTTCCAAGATCTGCCGTAATGTGAAAATTTGTGGACTTCTCTGGTCTAAAACCACATTGATAAGAACCTATCAAGTTGTTGACGTGGGGTTTCAGACGTTCACATATTACAGCAGACAAGGAGGCTTATCCCTCTATAATTGCGCAATTGTGAGGGTCTCCCTTCTTTAGGATCGGGCATACGATACTGAGGTTCCATTCATCGGACATGCTTTCTTCCGACCATATCATGCATATCAGCTGGTGCATGCTCCTTTCCAACTGGTCTCCAGCTGCCTTGAAAAGTTCGGCATCAAGGCCATCTGTACCTGCAGCCTTATTTGATTTAAGTTTGCATATGGCAAGCTTAACTTCTTCTAGGTCGGGAGGACGGCATATTCTTAATCATAGTCCAAGCTAAATTGGGCAATCTGCCTGACAGCGGAATTTGTGTTCTCATTGCCGTTAACCAGTCTGCAGAAGTGATCTTTCAAGATCCTCAGTAGCGACTGTGATTCTAAAACTATGTTTCCCTGCTGGTCTTTACAGGCTTGAGTTTGGGGGAGGATCTTTTTACCTTTCAATTTTCTCAAACGAGCGCTTCTCATGCTTCTTCTTTTTCTTTTTGAGAATTCGGTGTTCCTCCCTTCTTTTCTCCTTGTAAATCTCGTTATACTAATCGTAAGCAGCCCTCGGTCGTTTTTGCATCAGCATTCGTCGTGCATTTTGTCTGGCTGCATTTGCCTGCTTGCATTCTTCATCGAACCATGGGTTTCGTTTTGGTGGCCGAGTGAAACCTAGAACCTCAGAGGAAATGGTCTTGACGCCGAATATAATATTACGAGTTAATTTTTATGGATTTAAAGGCCGCGTATTTACAGAAACGAGCTGTACAGAGCCACACCTAGGTTTAGCATCCCTACAAAACCGGTACCACTCAGCAGGATGACTTTCATAGATCAAGAGGCGAGTAAAACAAACATTCTACTGGGAGCTGTGGAATGATTTGTCTTCTGAAGCTTCTTATTGAAATCGTATAGAAGCTGAAAGACTTAAAATGCCTTTATAGCGTCATACCTGCTTGTCAAATGTGAGTTCAATGTTCGAATCTCAAAAACAATAAAATCGTATTTTTCTTTCAGGGTATCACCTTTTGCGAGGAATTGGAAAGTTCTCCGAGTGTAATTTCAGTGCCATAAAAAGCACTTACTCATTTAGTCTTACGTAGAAATGTGCTAGGCCCTTAGACTTCCCAGGCTTTATTGCGCCACCCTAAGTATTTATTTTATTTATTTCAAACATTCTTTGAAGGTTTAAGGTTAAACGGATGGCTGCCAGTTCAGTTTAAAAGATTTAACGACCGCAGTGGAAAAAGTAAAAAACACAAAATTAACAATCTGATGACTTTCCTTAACGCCACGAAAACATGCAAAGTATAAACTCAAAACGATCATCGCACTTGAATCTTAACTTCAATTCATTCATCATTGCAGTCTGCTTCAATGAATCGTTTTACTTCAAGTGAATGGATGCAGCAAAACAAAAAAAAAAAGAGTTCGCTCAGCTTTGATAAAGCTGTTATAAGTGAAATGATAAGCTTCGGGTGAAAAAGGCATAAAAATACTTCTTGGTACAAACAGAAGCTTATAAATTTAGTATACTTCGTCATCAAGAGCCGATAATTCCACAAATTACACATTCAGTGTTTGCGATGGCTAAACATGGGATTGTACGAACATCGACGACAAAATCCACAAATCCTTAAGCGTAGTTCAAACAGGAAAAAGAATCTAAAAGAGTAGGCTCTCCTGACTTGTAGCTTGTCATTAGATAAAAAGGATGATTTAGGAATTATCTTAAGGAGAAGAACATTTTGGCTGTGGCGACAGCAAAAAATTTTGAAGTAAGTTCCGTCTAAGTACCTTTATAATGATCGAATGAGGAAAGTGCAATATTCCAAGTGGTTATTACTTGTTCCAGCCAGGAAACGTTCTGGAAGAGTACGAAGAAAGAGTAAAGATAAATTTATGAAAACGTATAAAGGAATAACCAGTTTACAGTACCTGGTACTCGAGAGACGAACTGACACTAATGCACTTGGTTAAGACTTCCGTGAAAACCCCATCTAATGACGAGGATGATCTCGTCCTATCAGAATACATATTTATAAAAATTTTGATGCTTAAACCAACAAAATTGGAGAGCAAATTTTTACTCATTAAAGAAGCTGATAGATAGTGGCGATGAGGCAACATAGATAATCAAACAAAAATTGATAATGACAAATATTTAAAAAGAAGTCACTGGAATTTTCCAAAACTCTTTGTCCGGCTCAGCGTTGAGTATAAACTTAAAAAAAAAATGTTCTAATAAAAATGATGAGCTCCTTCAAATTGTATTGGCAGTAATCCAAGGATGTGTCATAACCTGATCCAAAGGCAATCGTGTCTCTGGGTTAAGAACGAACAACTTGGAAATAAAATGAGCTGCCGCTCTGGACACAGTAGTGTAGTTTATAGTCGACTTTGATATTTTTTTTGTAAGTCCCATCGTAGTCGACATCATGGAAGGGTGCACGTCCAACCAATAATTCCAAGCATAAAACACCTAAGCTCCAAAGATCGACGTTTTTGGTGTGTGGTTTGCTTTGGACCATCTCCCCGCATGAAGTTCGGCTCATTTACAGGACCCTCCAAAATCGGCAATTTTAAGTTTGCCCTTGTAGCCGAGCGTTTGATGTAACGATGGACAACATCGCGTTCATGTAAATAGCGTAAGGCCGAAGCTTAGGACTTAATGTATGTTGCGCTCTGCTTTTCGTCGAAACGATTTTCAGGTTGACTTTGCAGTTCTTTGTACAGAATTCCCGTGGGTGCGTACTCCAGAATCAAATAAATGCGTGCCTCGTCGTGGAAATAGCCATATAGGCGTAAAATGTGTGGATGTAGAAGGTCTGACTGTATTTCTATTTCACGGCGTACTTGATGTTCAACATCGCTATTGTAGATCTGCTTTTTTAAACAGCACTTTAAGAGCTGCTACAAATTTTGATTCTTTTTCACGCGCCAAGTACACGCTACCAAATTTTTCGCGACCCAACGAACGGCCAATATCAAAATTTGACACTGTCCACATTTTGTTCCATCACTTTTTACAACAGTGGTGTTAGTTTTAGGTGGTCAGACAAGGACTATGTTGCTTTTGCGACAATCTCATCGGGGGTGGTGGAAGAGGCAGTCGTCTGTGATTTTGTATCATCAGTAGTTGGAGGTTTTCATTCAGTCTTTTAGTTGCAATGAAATTGGCATTTGTGGGTTTTGTGGAAGAAATAATTCGTGTGGCATAGCCAACATGTTTCTCTTGTATATTCGAATGTACTTTGCTTGGGATTGGGACATACTTTTCTAAAGTTTTGTGAACTGGATTGCCCATCGGCTTGTTTATAGTTGTTGTTGTAGATTTGGCGTGGGTGGTGCCGACATTTTTGGTAGTTTCTATGTTTTGCTGAAGGTTCTCTGTTGCCAGACATGCTGATTCAAGTCGATTCGATTTGAATTAATAGACTATCTTCTCGCCGAAAACGGAGAGTATCGGCATACCAATCCCTACATACTAACTCTTGCTCAAGAAGGACCATACAAGAAATCTAATCTGAGATGGTCAAGCAATTTAACGTGTAACGCAATGAAACAGATCTGGCCCAAGCTAGATTTTAAGCGGTCTAACGAATAGATCTCTCTAAAAAGGAAACACATTAGTGCGAAGATAGGTGTCATCACAGAAGACATGCCGCAAGGCTAGGAGTCGTCTCAAACGATTTTTGCAGAAGCTATATGGATGAGGAGGAAACTCTGTCATTTCCAGCTTTAGCTCACAAACGTAGGATACACTTAGGTTCGTATTTCTTTGATGACCCTAGTGATCTTACTCACACCGACGCCCTGCGTCTGTCCCGATTCGTTGTAAGCTCGAAATAGTTCCATTAGGATGAGGATATATTAGATCCACTGTATTACCACAATGGGCCCAAAGGGCCTAAGTGTGTTAGTCGAGCTAACAGCCACTTTAATCTAACCTAACTTTACTACCCCAAAGGAGTGCGGACACAGATCCTCATGTGACTGAGCATTGAAGCAGATAGAAAAAACTAATGATAAGCAACCATTTCACTGAGCTTTTGAATTTCAATAGGTACAACGATGGAAAATGGTTTCTTTGTTCTCTGGAATGAGCTGGTTCTGATTTTTCTCAACTTACTATCAATTTGAAAAATCTGAGTTGCAACCTTTCAACATTTTCTTTAAATCCAAGCCAAATTCTGAATGTAATCAAAAAAATAGAAGGAAATTTAATTGTGAACCCCCAAAAGTTGCATAACCTTGGAAGTTCCTTCCAAAAATTTTTTTTCTTCCCTTTTGATGGTACAATTTTATGTTGTCAATCATTGGTAGTATGACGAAACTCTCGAACTTCCACCTCAATTCCTATCTAATCACTTTAAGTCAATTATCATCAACGCCAAGTATACTGACTAATCGGAGTCATCGGCCAAACAACCTGTTCTGTTGACTTATTTGCACTCTTATGCGATTATTATGTTTGAATATATGAGCAGCTAAACCATTTTTTTATTTAGTTTTTTTCTTTTTTCTAAATTACATTGCACTTGAAATGCCCTCACTCAGGATATGACAAAAACTAATTACAAATAAATATTACGTACACGGTTGATGGAAATTGTATAAATTAAGGGGTGTCATATCACATCTAGCCTCACCGGACAAACACTTGTGTAGCCTTATGATGTAGATTTGGAATTTTTTTTTTTTGTAACACCAACAATGTCTTCTTTATGAAGTTAAACAACCAACCACCCATTTTATTCCAAAATTCCAGAGCAGAGTGCGATTTGTCTATAGTTTTTATTTTTTATTTTTTTATTTGTTTTAAAATTATTGAAGCAAAAAGAAGATTGCGAAGAGATTACCCTTGTCGTGGCGGATGCAGAAGTTGGGCTGTTGTAGGCTGGTGAACTCCACGGGTACATTTTTTCTTCGTTTTGGCTTTTCGAAGGGGGCAAATGGCGTTGAGTTTCTTTTGCAATTTTGGTTCTATAAGCGGCTAGTTGCAACAACACATAGACTTACCATAGTTTTGCTAGCACAGCAATTATCACAAAAACGAAAGGTTTGATTCTGAAATCAATTGGAGGAAGATTTTATTAAAGAGAACAATTTAATTTTCTTATCGGCCACACAGAATAATTTTTTTTCGTATTTGTAGTGGAACATTGACGTTTCGATATAAATCAGTCTGGAAGTCTGACATTTGACAGAGGAATGATGACAAATGGAAAATGTGGAAGTTAGTATTCCAATGAAAAGAGTACTGGAAATGTTATCATGTGTCACGATGAGAGGGCAGTAACAATAAACAAAATGGTTCGGAGCTTTGATAGGACAGTGATGCCATTGCAGTAGAGACAAATGAGAATCAACTCGTATACGACTTATTTTTTATGGGCTGCTAGGAACCATTAAAAATTTAGAAATTGTGTATGGATGGTTTTGCCTTTTGAAGGGCTCCATTCTCTCTCCACTCTCCGTCACTCTGTTTAGCGTCAAATTCTCTGAAATATTTGAAACAAACGTTCAGCACAAATATTTTTAGTAGATTTTGTTAAAACCTGTGGGAAGGTGAGACTCATGAAGTTTTGGCGTAGTTTTGAGTTAAACTAGTTTAAGTACCTGGTGAGGTGAGAACTTGCCCCATTCGGCTTTCTTAACAGATGGTGATTTGATGACAAATCTCCCCGAAAAGTAGAATACAACTATGTAATTCTTTCACTTTTTTGAAGAAAGTAAGATGATTGCGCTATTTCTTATGCATTCGATAGAGTTTGACATTAGACTCTTTTGTCGAAAGCGGCTGCTTCTGGTAACGATGAGTCTTTTCTTTTCTAAATTTGAAACTACCTCTTTCAAACTTCCAATACAGAAACCGAATTACTGCACCCGTGATCGAGTAATACGTGACTGAATTATGTGTTTTTGTTATTACTTCTCGCCTTATCAAGTACTTTAGTATCAAAATTTGACGATCTTTCAAATTAATTTGAACAAAGTTTATAAAAGAACAGAAATTATAGCTCATTTTTGAAGACAAATAGGTACGCACTCACTCGGTCACTGATGCGGTTATTCGGCCTCAGGTTGTGTTGTTATCATGGTCAAATTATTTTAAAAATAGGCGCACCTCTGCATACAATGAGAACAAGCTAAAAGTTAAAAGACGCAAGAAGGATACTACTCTTATGAAATAATTGAAAGTCACCATTGATCCCGTGTGCGAAGAAATGTATTTGAAGTCAAAAGTCATAAAAATGTTTTTTTTTTTTAATTTTTTCGGTCAAACGAATAGTTTTGCGATAATAGCCGTGTTTTATGGGGAATTTATATTCACTTCAGCAAAACATCGCTCATGGAAAAACAACAACTTTAAAGTGAATAGCGTAAGTGGACAAAAATAACTCACTTGCAGAAGTGAACAACATGGATGGTTGGTAAATGGAGGTTATGTGAAAGTGAACTTGGTAAGTGAATATAGCCAAAAAGCGTTTTATTGAGACTCGCAAGTGAAGTGAATATAGAAATTCCCAATAAAACACGGCTAATTTAGCTGAACGAAAATTGTTGTTGAAGTACCTAATTATTTACAAAAATACTGTTGATGCTTCTTTCGCTAAAACTTACTATTTCTGAGAAGAAGCCATTCTGAAATTAGCTTAAGCTGTATTCTAAAACAAACGGGATCAGTGAGGATTTTCCATAATTTGTTTAGAGTGGTATTCTTGATGTGCCTGTACATTTTCAAAATTGTGAATTTATTAAAGGGCCAGTTCCTATTTCATTTCGACTGGGCTTTAAATGGTTTCAAGCTAAGTACTCACTTTATTATTGCTGCTGTGCTCAGGGAATAAAGCCCTGTGTCCGATTCTATTCCTTATTTTTATAAACGATCTCTTTTCTGAAACTTCAAATCCTTTCAACTATTTAGCTGGTGAGCAGTGACTCAATTTTCAACTTTTCGTACTCATTTCCAAGTTCACGTAACTGGTCTTTGGATGTAGTACTGGAGCGCGAGCGTTAGCGTATCAGATCTTTGAATTATGACGCTGACAGCATTGTTATATGGGGTCATAGAAACTTAAGTTATATTCTATGCGTCAAAAACTCAATGCTGTAATTTGTTGCTTAAGAACCTCGAACCTCTGGGTTAACAGCAGACATGCTTACCATCACGCCACGGGTACCACAAAAGACTTAGGCTTCTAAAATCGACAAGGAAAATATTTTACCCTTTCTGAGCTGGCTATGATTTATTAAGTACATTACAAGAAAGCTAACGGAGCACATTAAAGCGAAGCATTTAATTGGAAGAGGTTTGATCCCTTTGAGATCACCATGCTCGTAACGCCAGAAAAGGAAGGAGACGACTAAGGCTATAGTTCAACTCTAAAGTTTGGTCAGATGGATTCCTCCCTGAATCAATTTAGCCGCAAAAAAGCGCTTCGCTTAGAATCCTAATCGGTTGTAACTTTTGAATCCAATTTCGGAAGTACAGTTCAGTGTAGAAGAATTGGAGAACATCACAGATCGGCACATATCAATAGGCAATACCGAATTATTGTGGACGTACCAATCGGCCTCCCTACCTACCGAAAACCAACCCGAATTCAAACCGAATAAAATGGAGGTAGTACAGAACTTTGTGTCTGCCTATGATTCGCTATAGACACGGAAAACAACATCAGTGCGTAGATCAAACGGAGCATAACTCTTGCTCAGCGCTACTTCCTTGGTTCAATGAGGCAAAAGAGTAACAAAACCCTCTCTAAGAAAACCAAGGTAACCCTTTATAGGACTTTGATCATCCCAGTCCTGATTTACGGCGAGGAATCTTTTACCTCATTTAAAGCGGATGAAGGGTTTGGTCGTTTCGTAGGAAGAACACTCCAAATGATCTTTGGTCCTCTATTCGTAGACAATGCATAGAGAAAAAGATACAACAACGAGCTGTATGAGATGTGCCGCGACATGGGCTGGTCATAACTACAAGAGTATGCATGAGACTACAATGGCTGGGCCATGTTGAGCGGATGGACATCAACGGGGCACTGAATGGGTTTTCGACAGCACATTGCAGGGAAATAGTGGAAGGGAAAGACCTCATCTTAGGTGTCACAATAAAGTGAATGAAGACCTGAACAGATTTAGAGTGGACGTCGTTAAATTTCAACATAGACAGATGCTGGCTGAGGCCCATGATCACTATGAACTGTAATGCCCACCTAAGTAAGTGTGAACGCACCTTTATTTCACTCTGTATTTTGCCCCCTTTACGATCTACAAGGATTTGAAATCATTGTGCATCGGTGTCTCCTTAAGTTATAATCCTATGTTTCTGTGTTTCATTTTTCAAATCATTATCAGGGTGTTCATAAATCATAACCAATTGATGTGCGCTTAAATAAAAATAAAAAGAAAAACATTTTCAAGACATTCTCAAGTTTAGGGATCGATGAATGTTGAAGTGAAAAAGCTAAAAATTAACAGAGACGAGCTGGTATGGTATCTCAAACACCGTTCCCAAAATACAGTAGTGAATTTGAGTTGTAAAGTCTCGACAGTGAATCACTTAGGAAACTTTTAAATAATGTGCGCTTTTTATGGAAGAGTCCTTTCAAATTGAAAAAGGACGAGAAATGTAGAATAATAAAAACGAATAATATTTGAAACTTTAATTTCACGAAGGGTGAAAACCTTCAAGTTGACTGAAAAAATCCCTAATACACGTTCCGCCTTACTAAAGCTGAAAGGACAGAGAGACCTCTTTAAATTGCTAAACCATACTGCCAACTTAATTTTGTTCATTCACTCAACCAGCATACTAACCTGTCCTCTGCTTGTTTTTTTTGGCTTCTCAGTAAAACGCTTTTCCGATTCTTGTTTTTTCTGTTTTTTTGCCTTCTCAGTAAAACGCTTTTCCGATTCTTGTTTTGTTGATTTATTTTTGCAAATTTTGTTTTTTTTTTTTTGCTAGCCAAACACAAATCTCTTTTTCTTTTCCATATTTATTTGTGTGTACACCATTACCAGAGCACACAATAAATATTGACATTTGTCTGTAACATAAATTAAAAAAAAAAAACTTCAAATAAATCATAATACATTTTACACCATTTAGCATATTTGCTGATTATATACAATTACTCTTAAATACTAATTAAAAAAAAGGAGAAAAAAACAAAGCAATCACATGTACGGAATATAAATGTGGGTGTTGGTTTCTCTTGACTCTATAAATAATGTAAATGCAATTGCAGTATTTATTTTATCTTTTCCATTAAATCAGCAATCAATCGATAAGTTTCATTTCACACAGCTACAGATAACCCACTCGCTGTCCAATCAGCTATAACAAATTGACTTCCGGTCAACGAAACACATTTGCTTTTTATAAATTCTTGTTTTTTTTTTCTTTTGCTTAGCTATGGCTTTAAATATAAGAGTATATTGATGATATAATCAAAAACACTAAAACATCTTGCATTTCTCTTTTTCTTTTTTTTTATACTTTTGATGAATAAATTGGAAAATATCACTTTAAATATAATTTATTATATATTTATTATATATTTGTAATTTAATTTTAATCAAACAACATGAATATAAATCTACATTTTAAGTTAATGTGTATGAGTTTGAAGTAAACATATCTATTTATGTATAATATTTTCTTTTTTAATACAATATTATTGTTTCTCTATAAATTCCATTGTGCAGCATTTTAATAATACATAATTATTATATAATAACGATTCTTACTTTGTTATTTAAAAAAAGTAAAAATTAAATAAACACTAATTATATTCATGCGAAAACTACAGCAATTTAGACGTTATTCGATTTGTTTTCAATTTATTTATTTTTTGTAAATATCGTTGAATTGGGGCTTGGTTTGGTTTTTGTTTTTAAGGTTTGAATCTAAATTAATGTAATTTGAATTGGCCTTTATTTCATGAAATCAAACTGATCTATGTCTCAACATGAGCTGCAGGGTTACATCGGTGTTAGTTTCAGGAGTCCATTTTTATTTTAGTGATAGTTTAAAGTAGTTGACTAAATTCTATCTTATAATCGGTTACACTGGTCAACAAAATTTTGTTACAAGAATGGTACTTGCTAATATTTAATTAGCTGTCTAGCCTCATTTTATGGCCATATTTATTTTTTTCGTTTCGTGTTACAGCCACTACCTTCAAAACAAAAAATCTACCGTTTTCTTTTCCATCAGTTTCGTGTTACAGCCTTTGGATTTGAATTTGGCACATCAAGAACCTTCAAGAATGTTCTATCTGACTCAAATATACTTTCAAGACTCTACCAAGACTTCAAAATAAAGATTGACCGTGCATTTACAACTTCTGAAGTTGAATATCTCAGTAATTTGATGTAATGCATATCCATTTTGAGACTAGATTTGGTTTCAGCGCACGAAAAACCATAGGAAAAGCATTGGTTTGTTTTTGGGTTGAAAATTTTTTCATGTTAAAACACTGGTAAGATAGCAAAAACTAGTTTTTTCCGATTTTGAAGGCTTAGGTTAGGTTAGGTGGAAGTGGCTGTCAGTCAATGAGTACATTGCCTGACACACTTAGGCCGCAAGGGCCCATTGTGATACCACAGAGATCAGCAAGTTAATCACCTACTGATCTCAGAAACCCGATATAAGATTAACGACTTGATCACTTATTAAATAATATTATTTTGAAGGCTTAATATCTCGAAAAGGGCACGTAGCAAATCAATTCTGAGGCCAGATTTTGATTCAGCAAGGCAAAAGCCATTCGAAAACTATGGTCTCCTTGACCAGTGTTACCAATCAATTGGTTATTGTCTCAAGTGACAAACCAAAAATGTTTATGTGGGGTTAAAAAAAGTTGAATATTGGTCCGCGATATAATGGGCCCTATCGTGGTAACCGTCGCGTCGGAGCGGAGTTTTCTCCGCAACGCATCCTTTTTCGAAAATAGAATTTTGCTTCGAAGTAGTTGTCGTCGTAAGAAATTTTTCACAAATGCGGCAATGTATTGCATTCCCAAAACTAAAATCTCCGCAACAAAAACTTATCGGAGAACATCGGATCGTCCGATCGGAGAAATACCACGAAGCAAAATGTCTCCGTTCGGAGAGAATTCCGCTCCGACGGTTACCACGATAGGCCCGAATATGAAATTTCTGATCCGATTCTGGCCGACGACGTCACTGATAAGTCAAAACTTTCTACTCAATACTCACATTGTGATGTTGTTTTCAGAAGATCGCAATTGTGACTTGAAAATTGTATCACAATTATGACTTTGTCAAACCTTGGGAAAATGGCACTCTTTTGGAAAACGAAGCAATATACTTTTAACCGATGCGATGTTTCAAAAACCAGCGAAGGTGTGGGAAGTGGAATCTACTCAGAAAAACTGAATCTTAGTCTTTTCTTCCGCCTACACGATCATTGTAGTGTGTTCCAAGCGGAAATTCTGGCGATTAAGGAGGTGCTGTCTTGACTCAAAGAAAACGTCATACCCTCCACGGATATTCGAATCTTCTCGGACAGCCAAGCTGCCCTTACAAAATCCAGCTGTCTCTACAAAATCCATCACGATCCAAAATTGTCAGATGTCTCTAAGGGAGATGTCAAATCTGTTCAACATTCACCTTTTCATGGGTGCCAGGGCATACCAGGCAACTGTATGACAGACGATCTTGCCAAAAAGGGCACGACCACTTCCCTACGCTCAGAATGGAACAACATAGGTGCACCTATCGCAACATGTAAACTCCTACTTAGACAAGACGCTTCAGGGATAACAAACACTAGATGGACTGAGAGTAACAACTGCCTTGCAACCAAAAAAGTTTGGCCGTGTGTAGACTCAAAACGCTCGAAGAGTTTGCTAGCCCTGAACCGCCTGTATCTAGGTTCTACCATAGGTGTTCTTACGGGACACTGCCTAATAGGAAGACACGCCAAAAGACTTGGTGTATTTTCCAATGATTTCTGCAGAAGCTGCATGGACGAAGAGGAGGAGGAAACCGTTCAACACCTTCTTTGCTCATGCCCTGCACTACTTCATAGGAGGAAAACTCATCTTGGTGAATTCTTCTTCGATGATACTAGCGACCTAGCTTACATTGACCCTAAAAGTCTTTCGAAATACAACGAAAGTTCCGCGTGGTTCGACTAGCGGTTGATTAACCGGCTAGTCCCGAAATGGAAGATAAATGGGTGATCAACTCGTTAATCTTACATCGGGTTTCTGAGATCAGTAGGTGATTAACTTGCTGATCTCTGTGGTATCACAATGGGCCCTTGCGGCCTAAGTGTGTCAGGCAATGTACTCTTTGGCTGACAGCCACTTCCACCTAACCTAACCTATGACTTTGTAACTTGTAACTTTTGGGCTGAATCGGTTTGTTAATTTTTGGTAAAATTTTTCTAACCGCTCAGTATGGCGTTTAAAGCAAGTATCTTTCTTCTAACAAAGTAACTTAAAACAGAACTAATGATAAACATTGCTTTAAGTGTAACTTGGTGGTGTTTTAAGGTAAATCAATGATTAAAATTGTTGCTGTCACGCCATTTATTTAACAACTGTCATGAAAGAACGTGATAAATGATTGCATGAGGTTCATAACTTGAGCAGAATATCCCCGATATTCCACAATTGCCCAATGAGGTGTAAAAGCTAGGGCCTTCGAGTTTCGAAATACACTTAGCCTTGAAACTACAGCTTATAACTTTCAGAAAAAAATCTTATCATATGTTTCCAAATTATGGTAAAAAGGTTTTAGCAAAAGCCTAGGGCTACCTCAACACGTTCAAAGCAAGCACAGTGCTAAGAAAACTGTTGCGGTGTTTCTAAAAATACTGCGGTGACTCCCAAGCAAATGCCTCAAGGAAGAGACCTTCTGATTCTACATTTTTGTGATGGTTCCACCAATCCTAGATCTGTTGATTAATAAATCTAGAAACATTTCAAGCATTTAAGTTTAAATTAAGGAGTGCCTACTAACTTTGTTGATCTTCTGTCAATCATCGTTAAATGACCAAAAGTAATTTGAAGCTATTGCAAATGGTAGCTAGTTTATTCACTCCTCCCCTTTATGTTTGTTGACGAAGATGTTTGTTTTTACGCGTACCCTACAAGCGGATACCTAGTTTGAAGCAGTTAAAAGGGCGATCTGTGAGCCCTTCGAGATCACGATGTTCGTAACGTGGATAAGGAAGAGAAGTTTTTTTTTTGTTCTTTTTGGGAGAACCCGGAATCACGAAGAGATTGCTGTGTGCGAATTTTTTACAACCCGCTGTTCGACACGTAGCTGTGTAAAATAAATAAAACGAGATTTGCAATAGGTGAGTTTTTTGTAACACCTGTCATAACATGTGGTACCTGTGGCGTGATGTTAAGCATGTCTGCCTGCTAACGGGCAGGTGTGTGGTTCGAATCCCAACAGAAGCTAAAATGTTTTTTTCACAGGTTTCACAGGTCTTTGGGCGGAATTGGCAATCCTCCGATTATAAAATCATTGCTATGAAAAGCGCTTTCTCAATTAGCCGTTCGAAAAAATTTGTACGTCCCCAGAAGTTTGTACGTGCCCTCCATTCCCTTACAAAGCATGGTAGTGAGAAATGCGCTATGCCAAAGGGCTCCTAGCTCTCGGTGACAGATTGGAAAAGTGTCAAGCTGTCAAGTTGCGGACGGTTTGAAAGAAAAAGCCATTTGAGTTGCGCTTCCGGAATGAGTCCAATTAAACGAAATTATAAGGAAAAGTTGTTTCCTCAATGTTGAGATTGTCAGACGAAACAATTTACTTTTAAAATGTCATTGGGCTTTATAGTGACCAGAAAACCAAATGTTCACTACACAAGGAAGCGTTCGGTTTTTTGAATTGGTTTTAGATCAAATGACTCAGGGCAGCCATCCCCATGTAACAGTGAAATGCTTCTGTATAGGCTTCTTTTTCTGTTGAAGGGTTTTAAATAAAAACTGGCACACCATGTCTGTACACTTCACACTTTCGTCTCTTTTAACGAAATTACTCTCACTGATTGCTAGAAAAAGGGTGGAAAGGTGTGGAGCATCAATGAATTTTTGGACATTATAGCTTGGGATGGGTTAAGCCTAAGGTCTAGTGAATTTCTCTCAAACGTTTTTATCAGGAAAAGAGGGGTCTTTGATTTAATAATGGTCCCGAACGACTACGTGAGAAAGCATTTCTCATGGCAGTACTGCATTCGAGGGACTTGTGGCACTTTCGTAAAAGCTGATTCCAGCGGAAAAGTGTTTCGAATTAAACCACGACCTCCCTCGTTATAGTTCGACATTCAAACCTTTACACCTCCATTCGAGGACTTCGTAAATCTTCCGTGAACGGTGATTTCAAAAAAATGTTTCGGATGTCAATGAGAATCGAACTTCCTCCATCCAAGTTATAGCTCGACATTCAAACCATTACACCTAAATACGATGCGTTGTCAAAAATTCATGAACGGTGATTTGAGCGAAACCTCTCACGTTATATAGTTCGACATTTAAAACGTTGCGCCACAGTGAATTTCGCAGGATGAAGTGTCCCCAAGTGTAGAGTGGTACAGTTAAATTACTGTTAATTACGCCATTAACTTTGCCAAATTCGCAATTGGTTGTATTTTTAAAATTTCTCAAAGTGCGTGTCTTTTGCTAGTAAACTTTCTACAGATGCCCAGGGTGTCTGTTCATTTGAAAGTTAGTGTTTTGAGATTTTATCATTCAAGTTAATTTGTGCAGTTGGTTTAGTTGTTCTGGCACTGATATTTAAAAATAGTTATTGGCTACGCAATAGACAGATGGTTGTATCATCGTCAGTCGCCACAAAAGTGCTTCAACCTGGAGATGCTTAACAGTTCAGAGATTTCCTTTTCAGTGTACCGAAAATTCTTTGAATACTTCATTTAGTTTTTGTTCCAGATCTTCCACAAAATCTCAGAAGGCTCATATTTTCATATGAGTTCGGTGTCCCCTTTACTGTCCACTGTTTTGTCACGTTGACTCTTCGAAAACTACTCACTGAATACGAACTATTTTACAATTCTGCGAGCTCATCTCCGAAAGTGATTAAAACATATGTCCGCTTACGAGTTACTCTCAAGAACTCAAATGTCTAAAGTTAAAAGGCAGCTTTCCATTAGCTGTATGCATTCCAAAAAAATTATTTTTTTACTACTGTCAACGGTCTTATCAACCGAAAAGCGTCGGTTCCCAATCGAACACCGAGATGAACACAAGATGGGGGAACGTCTTGTACTACTGCGTAATGTTGTCATGCGTTATTTGTTCTATGTAATAATTGTGTAGTTAGTCTTGAGGTGTATCAGCCAAATGGTCTTTGTCGCCCGGCTGCAACCCCACCTACTCTGTAGATTTATGTGCGGGGTAGGTTTGATGCAGACTTTTTACCATTAATGGCAGAGTTTTATTTTAACAAAACATTAAGAAAACTTTGTGTCTTCCTTTTTAAAAGCTACAGCAAATTTAGAGTCAATTGTCCTTTTCATATACGAACCCTCAGCTCCTGTTGAAACGCCCTATAAGGATTATACATAGTTAGTTTTTGGATAGGTTTCAGTTTTGTTTGTTATTGTAACTGAAGCATAACATAATATTTCAAATTACCTCCAGTCTTTTGTTTTTTGAGCAAGACTTTTGGGTGCAGCATGACACTAAAAAGCCTTTTTTTCCTTTTAAAAGGACATCAAGAGTACCTTCAAACAGGAGTTTAATTTCTCTAAGTTCTATGTTTGATTATTCCCTTTTTTGATTTTCATCATGCAAACAAATATATTAAATGTATTTTAAATTAAAGGTGCTATTTTCTTACAATATAATAAATCTTCAAAAAAGAAAACCAAAAGCAAATCTTCTGAGTAAAGTTTAAATAAAAGTTCTAAAGTTAAACATATTGCTTGTGTTATTATGTGAGTAAATGTCTGCCTTCTTATGGTTGGTAAGTTTGAGTAGTTTTGACCTTGGATTACTTTATGGGGTGTGATAATTGAATTGTTACAATTTTTGTATTTTGATTTGCTTTAAAAGAAACACTGACCATCTATTTCTATAATGCTTAATTGTTATTATTTATTTAGTTTTACTACACCGATAGTAAAATTTATAAAATTTGCACTACATCTAGTGTTATTTTAAAAAAATGCTACACATTTATTTTAGTAATAATTATTTTGTATTTAAAACTTTAAATGGACCCAATGTGCATGTATTAATATTAAGTTATTTTTGAATACAATTTGTAATGTAAAAATATTTATTTTGAATTTTGTTTTGTTTTTATATTAAATTTAAATTTTATTGTTAATTTTTGTGACGAATTGTTTAAAATGTGAATTTTTTTATTCAAGTTTCAAATTGAAATCGAAATGCCTTGAACGAGTTTGGGGAGTACGCAAAGCTGTGTCAAAATCAATAGTTTGTAATACAAAAATAAGAAAGCTAACAAAATAAGGACATGGTACAAAATTATGTTGGTAATCGTGGAATATGGAAAGGACTAAGAAATAAGTTTAAAACTTTGTTTAGTATTTGGGCTGTGTCTCATCGCAGGTATATTGTTGAGTAACTACTAATGCAGCCCTGTTTTTTGCTTAAGAAGATTTGACAGTGGGGAGGTGACCATGGGTACGGACAGTGCTTTCAGTCGATTCGGTTGCTTTTACCCTGTGAATGCCAGACTTTTGATTTTGAAACCTATGATTCTTCCTCTGGGGCAGCGCTGATTTGTAAAGAACACTTTTTAACCCATTTTTTCAATGAAATGTGTTCCGTAGAATAAAAGCAAGTGAATTCACAACAAGTAATGCTTCTTTTTTTATAATTAGCGATTACATTAAGCGCCTTAAGTTATACTAGTGTTTTTATTATGTAATTTTGATGGGATGGCGTACCTCTCGAGCGGATCACTAGTATGAACCAGTTAAATGGGAGAGCTGTGATCCCTTCGATATGACGATGCTCTTAACGTCTTTATAGTTTTGAAGAAAATTTTGGCTAAAGCACTAATGTGATTAGCAATAATTCAAAAGAAGGCTATGGAAAACCTTGGGGCCTAACGGGCTTTCAGGGCCTACAATTTCATGCCGATCCCGAAAGCGTTTTTCGTGGCAGTGTATTTTACTCTCGGAAAACTGGCCATTTCCTCACAAAAGGCGATAGCCGTGGAAAACATTTCTTTATCTTTGATGTTTCTGGGATTCAAACCTCGGACCTCCCATGTAGCAGGTTGACATGCTAATTACTACTCTACGGGCACCACATTTCCATCTATTAAGGTGAAATGAAATTAGATAAACAGGGGAACTATGCAACGGCCGAGACCTAGCGCGTTCGTTTTAACCTTAACCTCAACTTGTGAAAAATGAAATTTTTTTTCCTATTCCTAGCTGCTAACTCTTAGAGGACTTGGTCGAATCCTCGAGAAAGAAAATAACCGTTGTATAAGACAATTAAACATTTCTGAGATTCGAAACTCGAACTTTCCCAAATCGAAATGCTTATAATTAAACACGGTTAAGGTGAACGAAAATATTCAGCTCAATTTGGAATTGTTCCAATTAAGCCAATGCCAATATGCCTCCTAAGATTATTGCCTATAACAAAGTTCTTAAAGGCATACAATTCGTTCGCAGCTTCTAAGGTGCGCCACAGAATCTTTCTTTACATGGTTTACCACAAAGTTACTAAATTGCATTCATTGCTGAGATGAATCACAGTGTTCAAAATGACTAATTATTTAAAGAACTAGGAATTTTCATTTTCAGAATTGATCGAAGTAATGAATGGGGTGCCTCAACGAAGTGCTCTTTGTCCGATTGTGTGTCTTTTACTAGCTTTAAACTTGAAACAAAAGCTTTTGCTATAACCACTTTCACTGACGACAGCGATTTGCAAAGTGATAAGCCAGATATGCCGGTTAAGCCAGAAAATGATGTTTATATTTTAAGTTAATAGAAAAACATAAGGTGGTGGTGACAGACAAAATTAAATCAGTCCACAGTCCACATGAACTTTACTAATAGCCCGATTTTGGCAAAAATCACTGAAACCTCCCAAGCCACATCTTTCCAGTGGAGTCACAGCTTTCCACTCCACACAAAATTGTCACTACGTTGTGACTTGAGACTTTTGGGCAGACTGGTCGAGACTCGAATATTGACGGCGGATAAAATCAGGAAGCGGACTCTCGACAACGGAAAACTTTTTCAAAAGAGACAAAAAAAAAAAACGCAAATCAACTCGTTTATTGGAAAAAGAAAAATACTCGAGGGTAGAAGACAAATTGACTTAAGACGTGTATCGGCACTTATGGTACAAATATTTGAAAGTGTTTTCTAGTTCATGTACTTCGAGTTGAATTAAGGAAATTCTTGAGCAAGCAAGATGAACTGATATTAAACGGAATCAAATATGTTGCGCCGTTTGCGACGAGCTAAACCATTCTGGAGTCGCAGGATCACCATTAGCTTTAAATGAGAGTTTATGAGATGTCGAAGTCTTGTAGAAACTCATTGGAGCTATTCTCCTTCATTAGACGACAATAACTGGTCGATTAACATGAGCCCTTTTGTGACAATAATAAAATCGAGTATCGAGCTGTATTGAAAAATATGCTCTTCTTGCTTTCGTACTTCAATTCGACATTTGTCTAATCGAATTTGGTGAGCTTTAGCGATGATTTTAGTTTAGTTTGCTTCAGCGATGATATCGCGGTTTTGCGGTTTTGATAACGTGCCTTGTGGTGCCAGGAACCACAATTGGAAATTTGGAAAACAACTTTCAAAACAACCTTTCACTTTCACTAGTCCATCCGCTCTTGTTTTTTGATCTACATAACCGCATCGTAGAATAACTCCAAAAAAGTGGTACCAAAACTTACAGTCTTGAATAATAAAAAGGGACAAATTTTTTTACCTATCACCAAAAAATTACTCTGACAAGAATTCAAATTTGAAATCGGTTCAAAGAATTTGGCAATAAATCACCAAATTTCCATTAGAACATTTGCTAGGGGTTTTTAAAGAACATTTGAGGATATTTCGAGCCAGTTCTCCAAATAGTTTGAAATACACTTATCGACGAGGTCTTGACAGTGTGCAGAGTTTTTGGTAATATTTAAATTGAAAATCATATAAGAAACTAATAAAATTTAACGAAACCCTATGAAAAAGATTGAACAAAATGCTTAAAGCTGAAAACTTTCTTTTTTTCGAGTACTGTCACTCGTTTTTATGCTGCTTCATTGGTCCTGTGCTGAGATTTAGCTAATTTCACTGTCCTGTTATTGAGTGAAGTGAATTACTTTCCATTGAAACTCGACTTATCTAAAGGAATTCAGTGAGTGTTAGTGCAATTGGCTGTCAGATTGCTCACTTAGCATTTCAGCAATGTCTCTACTCACTCACTCCCTGGAAAGTGAAATTAGCTAAATCTCACCTTTATTCCAACTAGTTGGAGGGAAGTTAAAGTCATATTTATTCCCAAAGCCGGTAAGCCCTCACACACTGAACCCAAAGATTTCAGACCAATAAGCCTATCTTCCTTTCTACTTAAGACTCTAGAAAGACTTATAGAAACGCATATCCGAACAAAACTGAATAAAAATGTGATCTCTACAGCCCAACATGCATAAAGGGCAAATCAGTTGAGACTGCACTTCACGAAGTAGTCGGAACCATTGAACAGTCAATCCAATATAAAGAGTACAGGTTGGCTGCATTCCTTGATATAGAAGGGTCCTTCAACAACGTTGAATACAGTGCTATCCGCATGGCATTAAGTTTCAAAAATATCAAGCCAACGCTATCAAAGAGCATCGACTCCATGCTCCAAATGAGAATAGTAAAAGCAGAAATGGTTGCAAGCTGCAAGCCCCCTAAAAGTCAAAACTTGTAGAGGTACACCTCAAGGAGGAGTGTTATCCCAGCTACTCTGGCTCCTAGTTAACCAAATCCTGGTTAAACTTGGTTAAACTTGACAGGAGCGGAATAAAAGCAGTAGCCTATGCTGATGACATCGTCATCATGACCTCTGGAATTCACATTTCATCAGATTCACAACAACCCTTTGTGAACTTCTTCAGACAGCTCTAAACAAGCTCACCAGCTGGGCAAACAACTTTGGGTTAAATGTTAACACTACAAAAACAGAACTTGTTCTGTTTACGAGAAAACGTAACATTCCAGATATACTTCCACCCTCCATCAATGGTATACCAATTAACTTATCTGGTACGGCTAAATATCTCGGAACTGTCCTTGATCGTAAACTTAACTGGAAAGTAAATTTAAAAGAAAGAGAAAGGAAAACTCAATCGCTTAGAATTTTTGGGAAAAAATGGGGACCTGGTCCCAAAACCATTCACTGGATGTATACATCCATAATAAGACCAATCCTCACATATGCCTGTCTATTCTGGTGGCCATCATTAGAGAAGGCTTCAAACCTTAAGACCATGACCAAAATCCAAAGGCTTGCATGCATTGGCTCAACTAGTGCCATGAGAACAACACCAACTGCAGCTCTGGAAACCTTCCTGTCGCTAGACCCCCCAAAGATCTTTTTACTAAGGAGATGGCGGCCAAAAGCGCACTGCGACTCAAACAATGCAACAATTGGAGAACAGGCATATCAGGCCATAGAACCATCATGAACCATACAGACTATACCCCCCGCATAGTGACTTCAATCCAGTGGCCCTAAAAGTCTTTCCGACAAGAGAAAGCTGGGAGGAAAACAGGGTTACATAAGGAAATAACATTTCATCCTTCACAGATGGAACCAGAACGGACGAAGTGGTAGGGTCAGGTATCTTCTCAGACTACCCTACCATGAATAGATCAATAAAGCTTCCCGACTTCTGCAGTGTCTTTCAAGCAAAGGTACTCGCAGTGTGCGAAGCCGCGAAGCACCTAGCTACGCAAAACTTGATCAACAAAAATATTGACTTTTTTATAGACAGTCAGGCGGCCATTAAAGCTATCTCATCCATTATCACAAAATCCAGACTAGTAGACAGCTGTCGCAGTAACCTAAGACTGCTCAGCGAAACAAACACAGTTAGTTTAACCTGGGTTCCAGGACATCGTGACATAATCGGTAATGAAATGGCGGTTAAGCTGGCTAAAATCGGGTCAGCACTCGAATCCAGCGAAACGAACACCTCAGTTCTAAGGCCACTTGAGCAAGAAAAAAACAGAATCAAACACAATTTTCTAAAAACCGCCAATGACAGGTGGTCATCTTTAGAAACATGCCAAGTCTCCAGAAACCTTTGGCCACATATTTCCAAGAAAAAAAACAGAATTTCTACTCCAGCTAAGCAGACCTCGGCTCCCTCTGTTGATTGGCATTCTCACGGGCTACAACTCGTTGGGTACCCACATGATGAGAATGGGCATTAGCTCATCCGACTTATGTAGAGGATGCCAAATGAGGAGGCAGAGGAAGGATCATTCCACTTCCTCTCCTAGCTTGGCCTAGCTTGGCCCACCCTCGGAGAATACTTCTTCGACGAACTAGGCGACATCTCTAACCTCCCATTGAGCAACGTCCTGAAATTTACTCAGGGCTCCAAATGGTTCAGTGGAGTGAGTTCCGTACCCCAATAAACCAATTACCAACCCAACCCTGTACCTCTCCAATCCTCCCATCTCCTCATTCTCTGATTTTCCCAGGGAACCAAATGGATCATTGAAACCCGAGTGAGGTGCTGTTTGTGGCTGCACCCCCCATGCAACCTAACCTAACCTAACCTAGCGGACATTTGCTGTTTTAAGAAATTAAGTCAGCCCAATGATGCGAAGCAACAAACAAAATTGACTAAAAATTTAATGAAATGAAATGATGATACCTCAGTCCTCTTCTAGTTTTGACTCAAAGCCACATGTTCTTGAGATCATGGTACTCTAACTTCAACTGATACACCAGTAAAGTGCTAATCTAGTTCAAAAATTAACAAAAGGTCTTAAACATTTAAAAGTTTTCACCAAACCAAAAGAAAAAAAAACAAACAGAATTTGATTTTAATGATTTTTAATAAAAAATAATGTAAGATTAGTCTTAAAACTAAATATAATAAAAAATTTAAAAAAACATTAATAAACAAAAGTAACTGATTGCAACTTAACTTAAGGAATTTATACATGGGATGTTGAATATAAAAAATTAACTAAATATTAAAAGATAGTACAACGTTACTGTTGAGCGCATATAAGCACATTCATTAATGATGGATAAAGTGTACCCCCCACATGTTTCTTGTACGAGTAGCACGAAAACTTAAAGTTAACATTTAGATTTACATTTATACACATAAATATATTTATAGAATATAGAATAGAAGTAAAAGTAGTGAGAGTCATCATACAAGAGTTACCACAAAACGACGATTTCGCAGCTCTGTTTTTCTTTTTTCCTCTGTGAAGGGACTTCTTGCTGTTGTTAAATTTTACATTCGAACACAGATGGGATGAAACCATAAACACAGATGGGTATTAGACGTAGCTCTAGGCATTTTATTAAATTTGTTCCTGTTTAGAGGACATGTAAATTTTCACAGCTCTTTGACTTTGAATCCCTTGCCCACACTCGTCCCAGGAGACCTTTCACCTTTAGACTGGCCGATGTACGTGATCCACGATACTTTCTGGGACTGAATAGAGAAAATTGTTTTTTTTTTTAATAAAACGGTTAACCTTTCGGAGATGCTTTGAAATTACCTGCTATGGGAACTTCCTGGTGGTGTACTAACATCTGTGATCACATTATTTGTCGCCCCAACGGGGGTATTAGGATTCGTGCCACCGTTGCCAGTGATACATGCACCTCCCAGTGGTGAGCAGGCCCTTCGCTTTGACTTCCTCGTCGAACGTTTTCTAAATAAATCCCTGAAAATAGAAAACAATGTGAGTGCGTGTGGCTTGTGGAAATTACGCATTCTTCATATAATCTATGAGTTTCAGTAGATTTATGGAAATTTTCATTTGTTTGTTTTTATGTAGGACGTGAATTTGGGGCTGTTTTTTTTTTTTTGTTATGTAAAAAGCCTTTTGCATATGAAATGAAATCGAAATGGGATACAAAATGAGAGTAATCCAAACTACCACTTGGGTAAGATTGTAATCTCTTATTTTGTACCTTTGCCGCTAAAGGATCATCGATTAATCGAAATTGCTTTGCCTTTTTTTAACGACTTACCTTGACTTTTCTGGATTTTCCAATTTGAGGCGAATTTGCGAAAGGAGTCCAACGAGCAGTTCGTCGACGTTATGATTAATTCCAACCGAGGTTTCGATAAATTTGCAGTCGTACGCAGTTGCCATTGCCTTGCCCTCTGTAATGAAAATTGGTATTATAGAGAAATTATAATGAATGTGCAATCAGAGGATGTGTGTTTTCAGTTATGGTTGGATTGATATTGGTTTTGTGCTGCAGAAACAGAAAACAAATATGAAACTCAACATTGAACAAAGATCTCATTAAAATTTGATTTGTCTTGATTAAGCGAATTCCTTCACACACAATATAATTAAACCAGAAAGTAAAGGCTGGCTATATAGTTGTATTGGAGGAACTGAAGGTATGTGGTGGAACAGGGAAGGTACACGGTTGTTTAATGAGGAACAAAGCGCCGTGAATTTATTTGGTGAGGTACTTTAAGAATAAGGGCTAACAAAAGGGATATCTTTTTTACTATTTAGGTGTATAATTACGTGTAAAAAATTTAGGTAGTAGTCGTTTAGAAAATAAGCTTGAAAGTTAGCAAGCCTTTACTTTTTAGTGTTGGTGTCGCAGTGTCACAGGGTCAAGAAAATCGAATGTTGAAGGAATAGTCAAAACATTGATGATGAGTTCGGTTGTTGGCTACTTTTATATTTTAATTTTTTTCTTTTGTAGCTTATGAACATAATTTGAACATTCCTACTGACTCAAATTTGATGAATGTGCTCAGGTGTCAAATGTAAAGGTCGAACTTATTCTACTTTCACTTGCAGCACCTGCGATTCGCTTAGGGTCCCCGCAAACCACAAACTTTCTATCGGCCGATAGTTTGGTCGGGCCTATAATCAGTAAGAAGATGTATGCAAGTCCGCTTACTACAACGATTTGGTATCAACTGCCTTCAAACTAAAGTAGCGGCAAACTATCGGCCGACTGCTTTATCAGTATGGAGCTCCTCACAAGCGCGCACACCAACCGATTGCTTAATCGGTCGATTGTTCATTTCGCTCCGAGTTTTGGTGCCCGATGCTCGTGCATATTTTTTTTTTTTACTATATCGCTGCCCAATTCTACTGAATTGCTGGTTGTAGAAACGTCAATCGTCGGCCGACTGTTGTTCAGTCTGCCAGCTCGCCACCAACCCAACTGTTAAGTTGGCGTAGTGTGCACGCTAACAGCCTAACTCGACCAAACTATCGCCAGATAGAAAGTTTGTGGTTTGCGGTTAGTGTCACAATGAAAAAATTTGGTGGAAGTAATGGACTTGAAAAAGACAGTTCTTCATCGATTGTACTATGAAATGAAAGCTGACTTTCATGATACTTTACTAAAATGCAGGCATATCCTAGAAAAACTAATAACTCTATTGACACCGTGCTAGTGTCGTGACAGTGAAGTTTCAGTGTCACAAAAATGTGTTGACTATTAATTTGACTGCCCAAAAATGCAAGACAGTGAAAATGGCATTTGTTAATCTCACTATTGAGCAGAATAGGATTACTCCCATATCGCTACAGACACTCGTTTTTAGTGTCGTGACAGTGAAGCTTCAGTGTCACAAACATTTTTTGTATATCAATTTTATTGCGGTAATCGAATTTTTTATTGTCACTTTTGATGAGTTTTCTGCTGTCAAGAGAGTCTTCGTGTAATTTTTGACCATCTGGGTGATTCTAATGTCGTGTAATATTAAGTTTTGTTGTCGTAGTGCATTGACTTCTCTGTCCTTTTTTTATGTAACAGTAACAGTATTCAAGCATTTGAAAGCCAAACGTGAAGTCGTTCGAGAGTACCCTCAGCCAAGTGACACTAAAATTTTAGTGTCGCTATCAATTACTTTTTTATTTTCTCTTTCGTTTACATTTAATAGATGAATGAGTAAATAGGGTTGTACAACAGAACTGGGGGATCGCCGGGGTTTAGCGCATAACTCTCTCCCCCATACCCTGGTGAGAATTTGATGGATTTACAGTACCCTGGTGAATAATTGATGGGCCTACATTTTTTTACAGATCCGAAACGACTAAGTGAGAAAACGCTTTTCACGGCATCGTTATTGATCTTCCCAACAGAGGCAAAAAGCTTTCCCACAGGTATTGCCTTTCACGAGGAATGGGCAAGTCCTCCGTTACTAAATTCATGGCCATGAATAGCGTGTTCTCGATTAGTCGTTCGGAACCGGCTGAAAATTGTAGGTTCCCTCCATTCCCTCACAAGGCATGGTTGTGAGAAATGAGCTAGGCGCCAGGGTTCCTTTATCTGTTGCGCCACCCTTTTCATCTATTTTTGATTGATCTTCGAGGACTTGCCTAAGTCGACGCTCTCGAAAACAATTTAACATTTCTGGGATTGGAACTTTTACGTAACTAGCAGACATTCTAACTATTACCACTTCGGCACCACATTTTATTTACCAAAGTATATTAACACCTCACATGTAAATGTTACATCTCACTGCCGCTTTGTCATCAAATGAAACTCTAATGTAGTGTATAGTAAATAGTACAGGAAGCGAAATGACTAGACTTATATCTTGAAAACTAATTCCGATATCATTTTTCTAGCTAGTGGGATATAAATCGAAGGACTAGTCTGACATCTGTGGTGCTTTTAAAGAGAATTTTTACTAGTCTTAGTTGAGTTTAGTCTGCTAAAAGGATAAATTTCTGTTAAACCATCTTTAGTTGCTGTTTTTTTTCTTTTGGTTGTTTCTTATCTTTGAAGTAAGTCGAAAGTATCTTTTTATTTCTAAAAGAAAAATGATGGACATTAAAACTCTTATCTCCCTAACTACATTACGTTACTTTTGAGTCAAGGTCCTTTTCTTCTACGGAAAAAGAAGGAAATTCTATTTTTCTGTTTTTTTTTTTTTTTTGCTCCGTACAAATCAAATAGTGATCAGGGTTTTTATGGAACGATAAACCCAACAAATTGCTCCTCAGAGCAGAGTTCAATTGGAAATTTTCAAAGTAATTCTAGGAGCTCAACGTTTATCCTCATCTTCTATTTTTATTTTTTTATTTATTCATTTTTTCATTCTATCCTTTAGAGACATGCTTTTCCGTTCGTATTAATTTACGTAATTTGTTCAGAGATCAAAAGCATCTATCAGGTAAAAGATTTAAATTCACAAGTGACGAGTTGCTTAGAAATACAACGAAATGTATTTGTTGTGATGTGCGGCATTCACAACACAAACACACACACTCCTCGTGCATCCTTATCAATTTAACTTAAAAAAAAGGACAGATACAAATTCATGTGGCAGTTTTGGAAAAAAGAACATCTGTCTTTGTAGTGCTTGGTTCAAGTGAAGACTAATTTTTGAAATTTGATTGAAGATGATTTTTGAGTTGGAAAAGCAAATGTTTCATGTTCTTAGGGAATGTGGGAATGAGATCTTAGACGTTTTTTCTTTCTTTTCAATTATTGGTAAAATAACAGGAAGAAGGAAGTTTTTTCAACCAATAGGTAAATTGATTCACAGGGATTAAAAAAATTTGTCATACGCTTTCGAGCTGATTCTTAGAAAATAAATGGTCATGTGAAACCTAAAGCGATTCTGTGAAAAATGATCTGATATAAGTTCAAAGCAGACATTTTGAGGTAACATGGCCTTCCACAAAATCTAACTCAAGTTGGTTTTGGGTCACTGAAAGGCCAACCACAAAGTCGCACCATCAAGTAGTGACACATTTTTTATTTTTACTCAACATAGAAACTCAACATAGAAACTCACCTTCAGATGTAATATGCCTGCTTCTGGCCAGGTCCGCTTTGTTTCCGACTAAAATCACAGCCTTTTGTGCAATATTCTCATTTGTCCATAGAACTTGCAGTACCCTTTCGGCAATGGTGAAGCTGCTCCGGTCAGATGATGAATAAATAACACAATAACCATGTGGATCGTAGCTGGTCAAACAGTCGTCCGGCTTGAATAAAGAAACCACACATATAAAGTTGATATGGAAAACTTCATTGCACAAAAGGATATAATAGATGTGCATCAGCTACAAGACACAGCGGTCCAAATCGATTTAACTTACCGTCATATCTGTGTATGGGTGGTCGATAAATATCAATTCAGATTCTTCTCCACTCAACAGCACTGAGACGGACTTTTCACCGGAATCATCATCTACAACAAAGGAAATTGATTAAAATGTTGCACAAAGAATGGCAATGATTTACATATGCAAATTCATAAACATGTGCTTCTGTGTGCTTTTTTTCTTAAATATAATTTAGTAAATCTTTATGGTTAGCAAAGATTTTATTACTTTTTTTTTATGCTTAATATTAAGTTCAATGAAAGAGGCAAAAAAAGAAGGATGACAAAATTGACATAAGAAAAGAATTTGCATACAAAAAGGATACACTATCTGCACCGTGAGCGTAAAAGGTGTTTTTAAAAAAGAGATATTTTGCATAGAAAGTAGGGAATACAAAGGGCGTTTTACAGTAACGATGAAACCGGGCGACAGAAACTTAAACAGACAAAATATAAAAAACAAACAAAATTTACAAAAGAACTTGAGAGATTGGAACTAACTGCAGCGACGACGCACGGTCGTGTAGTGTGGTTCGTGCTTAAAGTAAATCTTTTAAATATTTTAAGGTTTTAGTTAGAGAGCAAGAGGAAGGTAGTTGTGAGTGGAAATAAATGCAGCTGACGGTGATTGTGTAGTTGGTGGAATCAAATTAAAACAAGGGTTCTGGGGGGATGTACATTGTACAGAAGAAAGAAAATGGCTTGGTTTGCAGAAGATCCTTGAGTAGGTATAGGACAATGTTGTTGAGATGTCCATGAGAATATGAAATAAAGTTCGTAGTGGAACCATTTTGGTCTTTGTGGAAGTTTGGTTCTTCGAAGGATGGGATGCTGGTAAAATGTTGTTTTCTGAAGCTTGAAAATAAATTTGTGGATAAATCTTCCATGGATGTACTTAATTTGTTCTCTAAAGAAGAGAAAGACGTTGATATTCCGCCTTGTGTCCACCTATGTGATATAGAAATAAGCCCCTAAGAAAGAAATTTTATTTCCAAGTGGCGACTTGAAATGCAGTTTTCAGGATATTTAAGAAAAATGAGTAAGTAATACATCCGATGTAAGAAGGAGATTTTTTAAAGTCTCTATATAAGTTTTTCGAGATTCCTCATTGTGCAAAGTATTTTACAATACACAAGTCGTATAGTTTTATCATCGCAGACCTGTTTTACGCTCGAAAGGATCAAAGCGAGGGGCTTCGGGGGCCAGCGCATTTCTCACAACCATTGCCTTTGTGAGGGAATGGAGGGGACCCTCCATTTTCTGCCGGTTCCGAACGGCTAATCGAAAAGCGCTTCTCATGGCAATGAATTTACTATCGGGGACTTGGCAATTCCTCGCGAGAGGCGATACTCGTGAAAAACATTTTGGTTTCTTTTTGAATTCGAACCACCAACCGCCTCCAGGTTGAAAAGCAGGCATGGTAACCATAACGCCAAGGGTACCACTACGTTACTCTTTTTGAATGAGCTGAAAAGATTTGGGTTCTTTAAAGCCATAGAATTTGGCGTACGGGAAGGTAGTTTTCTTTTGTGAAAGGAAGGAAAACAAACATTGTTTTGTTGCTGCAAATGAAGATGCAATTTTTTCTGGTGAACTCTGTCGTCTTTGGGTCGTTTGATCTCTTCGCGTGCAATTTCATTCAAAATGCTTTTCTTTACACAAGTAAAAATGAAATCGCCGGTAGATGAAATCTGCCTATAAAAGGCTTTTTCAAAATGTGTGCAGCCGTTCCCGATGACAATTATGCTTAGGTATTGCCACTTAAGGAGCAAACCGTTGCTATTTTTCGTAGGTAACCACAGCACATAGAAAACCCTTGTGTTTTCTCAAGAGTCTGTCGTGTCAAACGATAGCCTGAAGGCTGAAGGGAGTGGGATGACACCTTAAACAATTTAGAGAGCAAGAAACACTGCATTTAAAGATTGCGTAGGGTGAGAAAGATACATATTTGGTATATCTTAAATGGCACTTCGAAACAAATAACAAGTCTTAAGCCAACTTTCGGTTTATAAATATCCCCCACCAGCGGTAAGGAATGTATAATCACGAAAACCCACTGACAATCAAACAAGAAACCAGTGGTGAAGTGTTATTTAAATAAAAAAGTGTATCTACAATTCTACATTCAAAACATGTATTCGAAACTCTCTTGAATCGAGGACCCGACAATTAAGAAAGAAAAAGTCTCTCTGCATGAATATGGAAGAACAAGTAAATAAGGAAAAGTAGAAGGAAAACATGAAAGCGTGCCAAATTGAAAAAAATTAGGTCTCAATATTTATCCAACGGTTCTATTTTATAAAATCTCAATAACGGTTTATATAAAGAAAAAAAAAAAAAAAAGTTTAAACAAAACATTTAAGAAATTATTTTGATAAGTGATCCTTGAGTGGAACTATTTCTTACAAAATTACAAAAGTGATTTCATTTTCAAAGGAAATTAACAATAACAATTGATTTGGTTTACCATCGGACGGTTTTTCAATGAGAATTTTAATTTCGGTGTTGCCTATACGAAATTTGTACGATTCGCATTTGAAAAGTAAAAAAAAAAGAAAATACGAAAGTAAATAATCAAAAAAGGAAAGCAAGAAAAAAACGTAAAAAGGAAACATATATAAAAATATGTAAAGAAGAAAAGAGAGGGACAAAATTGTTTAAATTATTATTTACATTGAAATTGAAATAAGAACAAGGTTTGTGAATGGGAAAAGTTTTTATGTGAACTTTTTATAGAAAATATACATAAGTCTATACAACTCTTTGCTATTTTACTGCTGGTTCCGTTGCTATATCCACCTACTACTTCTGAATCTTATTCGAGATAAGAGCGAAACAATATCATCCCATAACCTACTTTCAATCAAAGGCTGTTAAAATGTGAGCGTTAAAAGCAGAATCATTCTTTTCTTTTCTTTTTTTTTTTTACTGCTTTTCAAGGATGCATTCATAAATCTTTTTGTAATTACCCAACTTTGTAGATAACACAAACGGAAACGCAAATGATGACCATACGGCTATTATTCAACTCGTTATTCAACTCGAATATTCTAAGAAAAGGTTCTCATGGATATGGGTGAGCTTGTGTCAATAAGCACCTTATTAAAATCCTTAATGCGCACCTATCTATTTTTACGACTTCTTTCCGCATTTTACGTCTTTTTTAAGAGCCCACCCTAACACGGGACACCATAGATCATATTTTTTATAGGTTACTGCAGGTATGGAAAAGTAAAAAAGATTACTCGTCCTTATTCATTTTTCTTTGTAGGAAACATTTTTGAATTGTTGATTTTTAAATTGAGTTCAACAAAGCAGAATGGTTTATGTATTGGAAAAGGAAGGAAATCAGGTTTATCTGATTAAGTAAACTGAGCCAGCAGCAGAAGGGACTGAGTTGAAATTAACTGGTGAATTATTGCGTACTATGGGAAAGTATGACAAAATTGTTCATTCAGCGTCAGGTTCGCTTTTGTTATTGTTTTTTTGGATAGGAATGTTATAAAATTTGATTTTGACACTTTGCCAGGACCACAACAATACACAGAGGTGTTTGAATAAGATCCACCGCCCGCAAATGATTTCATTCAATTCAAATATTATCTGAAATTAAGTTACGATTTTCACATTGAATAAAAGTGTTATTTCTGAATTACGACAAACTCTCAATGTCAGCTACACAAAAACACAATGTTATTAAACGAAAAACACCTAAAGCTGATACCCTCCATCAACCACACACAAATTGCTTTAAAATGAAAATTTAAGAACATCTCAGTGCACAAAGTGTAAAGAGTTTCATAAGTGTGAACTAAAGTGGGACTTAAATACCCTTTTCGCATAAATTAAATTTCTCTCTAAGGGAGGATATATTTTTACAAGAAAGGCGGTGTATAATACCGCCATCCAACAAGACTATTACATGAAGGCGAGACTATAATTTTGTTGTTGTTTTGAAATAAGTAAAGCGATTGACTGTAAGAAGGATAATAGGCGTGCAGCGTGGTGGTGGGCGGTGGGCGGGCTTCTTCGCGTTAATGTGTGAATAACAAGAAAAGGAAAAAGTTTTTCTCAACACATTTGCACTATAATCATTTGTTAACTTTTGAAAAGTATATGTAATAAAAGTTGTTTTTATTTTTTTGACAAATGTTGAAAAGGAAAGTGATAAATGAGGTAACCGTTTCAACAAAATATTTAAAAATCATGTCTCAGGCCTTGTCAAATATTTTGTTGGCAAATTCTTTGAAAAAATACTATTGTAATCGTTCTACCCTTGTAACTAATGACACTACCTATATCTGTTTGTTAACAGAGATGTGAAGAAAGTTAGTGAGGAACTTCATCAATAAGTCAATCTTATCAAAGATTTTTGAGTGAAACATAGGCTCTTTCTGTAAGTTCAGAAGAACAAACAATTTATCATGGGACGTTTAAGCCAGCGCCAGCGAGTTTACCTTAAACACAAAAGAGATTCCGGAAAGAAATTTTCGCTTCCAATGAGTTTTCCAATCGGGACTTGACGACTTTGTGAACACAGTCTTTCACTTTCATTAGTCAATTTATTCAACAAACGAATTTCGTTAGTGGCCACAACTTTTGGAGCGTTAACTCCCATTTTCGATCGTAATTCTCGACCTAGTAGACAGACAAAAACAGATCTAGTGATCAGATCAGTGAGTCAACGGGTTGATCGAAGTGTCTAAAATATCGATGCCGTCCAATTGGGCCCAACGAATAGACCGCTTTAAACCTGCTCGCGGTGGCCATCTAAACGAAGTCAAGTTTCATTCATAAATTTTTTGATTGTACTCCCAGCCGATAGGAATGTTTTTGAAATATCTCGAGATGGTTTGCGTGTTTAAAAATAGCTGTCAAGGCCTCATTGGAAAACCCGACTGCTATTTTTTTTACAAATTAAAGTGTTGTTTAAGACTCAGGTCGAAGACTGACGGTAAATAATGAAATAAGTTTGTATTTGGTAGTCGTTTACCGATACAATACAAAGTGTTTGCTTAACATAATTCTAAAATTTACTGACAGTATTCTTGTTCTAATAAGGAAAAGCATTTGATAGTAGCAAGTTATATAAAAAATAAGTAAGCTTTGAAGAGGTTTTAAAATGGTATATACTCTTTGTTTTCAACTTACCAATACTTGTATCATAGGCATGCAAATACTCCGAGGTCATAAATTGTGATACCAAAGAACTCTTTCCAACAGCTGACCCACCGAGCATAAGAACTCTAAAAAAGTAAAATAAATTATTTTCAGTTGGGATAATCTATTGAAATGTGTTGAGAATGTATAAATCTATTTTTTTTTTTTTTTTTTGTATATTTTTGGACAGGTTCTCCATTCCGGGAGTGAGGAATGAGTGAAATTTTTATTCATAGGCTGCGTGAGTGTTATTAATTTCTAAATTGACTTGAAGTTCTGACAGTTTTTGATTTAGTTTGTATTGAAGTTTTTGATAATTATTATTTTTACTTTACACGTAAGGTTCTTAGGTTTTTATAACATACTACCCTTGTATGTTATAAAAACCTTTCCCACATATTTTTGATCTGACCATTGACTGACACATTTGCCTTTTTCTAAGAAAATCACTTGCTGAGAAAATATGATTCTTTTCTCTTAAATTCTGACTATCGTTGGATTAGCTGGTAAGTTGCTTCATAATGGCGTGTTTTTATGCTGCCCCCTACCAGCGCAGAGGAGCAATTTACAATTTCATCATTACCGCATTGTGACTTCAAAGGTTAAATTCACTAATTATAGTAATGTTTTTAGGCGATGTGGAAATTTTGATTTCGTTTTGAACATGAAAAACGTGACAACTTCGTGTCACATTGATTGTCAAGTCTTACGAGAGTAAAAGCTGTCCCAAACCTAAGCATTTCTGTAATTGCGACAGCGAGATAATCCGCCAAGACAACTGAAAATGTTAGGAAACAGAATGTGGTTTTTCTTCCTCACTAAAACGTCTGGAGATTGCAAAAGAGAATTGGAGGTCACCTCATTTTCTCAGAAGTTATTGTAACGAGAGAGGCACTGAGCCTCGGAGCTCTACGAACTATGATGTGCTGCCTACTATTTCTTCTCAGTACTTGTTTGATACAGAATTTCCTCTTGTAAATAACTTTTTGTAATTAGTAAATTTGACTTTTGGATATTCGTAGTTATAGTTGCTTTTCTTTATCCCCCACCAGCGGTAAGGAGTAGTTCTGCCTTCCAAACTCTAACCTGGGATGAAAACAACATGGCGGAATGTCTTCACTAAGATGATTAAGTTCAGAACTATGCCTTCCAGCTCACAATCTCCGTAAGAGAAGGAAAAATCACCACAATTTGTATGCCCACAACGACAACACTCAATATGCCAAAGTTTGATGTAGACTACAATAACTGGAAGCAGTGCAGTGACGATTCATAATTACAGAAGCAACAATCTATCAAATGTTTATAGCTATTTTATCTAAAGATGACATAAGCGGACAAACCGGGAAAACCAAATTGATATTTTACGACGTCTGACAGAAACTACGGGTGTATTCATCATTAAATGTCCAAAATTGTGATTCAGAAATAGTGCAGGCGTTTTGAATCACCATACATGCTTAGAAAACTTTCAAATTGGCATTAGCAACTGGAAAGAAAAATCTGTTGTCGATCGTTCATAGATTGTTTCTGATTACGAGGAGTTTTTAGTGAGGTAAGAATCCCACACTACTTGGTGTCGAATACTGCCAACTGTCTTTTGAAGATTTCCTCCTGACAAAAAAAAAATAGCAACTGGACGTTGCAGTCCAATGAGCGACAAAAGGCTTTTTTGCTAAGATGTAAATAACCTTTATGAGGGCTATCAAAAGTTTCAGTTAATATTCTAAGAAAAAAATAGCTTCTGAAGACCAAGGCTCTTACAATAAGAAACTGATTATTATTTCTTGCATGAAAGTAAATGTACCTGTATGGTCCACTGCCAGGATTTGATGTGCTGCTCTCTCGACTAGAGGCCAAACTGCAGGTAGCTGAGGTACGAGCTGAACTTGGTGCTGGTATTTGTGTTGCTGTAAGGTGCTCGGTACTGCAAAGAAGTAATCATTTACACAATAAGTCCAAATGCAATTGAAAACTATTTTCGAAAAGTCTGTAGTCTAAAAAGTTTACTCCTTAAACTTACCTTGAATTTGAACTAGCCACACTATTATTTGAGCGACTGCGTCGACTCTTTAATGAATCACCACGATTAATGACACCCTTTCCAGTTATGGAAAAATGTCTCAGTCTATAGTACTCCTCCTCTACGCCAGTGTTTGGCATTGACGCCACTCTGTAAATACAAAAAAGAAAAAGAAAAACTCAAATCTGTTTCCGGCCAACTAAAGCAAAATAGTAAAAGGAAGAGAATCCTTTTAGGAACCCTAATATATGTGGTAATAAAGCAATAAGCCATCAAGATTACCGAGATCTCTGTTGTGGTAAACATAATTGATTCGGCCTCCCCGAGGCTCTACTGCCTGGCGTCTTAACCGATTGTGATCGACTGTGATGCGGTGAACCATATCTGTAAGTATAATCAAAAACAAAATGAGCTCTTATTATTGAGATTCCTATCAAGAAAACACGTTTTGATTAAATGCGACTCAATCAATATGAGTTCTGAAAAAAAAAATGTTACGTATACGCCATACGCATTCTGTTGTTTGTGATAAAATATCTTGTGTCGTGTTGATTTTTCTTTTCATTCAGCTGTTATTTTTCAATGACTAAGCAGTCTTAGATTTTATACACTAACTTTCACCATGACCTTCCTCAACATCAATCGCAAAACGGCATCTGCCTTTAATGTCATAGAATGAAAATCATTTGGCTCGGATTCGAAATGCGAATAAAATAGGGAATGATGTGATCAGAAACCGCTACAACTTTAGCCTTGTTTAAAATAAACCCACACAAAAGACAAACCACATCCATTTCCATTTATTTCTTTTGCTTCTAGTCGTTGTGTCTTTTGAATACACAGCGTCACATTTGTTATTTTTTAAAATATCTGTGACGCTATTGTTTCGGTGAGCTTACAAAAATATTACAACAACCGCGGACAATAGGTTAGTTCGATCGTCATCAGTCTATTTCTGAAGACATCAGGTGGGCTTTAATTAGAATCTAACTTTTGAAGACAAAAAAAACAAACCTTCACTGTATTCTTATCTGTGTCAAGAGGACATTTTTATGTGTGGGCACATGTGACGATTTAGGATGGCATAATATTTTAGAATACATGCTGTGCTTTGTCATTGACTGTCAATTTGTTTTTTTCTTCTTTTTTGTTGTTAGTCTCAGCAAGTGACTACTGTTTTTCTTAGAAATGTTTGGACTTATGTTTAAATATTTTGACAGCTGAGAGCATTGACATTGAAAATCATTTTGAAGGCTTGAGTTTGCCGAATAAAGAACTAAGAAACCACATACACTGACAAGTAATCAAGAACTTCTTGCAAAAATTTGCATTCCGCTCAATTTCCTTTAATTGGGAATGGTGTTGAAAATCAATCAATATTCCATTAAATATGCGAGATTCTCCTCAACCGCAACCATTCTTGTCATCGTTATGAATAATTTTAGTTTGCCAAGTGCATTCACAATGTATTAACCTCAAGTTTTTCCTTTCAAAAAGAAAACAAAACCGGGTAGTCGAATGTCTGTGGCTTTGAAAATAGAGATTGAGTTAATTATTTATAAAACCCCTGCACTTAGTTTAGTAAAACTCCCATTGGAAATATGTACATAGTTGAAATTGAAGGAAATGAATAAGCACAGAAGGCAATGCTTCCAAATTTCTGGTAAATTTGATATACTAAATACTTTTGAGCATCCTTTTTAACTACGTACATACTTTGAGTTAAATGACTAATAAAATCTTTAAATTCTGAGAATAATCATTGCTAAGAAACATAAATTTGCAATTATTTGCCCAAGAATGTTAGCTCTGTGAATAAAGTTCAAAGTGCTAATAGACATGCTAATTTATATAAAACAAATTCAAAGTTTGCTTTCTTGTGGCTTTTCAAAAGCAATTAAAATCAATTTGCTTGTGAAAACACAAACCACATATTGGTTTTAAGTGCATAAATTTAAGTGAGTAACTTGAAGAGTGGCATACGTTGCTGAAGTGTAGGGGCAGAATGTTTTTTTTAATTTTTTTTATATTTTACGAATTGTTTCCTTTTTATTTTATGTCTTCTTGCACGTTTTCGGCGATGTGAGGATCATTATCTTCAAGGAATCTCATTTTATCTGCTTCAGATTAGTGATCTACTTGTCAGGTATGCCGAGAAAATGAATTGGTCAGGTAATTAGAACCCAACCGGAATAGCTATACGGTGCAAATTGACGTTTTAGATGACTTTCAGACTTTAGGATTGAGCAAGAAGGTGATAATACAAAATATTAATATTAAATTCCATCATTAACTCGTTCATTGACTCTGTAACGCTCTGGGCATCTACTTTTGTTTCAGTTTTCCAGTTTCATCTGGACGCCGCCCTTGAGGTTATACATATGTGAAATTACTAACACCTTATTTCCATTTACTACACCACAAAAAGGGAAGACTGCTACCCTGGTAGTACAATGGACCGGAAAGTCTGCTCCAGATGAGCATAAAGCTCTTCTTTAATAGAAAAAAACAACGTTACATTCAGTATACTGCGAAATGAGTAAGAATGTTGGGATTTTGTATATAAATTTGTTACATTTCGATATTCTGACAAGATAACATATTCATTAAAAGTCATCAGTGACTAACGTTTTTGTTACATTCAATAAGCCACTTCTAATTCTGTACATGAAAACTGTTGTTCTTTCTCGAAATTCGCTGACTCACTACTGAACATTTGTTATTCTTACAAAAAAGGCAGTTAACCCTATAACAAGGAGAGTAAGCCATAGTACGTGCTAGCTGACTGACTCTGTAACGCGCCTCCAACATATATTTTTACTCAGGCTTTGAAGTCAATGGAACTAATGATTTAAAATTTTGTGTATACACAAAAATGCAATTACTGTTTGGTGAATATATTTAATTTCATCACTGCCTCACTGACTGATTCTGTAACACTTCTCGCATAGGTCTTAATTTATTGCTATTAGTTGAACTAGCTGTTTTTACATTAATTTTGATATTCTTAAGTAAAAATCGATCGATATGCTGTTATATGTATGTTTTAAAGCTGATAGACTCTGCAACTTTCTGTAAAAATACAATTTGAAAGAGTCAATATGAATTTTTACTTTAGCTTTTTACCGTACTAATGTAAGTATTTGAAATTTTACTCATATATTTTGATATCCTGATACCAAATATCACCTACTTCTTAACAAGCAAACTTGGACTCTCAGCTGTCTCACTGACTATCTTGTAGCTCGTTGCACGAACCTTACGCGGCTTTCAACCAAAAAGTATACTTTTTTTCAGACTTGTTTTTTTTTTGCAGCTTTTACCCAATTTTTTTTTTAGTTTGGTTTGCCATTTTATCGTTAAAGAATTCAAATCGTACTTCCACTGGGCGCTGCGTATGTTCGGTAAATTGTCTCCAAACGAAATCGCTTTTAACGCCGATTTTAAAATAATACGAGTTTTAAACCAGTAGTGCGTTATTTCCAAGATCTGACGATTTAACATCACTGAATATTTTTTGTGGGGCTATGTGTAGTTGCTTGCCTACGCAGACTAACCCGAGACGATTGACGCCTAGTAAGAGAATATTTGGCGCGTTTTTGCTGATATACGACCTCAAATGCGGTAAAAAGTTGTCGAAATTTGTGTCTCTCGGCTCGAATATATTCGATCGGTGACAGCTGTGACCACTGAAATCACTTGTTAAACATAAAGGCATACCCTTACCCATATCTATACAATAAAGCTACATTTTTGCCCATAACCTTATCCCACCCGTTATCTTCTATATATCATTAAATAGTTACTCGTACTTTGTCGATCGGAGGTGCTTATACATTTTTTTTTTGCTTGGGAACTGCGACCCTTTTAACTCAGAATATGAGCCTTCAAACCTGGAGTGCATTTTTGTTAACCGTCTTAATTTTTTGAATCACCCTCTGAAGCTTTTTGTAGTATCGAGTTACGGATAAAATCGATGCTATAAAAACTTTGGAGTATGTTTTAAAATGAATTTGTGGGGTTCTGGGATACCCTCATTAAAGTGTAGCATTTGAATGTCTCTTTTCTTAAAATCAAATGGCACAATGAAAAGACCTCAACAGAGTTAAATATTTTCAACTGAACTTAAATCCTTCCTTACAATTAAAACCCAATTTATTAAATTCTTAATTCCCTACTTAAACGCTCATGTCACATAATCCGGTTATAAATTGATATATGTGTATGCCCCGTGACGAGGGTAATCAGGAAAGGATAAAAAAAGCTCAAAAGTACCAGAACATCTGCGTAGATCCGTACTAAGAGTTTCGTAAAGGATTGTGGCACAACGATTACGACTTAAAATTATTTCGGTACATAGCATCGGAGTTTGTTACAAAAAGTTTGTTTGGTACCAAGGTGAATCATTTCATCGTTAAATTATTTGATTTCCTTACTCACACTACGTATACCATAGTAACTCTTGTAAAGTCTGATAAGTACATCACCAAGTGTATATTCCGTCCACTGGGTTAGGTGTCTATGTTCTTATGAAGTATATTTGCCCTTAAAAATTAAATTGGATACCCAGCAAGCACGCGAGAGTAAAATGTATAATTTTAAATCAGATTGCACTATCCGTTTGGTATATTTTCCTAAAAATTTTGTATATTAACGTTGGAAGCACACAATGCTCAAGCTCATGTCGACTTCATAAGGGAATATAAAAATGGGTTTGTTTATTTTTAAAAATGGGGGGAAATATACGGAACATTATAGCACACTGTGTTTATCTTCAAGCAATATCCGGTCGATATTTTGGATAGGTGATGCTTTGTGTGTGTGTGCATCTGTGTATATTTGAAATATTCAGAAGTTGGGTTATTGGATTGAAGTCAATAGCTTTAAAGCGTGCAATATTAAAAGGATATATAGTTGAATTCTTAAAAAAAGTCAGCATATGAGCAAGACCCTCAAGCCTTTCCTGTTGTGTTGCATGAAAGTATAATTTTTGTAAGGGTGTTGAAGGATTAATTTATCAACTTTAAAATGCCTTAATGTTTCTGCATGTTGAGAACAATAGATGCATTGAAATGAAATATTCTTAGAATACTTAATAAAGACTAACTAACTCGAAAACTTAAAGATACGGAGCTCTAGTTTACCTTTTCTTAGAGTCCTAGTAACCAATCCAGTAAAAAGACTTTGAACGCATCTGTGTCTTACATACAAACTTATTTTAATAAGCTAAGCTAGATATACCGAGATTTTTCCAGCGTAATTGAAACCGTGTGCCCTATGACACACAGGCACAACTAGCTTTGCGTGTTTGACAGTCTCGCATCTCTCAATAAGGACAGATTGATGTTAGCAGGTAGTAATGGTCATATTTTTCCTGTGGGGCCAGCCGAGTTTGTTTTTTTATTTTTCCGTAACTGGTTCCACATCACCTTGACGTCTTACGATTGAGCAGCATACCATGTCCGAATAAAAAATAGTTAAAAATGATAACCGTTGGGGCTTGGGGGCGTTGCATTTCGCAGCAGAATATTTTGTACATAGTCCGACATACGTAAAAGCTCTAAATAGAATATATAAATCGCAAAACTTACTTTCAGGCGCACTAACAAATCTCAAATCAAAGCCCCAATATATATACTCTCCTATTAGCCGAGTTCACAGGTTCACACTGTACAATAAGTAGGACAGACTTCGTTTGATGGAAGTTGGATGGTCGGATGTATTGCGTTCACACTATCAAGCTTGTCGTCCAACTTTATGTCATATGTTCCCCCGATCCATCCAACTTCAAAGTTTTCAAAAATATTTTAAAATAATCCAACAAGTTGGTCAAGCGGTCGTCTGAGGGTTCACATTGTCAAGCATTTGTCGTTCAAGCCAAAGTCTGTCCTACTAATTGTACAGTGTGAACGGCTCTATTTGGATTTATCATATTCGTCATCATATTTTATCGCGTAAAGCGAAAACTGGTGAAACCCTTTCATTTGCTTTAAACGCAGTGTATCGGAATGAGTGTTATATTGTTAGAAAGATATTCAAGATAAGAAGTGCACAACATAATTTTTGTGTGTTTATTGATCACCATTTAGCGGGTTTCGCCGCCTTTCGTCCTACGAAAAAAAAAACAAGAAACTAACGTAAACTAATTCACACTTGAGAAGATTTTCACTGAAAATTTCCTTGAAAAGAAAATCTTAACTGCCGGTAGCATTTATCTCTTAGAAAAATCAATTGAAGTTTTTTCTTTCTTTGGGTGTGATTGAAGTTCAAACTTTTCTCCTAAACTAAAATTCCACTAAAAAAGACCCTCAGAGTGTTTGTTCCAGTTACCAAATTTTACTCCGAAAAAACACTTCCAGTTCAATGTGAAATTTGAGGTTCCAAATAAAAAAAAAATGAAGTACAACCTACTCGTGTGTACATTGTCCCCCAACATGAAATTGTAGCTCTACGAGTTCCTTAAACACCCAAAGCTAAGGCAAAAATAAACTTTGGTGTAACAAGTGTCATTTTTCATTTAGAACCAAACTTCCATACAAATTTCTTGGAAAATAAAGTAAAGAAAAAAAATATTATCTCAAAATACATCGATTTGGCAGTTGAAAAAGTACAACAGCGCTACAGAGTATATACATACAAACAACGACTAGTGCTCCACTTTAAGCTGGAACTTCATGAATGTGCAATGCACAGTGATAAAGTTTTCAAGTGATTCTTAGTAGTGGAAAACATTCTGAAAAGAAAACATCTCTGACAGCAAGAATATTTATTAAACTGGAGAAATAAGAATCGATTCATCGTTCACATCTATACAGCTATTCAAACGTTGGTAGAGCATAAGACATAACCAAAATGTTTATATGACTCGAAGAGAAGTAAATTATGATATTTGGTTTTTATTTATTTTCTGTTTTGAAGGAAATACTGGTGTTTATTTGGACCAGCGTAAAAAACGAGAGAAGTTGTCAAAATTGTGTGAAAAGAAACGTTGATTGACGGCACTCATCTGTTTGATGTATGTCTGAATTTAAAATCACTTTTATCCTGACAGAGATACGAAGAGAGGATAGGAGAGAGTGCATTCCATTAGATTATCCGATGGTCTTAAAAGCTCATCGGTGCAATATTTTTTTTTTTTTTTTTTGATAATTTGATCAAAGAAAAGAATGTTAAACCAAACAATCTCTGGAACGTTAAATGAACTTAAGGTGAGTGCCCAGGTCATGAAAGTTCATATTGCTCAATCACCTTTCATATATCCTTTGGTATTCAATTACTCACCCAAATACCAAATTTGGAAACGATATTTTTGGCAGCCAAAAATAGACGTTCATGGGAGTAGCACTCAAACGGATATAATCACAGCGATAAGCGACAACTTTAATCGACGAAAAAATTAAATTTGGTGTTGTTGTGGTTACAGTTCTTAATCAATAATTATATTCAAACTTCCTAGGATAGATAAATAAATAATTAAAAAGGATTGCACAACAAAGCTCTAAGGGCTTTGGGGTCAAACATTTTTCTCTCAACCATACCCTGTGAAGAATGGAAGAGTACATCACTTTTAAGGGTTGAGACCGTTATTGTTCACTTCTTCTTCTTTAACTTTTCCGGGGTGATCCTAGCTCGCTTCCTTATATGCTTCACATTGGGCCGTTTTTTGTTAAACTATCAATAACTTATTTTCTATGGAAAAATGACTTAAAGTCACATTCAAAATGGATTTTTATTTCATTACAAAGTTCTACATTAAGACATAAACGTTATCCTTGTTTTAAATGGCAAGCTGGTGGCTCTCTTTACAGCTTTTCCGTGCTTTTCAAACACAAAAACAACCGCTGCAGTTGTCAATCCAAAAAACAAACAGTTCCAAGCGAAATACAAGTGGTTAAGTGTCAGTGGGAAGAGCACTTCGTGTGGCTGTGGTGTTATTTTCATCTGCTTCAACGCAACATCAGCTCCTTGTACTACCGCATCATGATACCATTTATACAACAAGCCTGAATCCAAAACGCACGATATGAAATCACTTAAAATCTCTAGTAGAGGTGCATGAGTAGCCCAAAGAAATCCAAAAAACGCATGATTCAAACTGCCCTTAATTAATTTAAACTTTGGCTTCGAATACTTGGACTGCAGTCTGATGAGAAAACTAGCAGCATCACTTCCGATTCCGTAGGCAAAACTTGTGTTTTGCATTGAGTACCTTTCGCGTGCAAGTACATCGGTATCGACAAGGGTAACAATGTTTTCAAAGCCTTTGGGGAAAATGAAACGCTCAGAATTCTTCCAGTCATAATGAGACATCATAACCGGGACACGATTATCAATCAAATCCTGAATGGTGTCGAGTTGTTTTACTTGAATGAAGACTGTCAGGAAAGATGTTAAGAGTACGAGATAGAAGTTGACCAGGATGAAGGCCAACACATTTGTAAGAAACTGAAAGAGATATGCATCGGAGTATCTTCGCTCGAGTGACCCGTTTAGCATTGTCAAGTACAGACGGCTGAATGAGTGCCATGCATTGGCAGGTAAACCCGTACAAACGTTCAAAACAATGTTCATAACGACAATGTAAATGAAGGTCAATCCTATGCATCCCCAGACGGTTGGTGAAAATGGTTTAATGAAATATTTGTTTGGGTCCAAATAACTCTTTAGAGGTACCATGGCTGTCCATCGACTCAATTTAAGTGGATAACTTATTTGAATTCCTGGAGTGGGTATGTAAGGACTCATGCTTACATCGATGTCGCCTTTGATGACTGTTGCTATCTCTTTTTGCTTATCCCAATTCTTGTTGTAGAGTTCTATGAATGTCGCGTTGTGTCTCCGTAAAAAGTTGACAAACACTTGTCCAGCAAAACCTCCAATCTTGCGAACACCATTCTTGTCTGTGTACCAAAATGCTCGTGGTACATCCATCTTGATGGCAGTTCGAATGCTATAACCATTAAGATCCTTAAAGGCGTTTGGAAGTGGATCTTCTTTGGATATCTCAATTATTGGGTGATCTGCGAAGGGCATATATGAAAAGTGTTTACCCTCAGCAATTCCAAAAATTCTTCTAAACTTGTTCTCCCAAAAGAAGGCAAAGGAAGCCCTGAGACTATCAAGGCTGTTAGCACAAATGACCACGAACTTACGAACTCCCACTTGAGAAACGAGTTGATGGATCGCTCTGGTGTGGTTGTGGTCATTGTTGATTGCTTGAAGTACTAAGAGAACGTTCCCATATAAACGCTGGTCTTCTTTCCATGATATTGCCGAAACAGTTGGTTGCAGAATCATAACTGGAATATCAGGATTCGAGTTAGTAAATCTGTTCAAGAACTCGTTGTCAATTCCAAAGAAGCACACTGTTGCATTGTGACTGTGCTTGTAAGTCTTTTGAATAAGTGAGCCTAGTTCAAGGATATTTCCATGACAACTGAATGCCGAAAGAACCATTACCGATGTGAACGCCAGGAGCTTCATTGTTGTATGCGTGGTTAATCCAAAGCCACTTGTAATGAACTAATGTCTGAGTTCGTTGTGCCCACAAAGGATACTGTTGTAAGCCTTTGACACTGTTTGGATAGTTGGATCTAAGTCTTTAAGTGAACTCTATAATCTTAAGCGCCTATTAGTCTGATATCAGTGATGAGAATGTAATGGTTTATGCTGGGAAATATGACTTATTGGCGCAGCTGATAAAATAAAAATTTTTGGGCGTTCTATCAAGTACAATGATCCGAAAAAAAAAAAATCCAAACACTCTGGGCTTTTTGTCGCATTTCATCATGATTAGAATTGATACCATTCAAAAGATAAAAACAGATTATTTATAGAAATGTACTTATAGCACATTCAGTGCTGTTTTCAAGCAGGGAAAGTAAATAATTATACAAGTGAATACTTTCATAAGTAGGTAAATAAGTAAGTAAGTAACCAAGTAAGTAAGTACATAAGTAAGTAAGTGAGTAAGTAGGTAAGTAAGTAAGTAAGTTAGTAAGTTAGTAAGTTAGTAAGTAAGTAAGTAAGTAAGTAAGTAAGTAAGTAAGAAGAAAAAGAAGTATGTTTGTAAGTAAATAAGTAAGTAAGGAAGTAAGTAAGTAAGTAAGTAAGTAAGTAAGTAAGTAAGTAAGTAAGTAAGTAAGTAAGTAAGTAAGTATGTAAGTAAGTAAGTAAGTAAGAAGAAAAAGAAGTAAGTTTGTAAGTAAATAAGTAAGTAAGGAAGTGAGTAAGTAAGTAAGTAAGTAAGTAAGTAAGTAAGTAAGTAAGGAAGTAAGTAAGTAAGTAAGTAAGTAAGTAGGTAAGTTAGTAAATAAGTAAGTAAGTAAGTAAGTAAGTAAGAAGTAATTGAGTAAGTTGATAAGTAAATAAGTCAGGAATCAAGCAAAAGTCAATGTTATCAGTACGGGGGAAAATCGCCACATGAACTAAGACTGTTCCATTAAACTTAAGTGAATATCCTGGTTGAGGATGCACATTTATTGTGGTTCATTTGTTATCAAATTCTGGAATTTAATAATTTGGTAAAGTGCATGGCATGCAGGCAAAATATTTCTTTTGAGAAAAGTTTTGATTGTTTCATGTAAGCAATCTGCTCTAAAATATCTCTTCCAAAACAATTCTCCAACCGATTGAACCCAACACTGTTACAAAAAGTCTAAAAAAAACACTTTTAAAATACTTTTTATTTCACTAGACACTTCTACATGAAAATTTACGCTTTCAACCTCTACGTTCGACCATTAACAAGCAAAGCACTTGTCATGAATATTCCATACTTCTCTACCAGAAATACGAACGTGGCAGCTGTCAGTCCAAAAGTCAAACAATTCCAGGCAAAATATAAATGGTGCAGTGTCAGTGGGAATAAAACTTTGTGTGATTCTGGTGTTATTTGCATTTGCTTCAACGCAACATCAGCCCCTTGTACAAGCGCATCACGAGACCATTTACCCAACAGACCCGAATCCAAGACACAAGATATGAAATCACTTAAAACTTCATGCAGCGGTGCATGTTTGGCCCAAAGAAATCCAAAGAACGCATGATTCAAACTACCACTTATTAGCTTAAACTTTGGTTTTGAATACCTGCCCTGCAGTCTGATGAGAAATCCCGCTGTATCACTTCCGATTCCGTAAGCAAAACTTGTGTTTTTCATTGAAGTCCTTTCTCGTATTAAAACATCACTATGAACAGGTGCAACTATGGTTTCGAAGCCTTTTGGGAATATATTGCGCTCTGGGTATTCCCAGTCATAATGAGACATCATCACCGGAATACGATTATCTATCAAGTCTTGAACGGTGTCGAGTTGTTTTACTTGAATGAAGACTGTCAGGAAAGATGTTAAGAGTACGAGATAGAAGTTGACCAGGATGAAGGCAAACACATTTGTAAGAAATTGAAAGCGATAAGCATCGGTATATATGCGCTCAAGTGACCCATTTAGCATCGTCAAATACAGACGACTGAATGAGTGCCATGCATTAGCAGGTAATCCCGTACAAACGTTCAGAACAATGTTCATAACGAAAATGTAAATGACAGTCAATCCTATGCATCCCCAGACGGTCGGTGAAAATGGTTTTATGAAGTACTTGTTTGGGTCCAAATGGCTCTTCAGAGGTACCATGATTGTCCATCGGCTAAATTTAAGTGGATAGCTCATTTGAACTCCTGGTGTTGGTATGTAAGGACTCATGCTTACATCGATGTCACCTTTGATGACTGTTGCTATTTCTTTTTGCTTATCTGAATTTGTATTGAGAAGTTCTACAAATGTCGCGTTGTGTCTCCGTAAAAAGTTGACAAATACTTGTCCAGCAAAACCTCCAATCTTGCGAATACCATTCCTGTCTGTGTACCAAAATGTTCGTGGTACATCCATCTTGATGGCAGTTCGGATGCTAAAGCCGTTCAAATTCTTAAAGACGTTTGGAAATGGATCTTCTTTGGACATCTCAATTATTGGGTGATCTGCGAAGGGCATATATGAAAAGTCTTTACCCTCAGCGATTCCAAAAATTCTTCTAAACTTGTTCTCCCAAAAGAAGGCAAAGGAAGCCTGGAGACTATCAAGGCTGTTAGCACAAATGATCACGAACTTACGAACTCCCACTTGAGAAACGAGTTGTTGGATCGCTTTGGTGAAGTTTTGGTCTTCGTTGTTTGCTTGGACTACTAAAAGTACGTTCCCATATAACCGCTGGTCTTCTTTCCATGATATTGTCGAAACACTTGGTTGCAGAATCATAACTGGAATATCAGGTTTCGAGTTAGTAAATCTGTTCAGAAATTCGTTGTCAATTCCAAAGAAGCACACTGTTGCATTGTGACTGTGCTTGTAAGTCTTTTGAATGAGTGAGCCTAGTTCAAGGATATTTCCATGACTGCTGATTGCGAGAAGAACTATTACCGATGTGAACTCCAGGACCTTCATTGTTGTATACAATGCTATGTACTGAGTAGCTTTTGCTCACAAAGGATACTTGGAAGTGGTTTGACTTAGTAAATAGATGAACTCTATAATCTTAGGCACCTATTAGTCTCATATCAGTGATTATAAAGTAATGGTTTACGGTGGGAAATATTGTATTGGGAGCAGCTGAGTAAACAAACATTTTCGTGTGAACAATAAATTTGAATGCTATGGACAACAATTCAAACGCTCAGTCTTCTTTGTTGCTTTTTATCATGAATTGAATTGATAGCATTATAACGCATTTGGAGTGGTTTCTAAGCAGAGCCAGCAAATAAGTAAATGAACTCGGAAGTAAGTAAATAAGTAGGTAAATAAGTAAGTAAGCTAGTAAGTAAGTGAGTAAGTAAGTTTATAATTAAGTGAAAATTTGTGCAGAAAAATTGATGTGTTATCATGGAAAAAGTCTATAAACTGTGAGTCGTTCCGTCTGTAAGAATGTGAATGGAGCTCAATTTGAATTTCGAAGCCCTTGTTATTGTCAAACGTTGCTTAAATCAGCCCAAACATCTGAGAGTCAAAGAGCTCAATGAGAAAATAACAGTCGTATTTATAATCCCATTCCAAAGTATGTCTAACTTTGGACAGCTCTTAGAACAGTGTCTAACTCCAAATCGTATTTATAAACACTTTCGTCGCTGTCTAAGGAACGTCTAACTTTAGACACCGAAATTGGTTGTCTAAACTATGGCTAAAGTGGCATTTGCTGCAGTAAAAAAAAAATTTTGTTGAACATGTTATAAAACACTGTTGAGAGCTCTAAGATCGAAAAGAAATAAGTTGTTTGAGGTGCAAAAATACTACTTTCAACAATTTAATTTATAAATTGCACAAATTTCATCGTTTTATGAGACTTGGAAAAGCTGTACCTCAAAGTCAAATCAGCTGCTTTTTTGGTCCGGTTCAAGTGCTACGCCACACTCTTTCAGAGCCATTTAGTTGTTGCACTCGTATATCAAAACACAAAAAATTGTACTGCACGGATACATCATGAACGCCACCAGTTAGTTTTTCATTCGAAGTTGACAGTTTGAGGGGTTGTTAAGACAACTGTTGGAATGCATTTATAAATACGAAATTGGCTAAGGGTTGTCCAACTCTTTAGACACCGTCTAGTTGGACAGTTGTCTAAGGATGTTCTACGCAAATTTTATAAATACGACTGTAAATTTTTAACCCATAGATAAAATACTTCCTCTCAACTCTTTGGCGAGTTGCTGTATCTTTGGCTTTAAACTTTTCCGTCCCATAAACTGGTAATAGCACCCTTTGTAACAAATAAGGTCACTTCAAACTGTTAATCAAGCTTATTACGAAACTTTTCCATTGCTTTCAATGATTTATTTTTAAACGACTTACGAGTTTCGAAAGTCGTACTCTTTTGTATTGTCTGCAACAAAATACAATCTTTGGGCTATCAAATTGAAAAAAAAAATACATTTCCAAGAAATCACCCGAAATCCATAGCAAGTAAGTTTGGAGTTCTTGATCCATTCAAAGGGCAAACCCATCAGAAAATACTCAACATAAAAAATGAACACACAAGCTCAAGAAGATGAAAACTTACCGCATTTCGAAATCCCTTAGCTCTTCAAATGTTAATGTGTTTGTAACATCTAGTAACTGCCTCATATTTTCGTCCCTTCTCTGTTGTTGTTGCTGCTGTTGTGTCTGTGATTGCGATTGCTGTTGTGAATGATGATGGTTTAGTTGTTGTTGAATGTGTAGTTGTTGTGAGTTTCTTTTTCGGCTGTCTTTGCCTTGTTCAACGCTCACAAAATCGCCTTCGTTTTTTATTAGTAAGGTTTCCACTGTGCTATCTAAGCTCAAGGACGGCTGAAAAAAAAAATATAAATCAATAAGTAAATGAGTACCTTCAGAGAGAGATAAAAAACAGGAGAGTTTTAAGCTTTAAAAAGATATCACTTTTGGTCTACTACAAATCATTAGTTTATCAAGAGGGACTATCAGTTTCCCTGAACCACAATAATGAACAAAAAAAATATAAAAAAAAAATATTATAACGTCATTACGGTGTCGTTGAGTACAACCGCACACAGAATGGAAACAACAGAGAAGAGCAAACACGATTGGGGACAAAATGAATTAATTTTTCCATTTACAATATAAGGACTCTCCAACAATAGCAACACAACAGAAACAACAACATTGTAAAACACCTTTCAAGTGAATAAAATAAAACTGGAGCCAAGTTAACATTGCTTTAATTTTAAATTAATCGGTGTTGTTATTAAATTTCTGTGCTGCTACAAAAAAGGATTGCAGATGTGGCTCGGGCTACAAGGGGCTTTTGAGTTATTATACCAAAGGACTACTGCTGATGGTCTGGGTTTTGTTTGGAGTTTTTTCAAGCGGAAATAAGTTGGGGGAAAAAATTTAAATACACCAGGAAGTTTAATGAAGATATGTACATTTTACATAAGTACAGGCTTATGGATTTTGTCGAAGGATTTTTTCTTTTTTTTTTCGGGGGGAAATTGATTTGTTGTACTCAGAAGAGAAAAGGATGTCTGTTTTTTTTCCGAGAAAAGTTAAGTAAATTGTTTTTTTTTTTTAATTGCTAAGAGTCCTTATATCTTTCCTTAATTATTGATCAAAAATGGATGTTGAGTTTCCGCTGGCTTAGAAGAAGTACAATGAAAGGTAGCCTTGATTTTTAGCGAAAATCACCCTTTCGGAAACAACACATTACCGTTTTCGGAGAAGACTGTATTTTATTGTGCTGCAGCAATTTTTCAAACTCAGTTCATAAAAAAAATTTGCGGAACAGCAATTTTGTGAAAAGTTGAGGCAGAGGCGGTGAAAAGATAGTGAAACGGAAGGAACAGTACAAAATTTTTGAATACGTTTCTTAGTAAAAAAGTATCCCGTAAGACTTCCACGAACCACGATGGCTGTTTGTCTACATTGTACTTTTTCAAGTTTTCGGCGAAGTTTACAGCCGTCAAACTAAAGTGGCAAATTCAACTGTCGCAGATGCAAAATGGGTTTGGTTTGGGAAGTCCCCTGATTTGGAACACATTATCGCTTTTGCGGTCCTTATATTCAACATTTAAACAAATCACAATGTGTTTTGAAGCTTTTCGCCAAGAGCTCGATGGAATTTGAATTTTTATCTAAGTCATTGTATTTTATGGGAGCTGTATTAAACTCAGTGAAGCAAAACTAATAAGGTTACAAACTTTTTGCTTAGGATGAAAAGAGAATGTTGATTTTTGCTCGAGGTCTTCTTTTGTGTTCAGGGAAGGGAAGCTCACTCTAATGATGCTTCGAACGGAATACTTTTGATTCAATGTGCTGTTTTTTGCGTTTATCTTTAAAAGCGTTTATCTCGAAACTAGTATCTTTAAAGGCGGTGTGCAATCTCGGCGACTGTGGCACCGATCCTTCTGAAATCTTGCACACTTCTTATTACTATATATTTTTGGAGGTAATAACACGAGGATTTTAAAAAATTTTCATTTTTCCGGAATTGACAGCTATTCATAGGCGGCATTTTTAGGCAAAAAAAACAAAATTTCTCTTCAAATTGTCACCAAAATCTCAAAATTGCAAAAAAAAAAAAAACAACCTCTTGTTATTTATTACCTGGAGAAAGTTGTCTTTTAACGAAATCTTTTAAAAATTTTGATTTTAGATGATCCTGTCAAAAGTTATCTTGCACACCGCAAAAGACCAAAAAGTGGAGGCGTCTCGGAAAATGCACTATCGTCGGCTTGTTTTTCCATATTTTTGTATGAAAAAATTACAAAAGATACTTTAGATTATACTTAATAATGTAGCAAATCAAAAAATTTAATTACTTTATCAGATTTTTCATAAAAAATTCGTAAAAAAAAGGCTTTTTTCAACCTCCCAGGGTTAACCCATCCCTTAAACACAAAACGACTAAGTTCCTTTGCGAAGTCCTATTTTCAAATTTTTTAAATATGTAACCGTGTAAGCAAGTCTTACATATGAGCTACCTGAAGTGTCATTTAAATGTTCTTATAATGCCTTGAAAAAGGGTGTTTTTTAGACGTGTGGTTCTCAAAAAGAAATCAATCGCACAATTCAATGTGGCTAAGAATTTAGCTTGACTATAAAGCTAAGGGTTTGCCATTATGTTTTAAAAATGATTTCGAGCAATTGTAAGCCTCGGCTAGTTCGAACAAAATCCAACCCGGAGGCCCTATTTTCGACCACTTTTTGCATCATTCGGGCCCGTATGTCATCCGTAACGCACCGAATATTCTCTTCAATCGTCCCGGGATTATATTTGTAGATTAGCGCTTCACAAAACCCCACAAAACATAGTCCAGCGGTGTTAATTCGCAAGATCATGGAGGCCACGCCACAGTACAACGACGCGACGCTCACCAAAATCTCCCTTTTTTTTCTTGGCTGTATATGGCATGTAGCACCTGTTTGTAGAAGCCAAAGGTGGTCCTCATCAGCATTTTCAAATTCAGGGACGAAAAAATTAGTAATCGTGGCTCTATAGTGTTCCTCAATGACTGTAGCATTATTTCCGGCTTCATTTTTGAAAAAATATGAACCAATGATTCCTCCTGCTTAGATAGAGCACACCAAACAGTGATTTTTTGAGAAATTAACGGTGTCTATCAACAATGGCTTGTGGATTATCATGATGCAACGTGGGCGATGTTTATTAGCGCACCAAAAGTGAGCTTCATCGCTGAACAAAATTTTTTTGTGAAAACTGGGATCGGTTGCCATCTCGTTTTCAGCGCATTCACAAAACCTGCGACGCGCTTGATGGTCGTTCGGTTTCAATTCTTGCACGTGTTTTTAGTAAGGCTGCGAACCTTTTGCTGTGCACCTAAATGATGTGTGCGATAGCGGAAGAACATTCGATGCTCTGCTTCACAGTAGCAATAGCGCTTTTGGTGGGCACTGTTAGGCCTCTGAGGATGCTCAAATGCTCATTATCCACTAAAGTAAACGTGGTGCAAAACTGATCCGTGATGGTTGCTCGTATTACCGACTCTGCTTTGCGATTATGTCGAACGAAATTAGACGGAGCTCGCGGAGTATCGCTCGAGACGAAACATTATTTTCGTAACAAATTCGCCACGATTTTCGAAAGTTGTTCCGGAGTAAGTTTATTTATTATGAAATGGCGAATCGATCTGAGCATAAATCAAGTGACAGTTGTAAAAAAGACCATTGAAAGATTGTAAACTACACGTCTTCAAAAAACATCCGGTCAAAACGAACACAAAATTCTTGGGTGCGTTCGAAATGGGGTTAAGCTTTACGCATTCAAAATTTTTTTTATAAAACTGGAGAATTGTTTGCTATGAGATGCTTGGAATGCAGTTCTTTATGCTATTTTAAGGCTTTGAATGTCATTCTCACCTCAAGACTCATTTCTCAAAATTCGTTCGAAGGTTTTTTTTTTGACTCTGAATATGCTGAGGTAGAATTTTATTACTCAATTACTTATGAAAACAGTTTTTAGCTTTTAGTTAACTGTTAAGTTTCAACTCTTTTATAAACAATGAGAAATATCAATCACTATAGCCAGCAATAAACCAAACATTTGTTATAAACTACCAGCTAGTGATCACGTCGTAAAATTCCATTGCGTGTACGTTACCACAAACTTTATCGAAACATTGACCATCTGCTTCTGGTAGTTTCAATTAAAAATCACAATCAATAAAAAAGAAGAAAAGACAAACAACAACTACTGAATTCAAAGCACTTCTTGTCTTTACCAGATACACCAATTAATTACTATGTTTGATATTCGAGTCTTCGCCAAATGTTAACACTAAAAACTGAACTATAAACAAGAAAACACAGTCTAAACAAACAAACGTACCTACACACAATTCAAAACAACTGGACTATGTTATTCTTATTCTAGCCTATCAATAGGTGTTTCCTCTCGATCAGTTGTGTTTTTGATCGTATCTCGAGAACGTTTTTAAAAATAGCAATCCGCAGCTAGTCTCGGTTCTGACTAAAATAAGATATCTTTTCTTCTCAATCCAATTAACAACTCATAAAAATTGAATCTTTACAACAATTTAACGGCATGCCATGCTTTTGAAATATCCGTTTCTATGTGGTTTGTGTTTACAAAAAACAAAACATAAAAATCTAATATCCACAGGGGCAGATGGTTCGTGTCCAGTAGTTTGACAACGCGTTGCAGTTCTATTTTGGCCGATACTCTTTGTGGTCGCTAAATTTAGAATCGATTAATGTTTTAACAAGCCATAATTTAAGTGTTTTTGGTTTCTTTCTTTTTTTAATAATATTTTGACGGACCGCAAGACCACAAGAAGTGAGGCAGAACACAGTGGTGGAGGAGTTTCTTCGATAATATTTATATAAATGGCATCATAACTTGTTTGAATTTTTGATTGGCATTGTTGGGAAAAATGAAAAAGAAAAGAAAAAAAATAAAAGAAAATTCTAAACAATTATGACGATGAATTGGCTGTGAAGATGGTGTTTTGTGTCAGTAGTCGGGTCTCGGGAGGAGCTTTGAAGTGACAGCCGGCGTTGGAGTGGTTAATGTTTATTTGAAAATCAATATAATTTATCGGTATTCTGTTTGTGTTGGAAAATCTATGATATGAATTACTGGGATGATTGAATGGAACGTGGGTGGAACTGTTTTACGGAGAACATGGAACACCTGAGCTTTTGAAAGGAATACGACTAAAGTATTATTATTATTGTTATTATTATTATTTATCTTTATTTTCTTAAATAATTTACATACATATTTACATTTATCTAAGATTAAGGGCTTGGCATTCTGCCGTCTGCCTGTATAAAGTATAAAACTATGTTACTTCCACTTTTGAAAATAAGGAATGTGACAAATTTACTACAATTTACAAATTTACTGCCAACTTTTGGTCTTAAACAGGACGAAAAGACTATCGTTCACCTTGACAACCTACTCATTTGTAGCAGTGATCCTTGTTCTTTAATGCAAAGTACCTCCGTACAGCGATTGTACTCGATTCAAAATATGTGACACGCATATGGTACCACATGTTAATATTTTGTTTATTATATTTGGAAAAATACAAAGGTATCCATTGATCATTGTATATATGAATAAACATGCTCCTAGAAGTACGTTATATGATAACGCTGCATAATAAACAAATGTCATACGAAACCATATGGTTTCTATGTGACGACATGTCGCAGGACTTGCAAAGATATGAGATTTTTTTCAACACATTTATATATATACATATAAATGCGACATAAATGATCGTCATGCATGTACATTGTACACTGTGCAGCCTTGGCTTAAAGTATAAGGCACTTGAAACTTATGTTCCAAATCTCCTAGGCTAGGTACAGCAACTTTCGAGAGTTTGAAAACGGATGGTCCGAAAGAACAATGCTACATCTAAAGATGATCAAACATCTTTTTAAACAAAAAATGGAGAGAAGTTTGCTTAAACTGCAAGACGCATCTACTTAGACCAGTGAATAAAATAGAAAAAGTGCCATAAACTTTTACCGTGGCTGTATAAGTCACAATTATTGCCGTTCTCATGCTGACACAGCTATCTTTATGAACGAGGTACGCTTAGTGTCTCCCAGGAGATTAAGTTTCAGCTTCTGACGAAAAGAAATGTGATATCTTGCACAAGCTGCAAGATACATACATTGCAAATGGATAGAACAGGTAGGGTAATGCTAAGATAAATTTAGATTTTCAGTTTTTAAGAAGCTCTTTAATAAAGCTCATTAAAAGGTATTATTTGAATTATTGCGTATCTGTCTTGTGATTACATATGTATATGTGTGTCTTTTTCCCTTCCTGTATACGTTTCGTCAATTAAAGTGCAGGAGACAATAAGTATTTATTCGCAGAAATCGTAGAAGTGCAGCACCTCGTCTGCTTTTAAAGATTAGGCTTATGGTAATCTGATGGATCACTCAGACCTAATTTCCGGTACATTGTACTACCAGGGTAGCAGCCGTCCATTTTTTTTTGTGATGTAGTAGATGGAAATAAGGTGTTAGTTATTTTACATATAACCTCAAGGGCGGCGTCCAGTTGAAACTGGGAGGCTGAAAGAAAAGCCCAGAGCGGGACTAGAACCCACGCACCACGGCCGCCCTCACCCCGTCTGCATGGTCAAATGTTATCTTTTCTGCGAAATGTTCAGGACATCGTAAATACACTGAAAGTGCCAAACGGTGGCTCTGACTTTTCTTATTTTTTTGAATAAGTCAAAATTTTAATGAACTTTCTTACTTACGAGGTCTTTTTTTTTTTTTCTGTTGGAGGTTTTTAAAATACCAGCTGGAGCACTCAGACCTAAATACCGGTTCATTGTACTACCAGTTAGCAACCTTCTATTTGTTATAGTTTTCCAGATGTTCGGAGAAAAGCCAAAAGACGCTGCCATGCTAAGATAAATGATAAAGAGCCTAAGTTACCAACTCTCACCATGTCTACGCCGAGTATCTGTAACCTCATGCGAGAAAAAGCAGGACATTCACAGAGGAAGTGCTCTGCGGTGTCCTCATCTTCTCCACAAGATCCACAGAGTGTGGTATCACTTAAGCTTAACACGTTTAAACGCTTGGCAAAAGAGAAGTGCCCGCTGGCAACGCTAATTAGCTTTCTACAGTCTTTTCTGCTACGAGCTAGCAAAAATGTTGCAGTCTTCTTACTAACGTTGGGGAGCATACGCTTGGTTTGTCTGCATCCAATGGAGGCATGCCATCTACGATTGTGCTCTTCACAGATCCAATCGTTGATTGAAGCCCTCACTGAGGACGCAGGCAGACCAAGCGACGGTTCAGGTTCTGAGAAAGCTTTCTGAGATCCTTGCCTAGCAATTTCATCGGCGATCTCATTTCCAGTAATGCTGTGATGGCCCTGAACCCAAATGAGACTCAAGGTCATAAACAACAACCTTATCGGAATATTTAAGAAAACATTGAGAATGCCTTGATTCGTTCGGTAGTTTTTCATTATTCGTCATTTCATTTGTGCTTATATTGAAAAATGAGATTTCTCTTAAGTGGACAGTGTCTCATCTAGAAAAATGATTCTTTTCATAGCGAAATCTCTCGTAAATTTACAGCTACGTGAAAAGGGAACTATTTAAAAATAAATTGACAAGAAGAAAAAAACGATTTCTCGCAATTGGCACTGAATTATTCTGTCACAAGTCGTCTTTTTGTTTTTTTTTTTTTTTAAATAAGTAAAGAAATCGTTGGAAAATGGACAAATTGCCACATAATTACTCACACCTTCTTGATAACCCTGATTACAAGATTTTATTTTTAACCTGAGTCTAATGTTAAAAAGATTCTGCGGAAAAATGCTTTTCATCATCACTTTCACAGAAAACAAAAAAATTCACAAAATATCAATTCAACACATTAGGGTAATCCGCTTTACTTGGAAGTCTGTCATGGCCAGCCACGACACCCAGATTTCACTTCCCAGAATTGAATTTCATTTTTATAGTAACAAAACAATTCAAAACATACACCCCTCTCTCTTGAGTCATTATGTCAACTTCTGACAGCAAAAATAAAAAGCAAAGAAAAGAAAAAGTCTCTAGCCTCACTCGTCATTATTCGTTAAATCAGACAGAACAATGTTAAACGAAATGTAAACAAGAAGCTTAAGTTTTTCCTTAAAATATTATTCCAAAAAATATATATTTATGTTGACTTAAAGAAAATTATTACGCATTTTAATTAATTTAAAACAGACTCAGGGTTGATTTATACGTCTTTTTCGTTTGATTTTTGATTCATTGGCAATATCAGTCTACACTTTCTTTGAAAGAAGTGTCGGTAATGGTCTCAAATAAACGCACTCACCGTTAAGTGATATTTGAATTTGCAAAAGAAGAGCTATAGGTTTTCTTTTTTGCTTATAGTTTATAAATAAATTGAATTGAAATAGAGTGTGCGTAAAAAATCTTTTGAGATGTTGTGACGAGTGAATGGAATGGAAATCAGGAAGTACATTTGTCGACTGAGTGGCTTTGATTATGGACTATAATTGTATGGGGGTTAGTTGTTCGTCTTTGTTGGACTAAAACAATTGAAGCAGAATTATGAAGGAGGACAAAGTATAAATTTGTGCTTTTGTTATGTAAAGTCGATTTGGATAGAGGTTCTAATGATTTGTAGGCAAGAGTGATTAGGGCTTAAGAACTGGGTTTCAAAAGGTCATCGGAAGTGTTTTAATTGCTCCTCTGAAAAATATTTCATCTGAATTAAATACTTTCTGTTCTTCCTTAGAATAGTTTGAAACCTAATGAAACGAAAATGCGTCACGGTGAAGAAGCAAACACATTAATGCGTAGGACGATACTACAAGAGAGTTGAGTGTAATAAACTACCAAATATTTTACATTGTCTGTCTCCTCTTTATGCGGTGCTTCATTGTCATCCTTTAGTGAATTGCCCATATAATATACGCTTTGTGTGTCGTGTAATGGGATAGTGGGATATTGAGTTTATCTACATGCGGCCGATAAAAGCCAATCGAAAATGTTCATTTTGTGGTGAGTAGCAAAAGGCTGACGTTCTTAGTGCATTGTTTATAAAAAATTTACTCCTTTTATGGTCTGCAATACATTAGGGCGGCTGTGGTGCAGTGGTAGAGTGTTCACTAGGTAGGCCGGACATGTGGGTTCGAATCCCGCTCTGGGCATCTACTTTTCTTTCAGCCTCCCAGTTTCAACTGGACGCCGTCCTTGAGGTATTTCAATCTACTGCACCACAAAAAAGGGGAAGGCTGCTATCCTGGTAGTACAATGGACCTGCAATTAAATCTGAGTTCTCCAGATTGGTATAAGCCTCTTCTTTAAAAAAAAAAGGGTTTGCTTAGCGTTATTAAGTCATAGTAACAAACAATGTTAACGTTCTTTCTCGTGCGCGTTCAAAATCAATTGTAAATTTAGTCTTACCGTTGCGTTGGTGCCCGTGGCGTAATGGTAAAAAGCTTGTCTTCTTATTACAAGGGTGTTTGATATTCGAACATTAGAAACATCCAATGTTTTTTCGCGAGAAGAATTGATAGGTGCTTCGAGAGTAATCAGACTGCCATGAAAAGTTCTTCTTACTTAGTTGTTCAGAATCGCCGAAAAGTTGTAGTGCTTCAAAAAATGCTAGACGATATGGCACTTCAAGCTCTGTTATGTCCACTCTTTTGTTTATTTTGCTCGCTTTATTGGCGGTTTATTTTCCCAACAAATCGCTCGATCACCTTCATAAGAATAGGTCTATACAAGCGTTCGAGAGACCATAATGAGCGGTGGGAAAACTTGAATAAACCTTCTCAAAGGTAGTTTAGTTGCTTAGAAGGTTGTTGAACGTAATGTTAGCGAAACAGGCAAAGTTACTTGTGTATTGTAAAATAAAATTATGATTTGTACCACGCTTTGTTCTCACTCAACTATTTCTATTTCACGGCACCGTTTTACTTGATCGGTAAAGAGGAATTCACTCTAACCATCGTATCGTTTAAAAGTTTCTTAGTTCATCCAGAGAGTCTATTGCTTTCGGTCGAGTTTTTTTTAATAAAAGGTGCTATTTTAGAAGTTTGGTTTTTGAACTGGCAGCACTGTTTTTGATTGTCTACTTGGCAACATTTGGCAATGAATTGACCTTTTTCGGAACAACGCTTGAAAATTGTTCAAAACCATTTCAAAAATCATAGTTCAGAACGCCAAACCGCCTGGCTACACTTCTAAATGTATTTTATTAGAGGTTTAATTTGCAAATTGGCAACACCGTTTTTGACTGTCAATTTAACAATTGACGCCATGTTTGTGGTCAGTACCTTTTGTCATTTCAAAATGAACACCATTACTTCAGAACATAGCTTGCAAATTGTTATTGCCGATTGACGGCCAAAAACATTAGCATGGAGGCTCTGTCCCTCGCTCGCTACCTTCTTAAGACAAACAACATTATCTAGATTATGAGTAAAGTTAAAGTCAAGGTTAAATAAATCCTTGTCAAACCGACTGAACCTTCTGCCGCACAATCTTCAGATAAATAGGATGGTGCAACAGAGCGAGGAGCACCGGGGTGTAGCGCATTACTTTCAACCGCATTCCTTGTGAGGTAATGAAGGGGGCCTAAAATTTTCTTCCGGCTCCGAACGGCTAATAGAGAAAGCGATTTTCATGACAGTGAATCTACTAACGGAGGACTTGCCAATTCCTCGCGAAAGTCGATACCCGTCGAAAAACAATTTTGCCTTTGTTGGGATTCGAACCACGAACCACTGGGTTAACAGGCAGACATGCTAACCATCACGCCACAATTATCAAGCTCAAAATATATCCAACTCATCAAAACTAATCAGGTAGCTTAAAAAGTTTGAAATTGTTGACCGTATGGCATTTTTCCAAAAGTATCAAACACTTAAAGGCTTTCCACGTTTCTGTTCCGGAAGATTGAGCTCCTTCCGCTTTGAGCAATTTAAACAAAACCTCAACGCTTCAATTAAGTACCTATATTCATTTACCAGCTTAGATGCCATCAGTCAACGTCGTCAGCCACACCAAATAATTTCCCGCCTATTCAAAAAAAAATAATTTATACATCATCTATTCGCCAAGGACGAACTCATAAATTCTATTATTTTCCAAAAAGAAAAGATTAGCTAATACATGAAAAAAATACAACATAAAACATCTGTAAGTAAAAACATAATCTCACTTCCTGTAAAATCCAACAAGTCATGGGAGTTTACTTGAACAGCCCTTGGCCCTAGCATTGATTGATGTTTTTACAGGCTAACCATAAAGAATATCTACGACACTCTGACCTCGAACATAATTTTTCTCTTAAATTTTCGCAAATAAAATAAGACTAGGTGTTGTTTCTCACGTAGGCAACAACTGGCTGTTTTTCCACTTTCCACCTGACTGCCGAGCATATTTACAGTGGCTAATTAAAGTGAATATACCTCTTTGCTAATGATGGCGTTGTGCTTTGATATAATTCGTGAACTTCACACCCTACAGGCAGTCCTACGATTCCACTGCCTAACTGCTAGTCGTTATCTCATTAATAATTACTTTTTCGATTTTCCTATAAATTTTCCATGACGAGGTTTTGTTGAAGAGGCACTTGTTAATTTTGGTGGTGATCAAGCCTAAAAATACGCATGGGATATTTTTGCCAATATTCCTGACGTTATAAATAATTGAGAAGGCTGTTGCTACCTGGGAGGATGGTTTGTTTAGGTTTGCCATTTTTTTTAATTAGAACATCTCTGATCGCTTTTCTCAGTTTCTTTTTTGTGTTATTCCTTGTTAATTGAATACGGTAGGGAATTGCGCACCTACAATATTGATTCTTAGTAAATGTTTATTGTAATCAAATTAAAACAGGGAATTCCTTGATATAGCCAAAAGCAGGATGTTTACAGTGCTTATTCTCAAATATTCTATAACAATTCTGAGGTAATCAAATGGGTGTAGTGGCATGGGTACATTTTGTGCCCCTTTAAATTAACTAAAACTAGGAAAATTTTGAATTTGTTTCCTAGTGTGGTTTCAAAGAACGCAAACCAATTTATTTCATATCGTAAATGTCCCATTGACTATGATATTTGCTCGAGCTTCACTTCTTGGTAAAGTAGGTAAAACTAATTAATTTTACGAGTAGTTCTAACATACTTAAGGCAGTGTATGGGTTATATCATGTTACTCTACTGGTGAAGAGTTCAAAATAGCTTCTTGAAATTCCGTAAAGAGTAGATAAATGTACCTGAGGGCTTTTTAACTAAGATAAATTTAATTCGAGCGAGTGTTTTTCATTGCAATTCATTTTATATTGAACAAACATGAATTTTCTCTCAAAACTACTTTTCAAAAGCCACAGAAAAGTAACCAAAGTGTTCTGTGAATCGTTTTCAAATCAAGTACGAAATTTCATTCAGCAAAACATCTGAGACCTAGAAGAGTGCTCTCTCGTCTGCTTTTGGGTTTCGAAAGCAAAACAATCATTTGCATCCTGCCGTCCAATCAAAACATTCTTCTAAAGAAAACAACCAGACTTGAAATATCGATTGTCTGTGATTTTCCACAACACAGGATTTTTAAAGTAAATCGACTTTGGATACAAACTGTGCTGTGTCTATTCCAAAGCAATTCATGTACAAGGGGTTGCATCCAATCAAATTTTTGTCGTAAACAAAATGTCCTATGAAAACGCTTGGGGCTTTGAATTTAATTCGGAATCAGACAGCATTGGTCTTTATTTAGAAAATAAACCTGATGCGTTAATTATAATTTTATAGGACCGAACTCTTGTATTTTATTTTCACATGAGTAAAACGAAATACTCTGTTTTGATCCTTAAATTACCAACATCGCAAAAGAGGTGTATGTTTCCAATGTAATTTGATACAATAAAACAGGGATTTAGTTTGAAAACAAGAAGGATACTCATGTATATGGTGTTCTTGTTTTTGGAAAAGTATTATATTCTTACCCTTTTGGAACATTGTACATTCTCTGGAACACTCAATTATTGAGTTGGAGCCTTTGGCAATCTGCAGGAGGGCCATTTCTACATTAGGGTTGAGCAACAGGGACCAATAGATGAAGTAAGTAACAACCAGGGAATATTTTCGGTATGTTCGCTGAGCAAAACCATTGAAATTTGTTATTGAGTCTTATGCTTACTTTTGAATGTTGCCATGTTATGTGTCGGAATTGTGTTTATGAGTTTGTGGAGGCAGGACATGAAAACCGTTTTTCAAAAACACACTAGTTTAGAAAATCGAGTGAATTGCTATAGCCCTGTTTTTGGCACAGTCAATAGAGGTTTTCAGATCGGACAATTTGCACTGGGGCCGGTTAAGTTGTGATAACTCAGTTGAAATGAAGTTCCAAACAACTATGTAAGTGAGATAGAACTTTTCATTACAGTTTCTTAATACTTGAGAATTGTTCACGAGAGGGGACTGAAACATAAAACAGTTTTAGATTTTAACGAGGTTGGAATCTGGTCCTTCTATATAAATAGTCCTGAAGCTTACTCCTAACATTTGATTGCACAAAATACAGAAAACGGTAGAGCAGTAAAATAGAAATGTTCTTGCTCCCTTCATAAGCCACTTCCACTGTTCATCTCCTGCACTCTCCTTCAAAAGAAAACTGTATCTAGGAGAATATTTTCTCGATGATTCAAGCAATATGGTGAACACAAATGCCCTTCACCTCTATCGCTTTATTAAAAGCTCCAAATGGTTTTGTCAATTCAGGTACTCCTTCACCTTCACATACTTCATATGCTATAAGAATGGACATTATATTGGTCGTGTCAGTTGTTTTCTTGACAGGCATTTTAACCTAACCGAAGCCTACTGCTACCCGTGGCGTGATAGTCAGCATGTCTGCCTGTTACGAGGGAGGTTAGTGATCCGAATACCGACATAGTCAAAAATATTTTTTGCCATCACCTTTCGCGAGGAATAGACAAGTCCTTCGTTAGTAAATTCATTGTCATGAAAAGCGCTTTCTCGATTTCACGTTGGGAATCGGGAGAAAATTGTAGGTTCGCTCCATTCCCTCTTAATGCAATGGTTGTGAGAAATGCGCTAGGCCCAGGGTCTCTTCGCTCTGTTGGCCACCCTTTTTATTTTATTCAAAACCTACTTTGTCCCGTACTAGTAGTACAGGTACATTTTCAGGTAAATTCAAGGTAGCATTTGAAAAATTAGTCATTTGGAACAGTATCGTAAATCTTGATTAAGATGATGAGCAAAAATATGTTGTGCTAGCATTCCTGCTAACGAATTTTGTCTTCTGTAATTTTGACTAAAGACTGATGAATAAATTGGCCTGCTACATTGAAAGAAAAATCCATCCATTTTATGGTCCTAAATTTGGACATTCAACAATGTGAAAGACTAAATCCATTATTGGATCAAAAGATTGTGTGATTGGTTGCCTTGCTACTTCGTTCTGTCGTAAATTTTTAACCACTACGATTGTGCCAAAGTTTTCAGGTTGCAGAAGTTTTCAAATTGAATAGTTGGGGTTATTTTTATTTTTTGTAGTCGTCCAGTACACCACTGAAAGCAAAATGTTCGTTTGATGTGTTCAATTAAAATAGAGTCACCAGTACCAAGTGGAAAGGATTAAATTTAATTCTTTCCTTTTTTGCTTTGCCAAAGACAAATTTGTGGAGCATATGGAGAGTATAAGTTGATGAGACCACTCAGTGCAATTTACTTAAAACTGTACATGCAAAATGGACTAAATGCAGTCATTTTGATTCACTGAATCAAGTCTTCTACGGAAACTTCATTCAAAAGTGATCGGTAACTAATTTACCCGTTTACATTTCACCCAAGACTGGAAAGGGTACTGCATAATAATCAATATTTGTTCTTAGCAAAGGAATATCTTCAAGTAATTCAAGAAAATTCTGTGTTAAAACCGCCAGTTTCGATTTATCTGACCGATACTTTGAGGTCCTCCTTGTTCAGCCGCAGCTGCGATATTCTGTGCAGCGAAATTGCTCCGAAGACGGTCAGACATGTCAGCATTTCTTCGTGTCCTTTTTATAGGCCAGAGGAAAAAAATTTTAAATTTTTGTCCACTAGGTGTCGAGCTGAAATACACGCTTTCGCCGAAATCTGCATTTTTGAGGAGTACAGGAATTCATGTCTTGTCGAATATTGACTATCTGTTTTATTATTCTCCATAGATAAATGCAGAAAAGTGAGGAGTGTGTACAAGGGCCCACAGACACAACGCTTGTGTCTGCAACGGTGTGTGTGTTACCGGAAATGTGTGCTGTGTGAGGGCTGGTACGCACACCGAATTTGCGGTATCAACACGGAGCGAGTAAAAATCAAAAGTTTTTGATTTTTGGGGTTGGTGAATCGATCAGCGTGATGTATGTTGCCAACGAATCGTTGTGCAGTAAAGATCGACGGGAGTTTTTCTGATTCCTCGTTGCGATCACTTTCACAGCGTTGTGGAATGCCACATCGCTGTCAGACACCGGTTTCAGACACAAGTGTTGTGACTATGGGCACTTTATGGCTGAGCATTCACAGTGGATTGTTGATTTCGACGAATTTCAAAAACATCCACTTTTTGGAGGTAAACCTTTCTCAAAAAGTTGTCAAGTTTTTCAAAATTAGTTTAACTGCGCTTAGACCGTTTTCTCACTTAGCCGTTCGGAATCGACAGAAAACTATATGTCCTGCGTTAGGCCTCGAGTTGCGCCAAGTTTTGTTGTTCTACTCTATTAGTTTATCTATCCAAGGTACTTATGAACGACACTTCCGACGTGAGTTAAAAGTTCAAAAATTATTTGAATTCAGTAATTTTCAAGCGCGTACTCTGACATTTTACCCCATCTACTGTATCCTACCCAACTTCGGACGTACAGTAAAGTATAGAGATTCATATTTAAGTCGCACCACCCGAATGTACACTGTCAGACAAAATAAAGTGCAAATGCTATTGACTCATTTTAAAAATGCAGAGAATAAACAATGAGAAAGATTTATCACTCTATTTCATTTTCCTACGTTATATTTTATCATTTTTCATCAAACCATTAAAAATACTCCGTTATTTTTGTTCTCTTTTATGAGTTCTTACATGAACTGCATTAATTCTCAAGCAAATGACATTGAGCTTGGACAAAATAAAGTGCAATTTTTAAATACCTGTGCAAAGTATAGCTAATAATAATTCAAAATAAAAATATAAGCCAAAATAATCAACAGGTGAGGTTATCTTATGCCCGTTTGCAAAAATTTTGCTTCAAGTTGAATTTTATTTTCGTAAGCTTTGACATGGAACAACTCTCTCCTGAATTGAAAGAATTTTTTAGTTTGGGACCGTTGACGTGGGTTGACCTTTCGTAAACTAGGAGAAGAATATGGTCTGTCAATTTCTGGAAAGAAGAAGGTTTATTTGAACTTAATTGAACGGGGATCTGCTGCCAGTTTTCGAAGTCAAAGTGGAAGAAAGAGGAAAACAACACCACCTGGTGACCGCAGAATCAAAATAGAAGCCAGAAAAAACCTTTATCCACAGCTAGAAACATTAAAGAAAACCTACAATTAGACTTAAGACCAAGGACAGTCCAAAGGTGACTTAATGAAAGTGGGCTACGAAACTATTTGGCAAGGAGAAAGCTTTTGCTACGCCAAATAAATATAAATAAGGACTTGCCTTCGCAAAAAAGTATTTAACAAAACCACAATCGTTTTGGAAAAGCATAATTGGGCCCTATCAGTCTAAATTTGAGTTAACAGATTCCAAATCAAGGAAAAGAGTTTGGTGCAAGCCCAAAGAAAGACTCGACCAAAGATTCATTAAAAAAATCGTCAAACATGGTGGAGGGTCTATTATGGTTTGGGGATGTTTTCCCTTTGGTGGCGTTGGGATTATTGTCAAAATTGACACCAAAATGACGGGTTCTCATTACGTCAACCGTATTAGAGAAAACTTAGCTTCTTCGGCATCAAAAATAATGGACAATTACATTTTCCAGCAAGATAATGATCCGAAGCATACTTGCAAAGTTGCAAAGCTGTTTTTTTTCTCAGAACAACGTGGAAGTATTGGAATGGCCACCTCAATCCCCATATCTCAATCCGATAGAGCATCTTTGGTCCATATTAGATGACAGAATTCCGTTAGATGGTCGGCGAAATATGTATACCATCGTTTTGGGAAAACCTCCAATTTGAATTTGAGAGGATTCCATCTGAAGTTTTGAGAAATCTGGTTCGCAGTATACCAAAGTGACTTGCAGCTGTTATTCAAAATAAAGGGGGAGTCACCAGTTACTGATTTCCTATGAAAATATATGTTTTTCTGTTGATATTTTGAATTTGCACTTTATTTTGTCTTCTCTTTTTTCATGATTTGTTGCTACACATATTTTTTGTTATTTTAATTTTGTTTATGAATACTTATATGTTCGTAAAAGAACTTAAATAAATTAAAGAAAATGACTTTTTGAAATAAAGTTCATGAAAACAATACAAAATAAAATGAGTTAGTATCTTAATTCCGGTTTGCACTTTATTTTGTCTGACAGTGTAGATGCTTTACCTGGCTCTGTTTTTTCCCAAAATTACGACTCACAAAAATTCAAAAGCAATGTGCATCGGTGTCTACTATTAGGTCTTCTCCTATTTTTCCCGCACTGTGTTTAAAATTATTCATTCATATTCATAACCCTTTGATGTGCGCACTAATTGTAAAAAAAATTAAAAATTAAAGTGCACAGGACATGAGTGTCGTTCGTAAGTAGGGGTGAATACCCAGCTTAATGTTTCTCATTATTTATCGCTTTAGTTGTAATGAGATCTTCAGAACCTTATAATAATTTTGAGACACACTTTTGGAAAAACATCAAAGCTTTATTATTATCTTTGTGAGAGGCGCTTGATAGTTGAACTTTGTTGTTTTGTCGCAATTTTTGAAAGAAAATAGTGAATCACTTCGCTGAACGCGTCGGAGCTGGTGCCCCAGTGTATTTAGCTGCTGTCATGGAATATTTGGTAGCTGAAGCCTTAGAATTGGCTGGAAATGCTGCTCGTGACAACAAAAAAACAAGAATTTATCCCCTTTGCAATTGGCAATAATTCGCAACGATGAGGAATTGAACAAATTACTTTCTGGTGTAACGATTGCACAAGGTGGTGTTCTACCAAATATCCAAGCAGTTTTGTTGCCCAAGAAAACCGAGAAAAGTGTTTAATTTATATAGTGACAAACAGATGAGTCCTTGATTACGACGCTGGACATTTAGTTGTTTGTTTCCCTTTTCAACATCTCAATCGTCGTCAAAAGAAAGAAAATTTTAGTTTTTCATTTACTATGTCAACTAAAACTTCATTTCCTTCAATGAATCTTGTAAAAATCTTCCTTTTACTTTTGCTTAAATTCGTTTTCTTTCTTTTTCCTGCTTCTTCTTTGCCAAGATGAAGTATAACCGATTTTTTATAAGAGCCAGTGTGCCTTTTAGACAAATGAATGAACCTTATTTGCCTTAAAAAACTCATTAGTTTAATTAAAAATATAAATTCTAAAAAGAAAAGAAAGAATTTCTTAATAGAATGTTGAAAGATCGTGTAGATCAACTTCAACTCCTATTTGCGTTTCGCCCAGGTACGGCAATGGGCTCATCAGTTAGATGTTGCCGTACCCTTCTAAGACGCAAACTATGTTCATTAGTTTAAGTTGCAATGTGCAATCAAGCACTTGAAAGGCAGTGTTGCGATGGAAATACAAATTAAACAAAGGTGCTGATTGAACTTAATTTTATCTTCTTTTAATTTTTTTTGAAGCGTTTTGATGTAAAATTGAAAACTGAATAAAAGGCTATGACTTATCACATTGTGTAGCTTCTATGCGCGATCAATGGAAAAAAGTAAAAGCAAGACGCATAAGCCACCACTTCCAAAAAAAATTATTTGGTATAACACCGCGTTTGCCATTAAACAATTGAGCACAATCTAACCTATTTTAGTTCCTGTAATAAAATTTAAACAAAAAAAAACTTGAGAAGATGATGACATTTTCGTTTACAAACAAACAAGATATTAAATCAAAAACGTTTGAATTGTTGCAATATTGTACCAAATATTGAAATAAAGTGATCGACAAAAATACGAAAAAGTATTTTGTCTAAAAAACGCTTTATTAGATTGCGCAAACTTAATCTAAGCCGGTTAAGAAAAGTCGGTAGAGGCTAAGTAAATTACGCACATGTTATCAAAATCGAGAAAAAGTTTTGACCGACTTTTAGGCTTTGAGAACATCAAATATTCATTTTCTTAAGCAACAGCGCATATAATTATTTTATTTAAAATTTTCACATTTTCAAATAATTTTTGAAGAGTATAGTCATCAAAACGTAAAAATTTTGGAACTTGGTCCTCCTGTATGAGAACCTTTGACTTTCACTTTAATTGACCAGAAATATTTAAATTTTTCGACTTAAAAACTTAAATATGAAACAATTTCTTTGACAACATACCTTCAAGTACTGCTTTGAGAATGTTCTGCACAATCTCTTATAGAAGGGAGCCATTTCAATTAGTTTTTTTTTATGTTTTTGTATATATTTATTTGTTTTTGGTCAAAATTTTCAAAAACTGACTTCAATCACTTGCAATTAAATGACTATTTTCCAAAACAATCAAAACACCACTACATAACTATGAAACTCAGAATTAAATTTTCCCAAAAAGTCTTTGCTTTTTCAAAACTCTTATCACTGATCGTAAGGCTGAAGCGATATTTTTTTTGTTTTCAAAATCAAATTCAGAATACTGTAGAAGAATACACAACACGTCGGGTCACGTTTTCAAACGATACTAAAATGATTTCTCTGTTTTGATCAACGAAACCGACAAGATTTCTGTATTTCGAGAGAAAGAAAATGGGAAATTTATATACTTTCGGGTTGGGAGTATGGGGAATGACAAATTAAAGGGAAAATTATATTCTATCTCGTTCTACGTACTTGCTGAACGACTATAGTTGCTCGCGGTTGCGTACAAACTGCTGCCTCCATTGGATTGGCAGTCACATTTATAGGACCCCCAGTGCCGGCAGCGTTTTGTGATAATCTCTGGCATTCATCCAAATGGTCGTGCTGCTGTTGGTGTAAACATTGTACGTGTTCCCTCTCTGGTAGATGCTGCTGATGCTGTGATGACTTAGCGTTCAATTTGGATGCTTCTGAGAAAAAGTCCACACGTAGATCAGGTAAGGGTGGCGTTCCACGCATTGAGCCGGTAGGACTGATGATCATGTTGTTTGATGGGGAAGAACAACGATTGTTGTTGTTGTTAAGGAGGCTGGTGCTGTTGCTGGTATTGTTTGTGCTACCGTAAATGTTAGCATTGGACCCATGGTACTGATCGTTGCCGATCGCCGCTTTCGGAGGAATCTGATCAAATTTAGAGGCGATCTGATCGAAGCGGTTAACATCGGAAAGTGTTTTTGGTGAGGTGATGGCGGTTGCTGTTGGTGCTGTATCGCCAACATTAGCTGGTGGCTTTGGATAGAAGGCATCTGACGTGGATAGGTGATCTTGGTACTTGGGATGGTTCACTGGATCGGGACGGTTTCTTTTGGAGCCTCTACGTTCGTAGGAGTGGAAGGTTTCTTGCTGTGATAAAAGTGTGTACTGTTGGAAGATGTCGTTGCTCTTGATGGAGCATGCATTGATGATCGTCTTTGATGGTGAGACGTACATGGGCTTTCGTTCGTACACAGAAGCGTTGTGATCTTCACTGTCAGTTGAACTGGTCGTGGAGCTTGAATCGTTGGGGTTTTCTTCAACTGCAAAGCATTCGCGCTGAATTCTCTCATAGTCAAGAGCCTCTCGATCGAAAGGGAACATAGTTATATCTTTCCGATCGCTGCTCGACGAAGAAGACGAGGAATACTTCCGGTTGGTGTGCTGCTGTTGCTGCTGGTGATGGGCGCCACTGGACGGTGACAGTTGCTGTTGCTTGCTGAAAAACTTCTCTTTAGAGGTCACAGCTGGAGCGGAATTGATTTGTCGTCGATCTTTTTTAGGACTAGTCTTTAGGTTGTTTGCATGGCGACTTGCTGACTTTGTGCGGAACTTTGGCTCACGTTTTTGTTTTTTAGCATCGTCCTCGTTGGATAAGTCATGCTCACCCATGACATCCTTTTCATAGCAACGATTATTGCGGTTGTTCGGAGAGTCCCTGTGAGTTTTGTTCTTGCTTGGTGATACCTCCCTCATAGAACGTCGTTTTTCTTTCTCATTAGCTGATGATTCCCTTCTTCGTGGCTGGTAGCTTCGAGAAGAATTCTCCCTGCGGCAAGCCTCTTCGTTTCGCTGGACAACATCGTACGCCGACTTACGACGCTGGTTCTCCAAGGACAAATCAGTATCCTTGAAAGTGAATAGTGATTTGTTTTTCTCCGTTGTGCGGACGCTTGTCGGCGATTTTGGAGGGTCGAAAGTAAAGTGGTTGGAAGAGTTACTAGTCAAGGGTGCAGTTCGAGGATTTTTATGAGACAGCAACGGCGTGGTTACCGTGGCTTCCACTTGGATCGATAGCGAGGACTCTTGACTCTGAAATATAAAAGAATCAAGTGAAGTTCAAACAGAAGTCTTTTTTCTGAAACATACCTCGATGCTGTCTTGGGCGCTTATATGAGATCCAAAATACATTGTGCTGGTTAGTTCCATCTCATTGGAATCAAGCTCGGAATCTCCTCCATGAATGGCCGTCAAAAGGGGCTCCTCTATTGAACTGAAAATAGGTTCACTTTGTCCGGATGTATCTCCTGAGGGGAAAAAAGTTGCAAATTATTCAATATCGAAAATAAATAACACCTTGAGGCAGAATCCTTAATAAAGCTGTTGGATTAACATATAGACTCCCGCGCCCGAAATAAAAGAATCTAAAGGTACAAATCTCGATGGTATGTGCGGTGGTTCGATTTGATACCATGTGAGAATAACAGGAAGTAATATCGTGGGGTTCATCCATCAAAAGATACCCCACTGACGATGTAGACAGACACGGGGGTATTCATGTCACGGAAACAAGCAATTTCAAGTCGGATGGAAATTTATTCTTTGTATGCTTCGGGTATTTATTTGGCGGGGATTTTGTTTTTGTTTTGTTTGTGCGTGCGTAGGTGGTGCTAACGTTTTATCTTCTTCTTTTTTGGAGAGGAAGTGAAAGAAAAGTTACTCCTAACGAGGTGGTAAAGTGCGTTGCATAAGAATCGAGGCCAGACTAAATAAGAATACGATTTAGACATGCAAAGTACAGGAAGTGATGGTTTTGGTGTGGAATGTCGAGAAAAGAGCGTGGGCTTTTTTTTCTATATAAATCAAATTAAGACCGAATGGAATTTGCATGTGCTTTATCGGAACAGATTATCCTCTAGGATGATTGTTTTTTAAATCTAACATTTTACATTTGCAGGCATGTTCGCTTGGGAATATATGGAGAGTTAAATTTTTCCAGTGAAAAAGGTAAATGGAAGCAACTGTAGGGTGCACATTTGATCCTCTTATATGTTAATGATAGATAATATTTACTGGGGAACCTTACAGGGCGTGCGGATAACGATAATAACGCTTTGACTATGTTGAAATGTAAGGACATGTGAATTATAGGGAGAAGCGTTGATATCAGTTCCTCTTCAAGACTCATTTCAGTGGTATGTGATTTTGAATAACTAACGAAAAATATGTGTTGCAAAATAGATACGACAGAAAGAAGCTCGAAAATGACATTTTTTACCGGAGTTAAGCAGTTGGGGAAAACAGTGGGACTATGCCTTCCTCGTATATGTGATGCGGCTTACTGTCTCTATATTTGAAAGTATACGTCCGAACAAGGGATTGAGAGTAAGAAAGTTTTGTGGGAAGACCGTGAAGGTGGTAGAATGCAACTGGCTATTTCTTCTGTGCATTGTAATAGAAGTTCGATAAAGCAAGATAAGAATTGAACACCCGGAAAGAACATTTGTAAGCCACCGAATAAAGCAAAAAATAAATTGAAAAGTTCTTAGTAAAAATGGGAGCGGGTCAAAATTCTGGCTACAAAATACTGCTTTTCATAATTCTGCTTTTAAAATGAAAATTCTGCTTTTCAAAATTCTGCTTTTTTTTCATTCTGGCTGACAAAATTCTGCTTTCCAAAATTCTGCTTTTCAAAATTCTGCCTATTTAAAAGGAAAAAATTCTGCTGATTTTTTTTTAAATTTTTATTTTCAGAACAAAAACAAAATGAACAAAAAAAAAACAATAAAAAAGAAACTTTATCATGAATGAACAAAAAAAAAAAACATAACATAAAGCTATACAAAACCAAATAGAACAATATTTTTCGCAATCCGCATTTATCTTTTAAACGATTCGCACATGCCCAGTTATAATGCTTACACTTATTAAACTTTTCAAAGTAGAACATATATCCATCCACACATAATTTATTTTTTCCTTTATTTGATTTAACGATTGACACATTCATTTTTATATTTCAATCTTAACACTTTCGAAGCGAAAACACTAATGAGACTAAATGAGTTATGTAATTTTTTTTTTTTTTTAGTAAGAGAGTGACACTGAGGAAATCATAAAACTACTTCTCTACTTTCTAATTCTTTAATAAGCAAGAGTATAAGAAAGTAAATAACTAGGAGAGAGTAAGAACAATTGTTATCAATATTCTGCCAATTATAAAGAAAATGAAAGTTTGGAAAATGTTAAAAAGCGCGCGCTTTTTAACATTTTACAAACTTTCATTTTCTTTATAATTGGCAGAATATTGATAAGCAGAATTTTGAAAAGCAGAATTTTGAAAAGCAGAATTTTGAAAAGCAGAATTTTGAAAGCAGAATTTAGAAAAACAGAATTTTGAAAAGCAGAATTTTGAAAAGCAGAATTCTGAAAGCAGAATTTTGAAAAAAGAATTATGACCCCGGCAGAATTCTGACCCCAACCCAGTAAAAATACCTATATTTTTAGTACATTTAAAAGCTCATGTAGAGGCTCCTGTTTTAAGCAAATGACCCCGATGCCAAACTCTATCAAGAGTCTTTGATTTATCGAGTGCCATAAAACTGAATTTGGTCTTCTTCTTTCACTTAGATAACCGGTAGAGCTTTTGATGCAAATGCCATGGATCCGGTAATTAAAAATCTTTTAATGGTTTTGTCATTCGCAACGTTTCTTTAAGTTGCTATTTATCAGCTTTTAAATAAGCATTGGAAAAAGGAATGCTAGTGGTGTGAACGGGAGAGATAAAACGCTGGGCGAAGGATGTTACCTTTTCGAACAGAATATTGATGTGTTAGAGAGTTTGTTTGAGAGTTTGTGTGGAACTGCTGATCTAGAATATGTAATACCTCTTTAAAAATATTAGTTTAGTTCCATGTGGACCAGTGATTTTGTTGCCATTAATATCTTCAGCTCCTCCTGCGATTTTGCGAGTACGGTAACAGGTATAGACATTGATAAAAGAACTTTCTGGTGCTAAGTTTCAAATTAAATGAACTTTTTTCGTATGCGGACATCTCAAAAACTTTATTTCTTGCTTTTTTAAAAAAAGGTGACAATTCGGGAAGACAGAGATTTGGTGGCAACTTTTTCGGCTTGTGTCGTGTTTGTTTGTTAGACTTAACGACAGGCTTCCGAACTAGTGTTAAATTTTAAGGCACTGTGCAAGTTTCTTAAGGAGGAAAGGAGAGAAATCAGCTTTTTTTAAATTCTATCAGCAAAAATTTAAAAGAAGCAGAGATGTTTTCATTTACAAAATGGAAGACCAAAGTGAAAAATTTTGTGAATCGTCAAAAGCGTGTCCTATTATACCGACAACACCAATCAATGACAGTTGACAGGTGACTATTTGACAGTTGACTAGCTGACGAGTTCAGTTCTTTTGAAGCTCCTCAATAAGGAATGGTTATCATTAATTTAAAGGTCGTACCAGTATTTATTAGCTTAAAACTCTTTAGCATTACATTCATCATGATCTCCGCTGTCAAAATCCTTGTTCCAAGAGGATTTCAAAATAAATTATTCCCGGATTGTCAGACGAAAGAGATCTGCTATAAAAAGATTCCGATCCGAATAAAAATCCTGAAAAGGCAGACATACCACTGGAGTCGCTTAAAATCCCGTAAAGCACCCAGTGTTAAATGATAAGACACAATGAAAAACTCCGTCTTCGTCCTTTCAAGCCGAAAAGCCTGAAGTTTGCTTAGTAAAGCGGATAACAGAGCACTTTAAGTCATATCAAGAGTGTTTATATCAGATTTTACTCAATCGCTGAAAGGCTTATGAAGCTTTCCAAGGCCTCCACAGAGAAGGCAGAGAGGTGATCTAAAATTACTGAAAAGAAGATCCTAACAAGCTTCCGGGGTTTCAAGAATGACCACTCTTAAGCAAGTTTAAGATATCAGTTTTATGATCAGCGCTGGAAAATTTGATCGCCTTGAATACAACTTTTTGAAAAGATTGGTCTACGATTGAATCGAACTTATCTGTAATGCAGTAATTGTTTAGGAACAGCCAGAACTCAGATCTTGGCGCAGTTTTTGTTTGTCTTATTTTTGAATAGTCAGATAAAAATTAACTTGATACCAGTTCAAGTTCCAAGCATCTGTGGAATTTATCATTACACTCTCATTACATTTTGCGAAAGAATAGCAACGATTGTTTTCAATCATCAGTAGAAGAAGTAGTAGTAGGAGAAGTGTAATTTTATTAAACAACAGAATTCAAAAATTTATTATAAATTGTGAATCATAGTTCAACAATAGACCATTTCAACACATCTTCAACTTTGTACAAAGCTGTACAAGAAAGCTTAGCAATGGTGTGCACTAGGAGTCAGTTTTAGTACCGCTTCTTTTCAACCATTATACGAATGGTCTACCAGGTGCAATCTTCATAAAATTTGCATATGACGGCTTGGATGAAGCTACTCAATCTAAAACATAACAGAATTGGACACAGACCTTTCAAGAGAATGTTTTAAAACTAAGCAAGTCGTCGAAGATTTGGTCCCCACCTCAACAACTAAAATTAAAAGTAAGGATCTAAACCAACGCTGTTTTTTAGGCAACCCTTCATCAAATAATTTTTAGGGAGGGAGTACTCATATTGAAGTCAAAACAAGAAGAGTGAGAATTGACATTCCTCAGCATTCGGGAGATGGGTTCATTGGAGCCGTAAGAGGTTCGATGGGTGGGAAGATAGAAGAGACGGGGATTCCGAGTGATACGAGAGTTAGTTTTTAGAAAAATGGATGGTCATTGGTACCTGTAAAGAAATGAACGAACAAATGAAATGTATGGGGATCGGGTTACGAAGTGAAATTTGTGCTGAATTTGCCTTAATGATTATATCGTCGATATGCTTGAGGAAATTCAGCTCACGGTCGCAAATAATCCCAAGGTCACGGATCACCAAAACGGGGGAAATGATTTGACTGTTTAGAAGATCTATTTTAAAAAATTGTCGAAATCCTGTTGACGATGGCAAGAGTCTTTAGAAGAAGAAATGACTCGGTAAAACTTAGTATCGTCCGCAAAGATAAAGATAGAGGAGTGTTTGATGATCATTTCAATGTCGTTAATACTGAGAATAAAGAGGAGAGGGCCTAAATGGCTGCCTTGGGGAACACCGGATGTAGCTAAAAATCGGCTGCATAAGGCGGATCTGAATAGTTTCCATTTTCTTCAGTCTAGTATTCCATTCCAACTCAGTCCAAGTTACCCCAAATTTGTTAAGATTCTTCATATTAGAGCTGACGGGCTCAGTATTGGGAGAACTAATATTGTTAAGTTGGTTGTTGTCAGTCAGAGGATTTAGAGTTTTATCCGCGTTCACCAGTTCCATGGGAGTCATTTCACATCAATTTATGTTCTTAAAGGAGCAACAGTCAACTGAAAACATTGGTTCGATCCGCTGTTGCTATATTTGTTGTTCCATTGTCTGGCTCAAAGTCAACTGAATTTTTCAATGTGAAACACTCAGCTGAGTATCCATATTTCTCCCTCTATAAATGAGGAGCTGCTGAAACGCCAGTCTGGAGTTGTGTAACCTATGAGTAGGACATTGAATACTAGCTTTATGTACAAGTTGACAAAGCCGCTCTAGTCTACGGCACTTACCGACTGGCTACAAAATTTTGACTTCAAAGAATCTGCATTGTAAAGCAACATTAACCTAGTTTTCTTGGAAAGCTAAGAAGGAGTGTATTCCCACTGCGGATAGGTTTTTGGCATTTGTTGGAATATCGAATGAAGTTTCTGTTTATTCAAAAGATTTTTTTGATGACATTCAACCGCACAGGCACGACGTCTGCACCATTTTATTTAACTCGGGAGTCATTTTTTACACTCTCTTGTTTCTCTCACTGAAATCAAAACGTTTTCTTATCAAGAATCCAAAAGTAATTTGATCAGAAAACATGCCTCTAATTGTCACATTCATAACCAGAAAAAGGACCTAACTTTGATGAAAATTATTTGACGGTTCTTTTCCTTCATAAAACAAATTCTAAACCAAGTCACGTGCGATAATACTCATATATCCACCTTTTAACCAAACGACACACTCCATTAAAACTTTGGGCTTTTAGCTCACCCACCCCTTTTAATGTGCCTTTATCGCTTACAGCACAATAAACGCCATGTCGTCACTTACGATTTGCTTTCTCACAAAAGACCAAAGTTTGATCCAACCTTTCATCAAAACATTTCCCATTCATTTGTTTTTTTCTTCTTTTTTTTTTTCATATCCGAAATTCAACTCAGAGTAATGAAAAACTACATTGAGTTGTGATAGTGACATGTTGTGCCCTACGCAGAATTTATTTTCCCTCATAAAAAGAACGCTTTATCGTGAATCATTTTTCTTGTTGTTGGAATTAGCCACTTGCTGGTAAAATCATTCCATATATTTAAGTCTTAGAAGAATCTGAGAGACACACATAAACCAAATGAGTCACATTTTGTTCCAGATGCCCTAGGCATTTTTGAAGAAAATATGCTTCCCCGGTAACAATGAAGAAGCTTACAAAGGACACGCTTCTTCTTACTTTGTTCTTTCATTGGCTACAGGCACGCAATGAAAAATAGCCTTTTGCGGAGAAACATCCCCGAAAACACATTTCCACAAACAGGTGCTTCCTATGTATTTGAAAATAGTCAGGCCAATCTTAATAAACACACCTTCAACCACACCATTTCGTTGGAACTTATATGAATAAGATTGGCTTATATCGACAGAGATGTCTACTCACCCAAGTCCAAGGAATCAAATGTCTCTGATGTATCAGTTGCGGCAACACTTGTCACAAGGGTGGAAGCAGAATCTGTTGATGTGTTAATGTTAGTATCAGTCATGGAGGCCGTCGATGATCCCATTATAACAACCTGAAAGGAAATAATGAAAGGGGTTAAGTTGGAATTAAGTGGTTCATTGGTTTGATATTAGGAATTGAATGCTAATTTTTGGTTGTGACATGTTTTGAATGAGGTTAAGTTGTTTTCATCGTTTTCGATTTTATTAATCGTGAAATATTGTGGCAGTCAAAATCAGAGACTCATTTATTGTTTAGCTGTCTTTAAGGACAACCAGGAGTAGCCATTACTTTCAAAAACACAACATTACTTTATTTTTTGATGGGATAAGAGTATTTCAAATCTCTTGGTTCTCTCTATGAATGATATGTTGTATTTGAAACTTACTTTAGGTACATTTGATGATGTTAGCGCGGCTCCTGATGCATTACTATTGGAAGCCAGCGAAGCTGTAACCGAATTGTGATGAGCAGTGGAAGAAGCATTCGTGGCAGTGGCTGTTTTGGTGGCATTAGTGCTGCCAGTGCATGGCATGGTCGAATTAAGTTTTGTTTTGGCACTTCGCCCACTTTTGAAATACAGCCGTCTTAGTGCCGTGGCCGAAGCAGAGGAACTTGCAAAACCATCAGATCCATCCGATCCACTTGAGTTACCTGGACTAGGAGGTCGTCCCATTGCAAGGGCCATCATTGTGGTTGCTTTCGAACGACTGGTTGCTGGTTGCTGTGTTGTTGTTGTTGCGGTGGTGGTTCTGGTTGTGACGACTGATGCACCTTGCGTGACATGTGTTACGGATACTGTCATTGCAGCTGGAGATAATAAGATTCATGAAAAGACAAGACAAATTGATAAATAATGTTAATAGTTTTGAATTGGTTGAGTGAGCATTGCTTTATTGTCTGTGTCATATTAATTGGAAGAATTGACGATCTGTTACTGCCATCAAAGCTAAATTGATTGATGGATAGCAGTACGGATACGGAATTGCGATACACAAAGTTATTTTGTGATGATGCGGCTTTGTTGGAAAGCTAATTAAATCAGAACTAATGGCTGAGTGGTGCCACTGCAAACCCCTAACAAATTAATTCCACTGAATAAATAAAAATGATAGGTAAACCACTTGGAAATAAAGCAGTTCTGGAAAACTGAAGCGTACGGCGCAACTTTCTTGGAACTGCAAGTTTTGGATCAAAATCTTCTACATTTTTTTAAAATAAATTTCAACACGAAATTTGGTTGTACATATATTGTACCATCAACATAGCCGCTGAATGATAAAATCCGATCTAACAATACTTTTTATATACTGCTGAAGTCAGAGCCAATAAAATCTCTTAATGAGGTAGGATTAGGCCATCAAGGAAAGGAAGTGTGTATATTAGACCTACGGTGTGGGAAGTATTGGGTTATGTAACACGACATAAATCGAGTCATTTGAGGAAGAAGTAAATACATCGTTTGACACGATTGGTTCGTTTAAAAGGAAACTACCCATTCATTTTTGATGAAATGATAATTAAGTGTTCAAATTTTAACCAATTGTTTTTCTAACTCCAAGTTATGTGATTAAAAAATAAAATTTTTATAAATTTGCATTTCTATCACAATACTTATAAAAGCTTGAGATTCGAGTGAATATCGCTTTTGCTTTGTAAAACCCAACATTTATTTTGGTGTTAGTCTAGTGTTTTCTACACAACACTCGATGGCCATAGTCAAACTGTACTTGTAAGGCAATTCGATGGCCCAATGACTCCATCAGCCCATACAGCACACCAAACAGTTAGTTTTTGTGGATGTTATGGCGTCTCAAGGTACTCATGTGGATTCTCTTCATTCCAAATGCGACAATTTTGCTTGTTGACGTATCCATTCAACCAAAAATGAGCCTCATCACTGAACAAAATTTTGCGATCGAGATCAATCTCATTTCGGATTTAATTGCTCTATCGAGATCTTGTAAAGTCGTAAGCCAAGATATTTGCGCAAAATCTTTCATAAAGTAGATGAACAAATTTCCAATAGCTGCGCATGGTGGCGAATCGATTCATTCAGGTCCTTTTCAACATTTTGCTCTACAGGACAGCGACCATTGTTTCTTTGGTGCGCACTGTTCGACGTCTCTGCGGATTCGTATTATCACATAAAGTATACGCAGTGCGAAAAAGATCCATGGTTAACCGAATTAATTGCTCTGATGGACGATTATGTCGACCATAAAATGGACGGACTTTGCGGTACCCATCGCGAACTGAACCATTTATTTTCGAAATAAGTTTGCACGACTTGCTAACGTTTTTCTATTTTCGACCTGTTCATGATGAAATAACAAACTAAACTGAACATAAATGACATGTTTTAAACTTATTAGGACGAATTCTAGACTTAGTTTTTATAAATACTGAAGTTGAAGCAAATTTAGTTAAATCAGAAACTCCAATTTTTGAAAATAGAAAGCATCATTTTGCCTTGCAATTTGATTTAAAGTTCTTAAATTTCGATAAGCTAAATTTTGATAAACGTGAGTTTTACTCTGTTCGGGATTTCAGCAAAGCTAATTATGATGAATTGAATAATTTTTTTAACGCCATCGATTGGGATGAAGCTCTTCGCTCTCGTAACTTAAAGGAGTGTTACGATTCATTCACTGCTGTAATTGAGGAAGCATATATTTTGTTTATTCCATTTAAAGAGAGAAAACATAAAAATAAGCCTGTCTGGTTTAATAATAGATTACGTAACCTTAAAAATAAACTTTCTAAGGCACATAAAAATTACAGAAAAGATCCTAGCCTGCACCTTCGATATATACGATGTAGAAAAGAATATGAGACTGCAAAAAAATCTGTTTATAAAAGCTATATGCGTAATATTGAGAATAATATTAAAAGTGACTCTCGAGCCTTTTGGAAATTTGTGAATTCAAAACGTAAATCATATGGGATTCCAACTAGCATGAATTACCTTGGTCAGTCATCCAATAGCGAGGACATTATATGTGATATGTTTGCGTCTTATTTTCAGTCTAACTTTGTTCTAGATTCCGTTCCTCATTCGCATGAAATTCGAAGTGGTGAAACACTAACTAATATTGGAAGTTTAACTTTGTCAGTGGACCAGGTTTTGATTCAGCTTTCATCCTTGAAGTCTGATTTCAAACTAACACCTGATAATTTTTGCTTGGCTTTACTTAAGAAGTGTTCTTGAAGTCTTGCAGCTCCACTTGCTAAAATTTTCAACTTATCGCTTTCGACTGGCAACTTTTTAGATGACTGGAAATTGTCGATGATAAGTCCAATTTATAAATCAGGTTCAAAACAAGAGGTTATTAATTACAGACCCATTTCAAAACTGAAGTTGATACCGAAAGTTTTTGAAGCGATTGTGAAGAAATGTTTTTATGATGAGGTTAGTTCCAGTATATCAGCAGATCAACATGGTTTTGTTAGTGGTAGGCCAACAGTGACTAATCTAGCTTTGTTTTCTAATTTCTGCATTAGAGGTATCGAACGTGGAAATCAGGTTGACGCTATCTATACAGATTTCTCCAAAGCGTTTGATAGAGTTCAACACGATATTCTGCTAAAAAAACTGAAATTGTTAGGTCTTCACTCTAGCCTACTTATATGGTTTGAAAATTACTTGACCAATCGCAAACAATATGTAAAAATTGGAACGGTTGTTTCAAAAGACATTTTTAATCACTCAGGTGTCCCTCAAGGGAGTCATTTAGGACCTCTCCTCTTCATATTATTTATAAACGATCTACCACCAAGAATTCGATATTCTGAATGTTTGCTTTTTGCAGATGATCTTAAGCTTTTTAGGCCAATTAAGTGTGAATTGGATTGTTATCGACTTCAACGTGATATAGATGAAGTGTCAGCTTGGTGTTTTGAAAATCGATTATTTTTGAATATAGCGAAGTGTAAGAGCATTACATTTACCAGTTCGCCTAATGCTATAAATCATTCATACGTCATTTCTGACATTCAACTTGAATCAGTGGATAGACAAAAAGACCTAGGCGTTATTTTCGATTCAAAGCTATCCTTTAATTTGCATCTAGACTACGTTATTTCTAAGGCTAATAAATTAGTTGGATTCATCATGCGAAACTCAAAACAATTTCTGGATCCTTACACGATTAAATCTTTATATATCTCACTTGTAAGATCACTTCTTGAGTATGCATGTTGTATATGGTGTCCATTGTATAAGGTGGGTATAAATCGTATTGAATCCGTTCAAAAAAAAGTTTCGAGGTACGCTTTGCGTAAACTAAATTGGGTTGATAATATTTTATTTAAGATGTCTGTTAATAGATTTAAAGACTCTCGAAGCTAGGAGGAATTATTATTTAGTCATGCTTGCTAGAGATGTTCTCTGTAATCGAATTGATTGTCCTAAACTTCTCTCTTATTTTTCTTTATATGCTCCTTGAAGACAGTTGAGGACGAGGCCGATTCTGTTTTTTGTTCCCCGATCTTATACAAACTACGGTAGATCAGATCCGATTTCATGTTCTAGTCATGAATTTAATTGCGTTTATCAAAATGTAGACTTATGTTTAAGCAGAGATGTTTTCAAAACTATTGTTTTGAGTCTAGTATCGTAGCATGTTTGTATATATATGTACATATGTAAAATAATTCTTTTTGCTACTTATTGTTTAATATTTGCTCTTACTTTTCTCAATATAGTTTATGTAAATATTGTTAAGTCTAGAAGAGTTATGAACTCAATAGATGGTAAATAAATAAATAAATAAATAAATAAATAAATAAATAAATTAGAGTTGGCCGATTTGACCACAAGATGTTAGTTTTATCCATATTCGAAAAACCAACTTCTAAAAACACCCGATACAATCACTATTATGACAAGTGCACAAAATTTCTGTAATTAAAACATTACATAATTACATAATCCTACAAGTGGCTTGTAGACTTGTCGTTTTGTGCTACAGGCACTGATTCTTTTACCATTGAACACTTTTCCAAAAATCTTAACGACCTTGGTATGACCTGAACAAAAAGATGCAAATCAATATAAATTATTTTGTTTTGCTCTTCACTTGGACTAAGTAATGTATTTTTGACTTCTAACAAATTAAAGTTGGACGGAAACGCTTTGCATATTTTGTCTGAAGTCAAGAAGTGTCTGAAGTCAAGTGTAATAAAACCTCATCTGGAACAATGTGAAACAAGAGAAGTGCGCAAGTTGTTGATCTTTAAATTAGTTCAATGCCAAAAAGAAGTAATCAACTTATATTCATCGTTATAAGTTTCGCCGTTCTCTGTTCCTCTGGTTGTCTCACCATTTTTCTTTGTCGTTGTAGATTGCCTTAGAACAAAAAGCAGAGTTTTTTTAAGGACATGATTTCTTGAACATTTCTCAAACCATTTTCGACTCCGGGATTCCGGGCTTCATCATTTTTCATACATGTCACTGTTATTTGCCATTGAAACTGTAGTATTTATTACTTCGTAGCTTCTTTTTATTCATTGTGTACTTTTTATGATCATTGAGATGTTTGTTGCCCTGATTCAACTCATCCCACACCCAGCCTCTTGAATGAGTATGTCGTCGGCAAACCATACTTTTTGCTGCCCTCTATGGCAAACACACATTCCTTCATTTTTTTAACCTCTAGCAATTCGATTGCGCTGTTGTACTATCTCCTCAAATATATCGAAATTGTTGAAACAATCACGTATTATTTTTCAAACAAATCCATAGATTCAGTATGCCATCATGTCCTTGAATTGCAATTAGACTGTGCTAGGCATTACTCTTTCGTTCAACGTATACCGCTTTACTATTTCAACAACTCCATTTATTAGTTCATTTGCTGGCATAAAAATACTTTGACTATCCCGTAATCGCACGAAATCCGAAAATAATTTTCGCTTTCATTTCACTTTATTTTTCATTCAAAAATAAGCAATCAACTGAAGGCTAACAATAACAATACACAGGAACCAAAACAAATCCATCGCAATTATTTACAATGCATTCAAATTTCCATAATCACGATCAAACATATCCATCAATCGTTCATCTTTATTGGAGGAGAACTCAATTCGCACGAATTCACTCAAATCAACTCAATTCGCCGTAACAAAGCTAATTCTTCTTTCCCTGCTGCTTGATGAAGATGCGACGATGGGCCGCAGCCTGTGTGGAGTACACCGCATTTAGAAAGCACACTTCCACTTTCCACAAGCGGTACAATGATGGATGGATGTTTTGGATGATAGAGATGTATGTGTATCTCCACCTGAGAAATAGTAACATGTTGATGTATTTATTTTTAACCTCTAAGCTAGGGAGGTTCTTTATAGTTTCTCATAGCCCGTGAATTATGAGGAAATAATATCATCACCATTGGGATTCACCGGAGCGAGACGGTTTTTTTTTATTATTATGAATATGATGTAAGAATATGCCGTTGGTGGGGGATAGCATCTATTAGGGCTAACCTTATCGTGACCTAGAGGTCTACAACATGAATGGGAATCACACTTGATTCGATTAACATCCTTTGAAATGTTCCCTAGCAGCTTAGGGGGCAAAATGGAATGACAACGACATGTGAACCTTTAAAAGGTGACATAGGCTCCTGTTTCGGATTCAAAGAGGTATTTTCGGTGTTAAGCATATAAAGGATTTTATTATGGTTTCAGTAAAGAGTTTACATTCCGAAGGCAAAAAGGGTGTATTTACTTTGTCGTTTGGATGTTTTCTTAAGTAGAGTTCAGAGTCGGTATATGGCGTTTTGTTGACAATCTCAGAATCTCGATGAGGATTTACACTTTTGACGATATGTTTGTAAGAAAATTGAAAAGGTTTCCAGTTCACCATTCTCAAATAAAAGAACTGTTGCGTAACGATTGGGGCTGAGTGAAGGGTGGTCTTTTGGAAATGTTAAACTGTGCGATAAGCTTTATGGATAAGGAACTGGTTTCAAAACAAAACAAAACAAGAAAAAAGCATTTGCAAAACAAATTTTCGTTCCAACGGGTGTTGCGTTGCTTTGAATTGAATGAAAGAAAAATGGCACAGTAAGATTTTTATGCATCATAGCAAAAACAGCTGTTGGTTGTTTAAGAGTTTCAAGTCCTATCTCAAGATATTCAAGTTTTGTTATGTTTAACTTGCAGTACAAAAAAAAATTTAACGGCCAATTTTCGTGTGAGACAAAGGAACGAATGTTCACGGTTCAAAGAATTTGTAACTGGGATACCACAGGCGAGTCGTCTGGGTTCAATTGTGTGGTTTTTATCTACACCTCCATTTTTCAAACAGAATTCTATTTTTGAAATTTAAAACTTCACAGAATTTCTTATCAAATGTTCCAAGTCGAATGAAATTTTAATTTGCGGTGCACGTAAAATTTTCTGCCAAAAAGTTCGGGGTTGGACAAGGGATTGGTGTGTTAATCTCAATCTACTTACAATTTTCTGCCAGTTCCAAACTGCTTGTGTTGAAAACAGTTGTTATAAATTACTTATCAACGTTGGAAGACTTTGTAAACTCTCACAGAAATCGATACCGGGAATTTAAACCCTGATCTCTCACATAATTAGTCTGATGTTCTTAATACTCAAATATAATCTTATGACTTTGTGCAGTACTTTAGACAAGACCGTTAGAGGATAACAAACACTAGATGGACTGAGAGTGCCTTGCAACCAAAAAAGTTTGGACGTGTGTAGACTCAAAACGCTCGAAGAGTTTGTTAGCCCTGAACCACCTGTATCTAGGTTCTACCATAGGTGTTCTTACGGGACACTGCCTAATAGGAGGACACGCCAAAAGACTTGGTGTGTTTTCCAATGATTTCTGCAGAAGCTGTATGGAAGAAGAAGAGGAAGAAACCGTTCAACACCTTCTTTGCTCATGCACTACTTCATAGGATGAAAACTCATCTAGATGAATTCTTCTTACCTAAAAGTATTTCGAGATACACTAAAAGTTCCGCGTGGTTCGATTAGCGGGTGATTAATCGGCTAGTCCCGAAATGGAAGATAAATGGGTGATCAACTCATTAATCTTACATCGGGTCTCTGAGATCAGTAGGTGATTAACTTGCTGATCTCTGTGGTATCACAATGGGCCCTTGCGGCCTAAGTTTGTCAGGCAATGTAATCATTGGATGATAGCCACTTCCACCTAACCTAACCTAGTGCAGTACTAACTTAAATTGTGGTGCGCCCGTGGGGTCGTAATGGTCAACATGTCTGCTTGTTAGACGGGAGATTTGTGACTCGAGTCCCAATAGGAAACAAAAAATTTTTTGTCCACGGGTGTCGCCTTTCGCGAGGAATTATCAAGTCCTGCGATAGTAAATTCATTGCTATGAAAAGCGCTTTCTCGATTAGCCGTTCGGAGTCGGCGGAAATGCGCTAGGGCCCGGGGCTGTATGTGTATGTATGTAACTGAAACTGTAAACTTACTAGGTAAAGTTCTCAGACAGCTTTTTTAGGCACTGAACCACCGCTTGGTCTACCAGGGTCATCAGTGAGGGTTTCAATCAACGATTGGATCAGCCAGGAGCACAATCGTTGTTGGGATGCCTCTAGTGGAAACAGACATACCAAAATTATGCTCCCCAACGTTAATAAAAAGACTGCAATTTTTTTTTTCTATTTCCTAGCAGAAAAGAATGCAGAAAACTTACTGGCGTTGCACGGGGCACTTCTTTTTTGACAAGCATTTAAACGTGTTAGGCTTAAGTCACACCAGAATCTTGTGGAGAAGATGATGACACCGCAGAGCACTTCCTCTGTGAGCGTCATCGTATCAGGCTACATATATGTACTCGGCGTAGATATTGCGAGAGCTGGTAACTTAGGTTCTTTGTCATGGCAGCGCCTTTTGACTTTTCTACGATCATCTTGAAAGCTATAACAAAAAGAAAGGTTTCTATCTGGTAGTGCAATGAACTGGTATTTAGGTCTGTGTGCTCCAGCTAGAATTTTTAAAACCTACAACAGAAAAAAAGCTGAAATCGTAATCTTTTGATTACATTATTTATAAGATCGCGCTAAGTAATCACATAGAGCAAAAGTCCTTCATCTCCTTAAACTCTTTTGCTTCCTTTGATCGGGCATAGAATAAGCTTTGGGAACAAGATGTATTTTCAAAAAAGTCTAGATTGAAGCATAATAAAAGTCATTAAACTTACTTCAAAGTGCATTTGAATATAAAATAATTCTTTTGGTGAATTCTTTAGGTGAAAAACATTTCTACGGAGACTAGACCAATTCTTGAAGCAGTAAACTCCAAAATAGTTGATATCGGTTTAGAGATCTTCTTCTTCTTCTTTCCATTTCCGGCATTACGAGTAGTGATCTTGAAGCGATCACAACTCTCCCACTTTTCTGCTTCACACTAGTGATCCGCCTGTGGGGTACGCCGCGTTGACCTCAGAAAGCGTCGGCAAGCCTCCCGGTTTTGGATTGTTCCATGTCTGAGGCCAACCAAATGCTGCTGTTTTTGCATTTGCTTGTACCAGGAGTGTTTTGGCCTGCCTTTTCTTTTTCGTCGCGAAAATATCGGTTTAGAGATCAAAGTGATCAATTTTACAGCTTATAATTTCAAAAGTTTTCATATCATGGGTATCGTAGATTATGGTAGGTAGAATTGTCTGACGGATGAAGTTATTTCCGACATACTTAGATCAATCTAGATCCATTGTGATACCCTTTAGGGCCGGTTTGTTCAAGCCTGATTATTTCTAATCAATGATTATTCCAGATGATAATCATGAATTCGGTTTGTTCACAAAATTTTTAATTAAGGAATCTCTTATCAGAGCTTTTAATCAAAGATTTTGCTAACCAGCCAATTTTTCTGGTGTAGCTCCATTTAAACAACGATTAACTGAAATTCAGTTTGTTCAGGCTTGATTTTTGTTCAAATCACAGCTATCCCTTCAAAATAAAAAATTGACAGGCTGGCATATCTCCTTGAATGAGACATATGGACGCTGTAATTTTAGATTTTCTTATAAGCTGTTTCTGTAAAATAAAAACATAAATAAAAAAGTGTAGGCTTGGCTGAAGTGGTATTTTATTTACTCATAAAAGGCGGAATTTACTTTGAGTCTTAAATTCGCTTCGCGAATTTTAATTTTTATTAAACGATGTTCCTCAGCGGCGTGCTTAATTTTTTGTTCATGCGCCTCCTTATTTTGTGCCAGATGTTGCCGTAGTATTTCGTTTTCAAAACCTTCAAATTTCTTCATCTAGACCTTTTTTTTTTGTTCTACACTGCTTGAGTCAATGTTCTCAGTTGTGTGGTAGCATTTACATTAATTAGGGTGTTTTGTATGGAAGCTGTTTCTTCTTGTACTACAACTTCAGCTTCGCGAACTTCTCTTTCAAGTTGTTTGACAATTCGCTGTTTTCCAACCAATGCAGCTTCTGCAGCACAAGCAGCTCGCAAACTCGTTTCAGCCAACTCAACTTTAACCTAATGGGAAGCCTGTTGTCCGGCAGTGGTTTGGGCATTTGAAGCTGCTTTTCCCACTTGTGCAGCTTTGAAAGCTATGCTAGATGCTTCTTGCTTTGATGACCCACTCATAGCTCTGTTAGATTGGCAATTAATTTGGGACTCTTTATTTAGGTCTTCCGAGTCGGCATAACTAAATATATTTGAAACTAATATGAAATTAAATTCAAATCTCGATAGTTTTTACAACCGAAAAAAGAACTGACTATCATAAAAAAATTTATGTATTTTCAATAATTTCCTTGATTAAGTTTTGACATATAGACTGGAAAATGGAACGATTTTTGAATAACCCATGATTTGCTAACCAAGCTCTGACAAAGGTGAACAAACACTCTTTGGTGATCATCACAGATTCTTAATCATGGAATCCTTGATAACCAAATTCCTTATTTAACCCGCTCTCAACGAACCGGCCCTTAGTCTTGTAACGTCCTAAAAACCTACGAGTTTATGGTTGGTCAATTTGTACCCATTTTGTGGTCTAATGAAGTTCAACAGGCTGTTTCTTAGGTTGTCTGATAATTCTTCTAGTTCTTTGAAGAAGTAATTGCCTAGACATTTTTTTCTGGTGTGTCAGATTCCTGGGCAATGACAAAGAAGTGAATGGTATCCTCATGTTCGTCTTCGTCATTGCATCCTCTACATAAGTCATCGGTGCAAAGACGGTGGATCACAAGTGTAAAGCTGACAGAAGTGGAACGGCTGCGATTCCTTCAAGATCACGTGTTATTGATGTCACGGCGCGCCGTAAAAGAAGAAGTAGGATCATCAAAAAATATGTAAATGTCACTCAAAGAAATACAAGAAACTGCATCTTAAGAAGAAATGGGGGCCTAGATGACTTTCCTGAGGTACACATAAACTTTTTTGTTTGAGTTTTTTAAATTTAGAAAGGCGACTACAAAGCTAGATATATTCAGTTTTCTATAAATAATGGGTACGAAAAAGTCCCGTATATTTAAAGAAGAACGAAACAGTTGTTTAGAAATCATAGGAGGCATTACAAAATCGATTTTTTATTGTGAAACCCATCTGCATACTTGTGTGTCAGTTACCTACATTAAAAAAAGTTGTTCTTGTTCTTGACTAATTTTTCAAAAAAAAATTGAGATTTTAAGAAATTTGGAAAATTGATCACGCCCTTTTTTTCCTAAATTGATTTTAAACTCGGTGAAGCGAAAATGCGTCACGATAAAGAAACAAACACATAAATACAGAAGATAGAATACAGTACACCTGGATTTATATTCACAAGTAGGATTATGTGAACAAGGGAATCATATAGAATAAAAGTATTTCCTCTAAACAAAGAGTTCGACCGTTCGTAGTCCCCTTGTCTTTTTTGAAGTTTCCGTGTTTGAATTGAGCACACAAACCTTTTTCTTTAAATTTTCATTGCAGTTGATTTTCTTATACGTTGCTTCCTCCCGTCAATACTGATTTCTGTTCAGTTTTACGACCAATATTAGTCAAGTTTAATATGAAATCTTCTACCGAAATGCCATTAAACTTCAGCATAGTAAATAAAAGCCATCCTCGTTTATTTATTTGCATGGAACAATGTGTTTTATTGGGAAATGGGAACTTTATATCAAATAGAAAGTTTAACATTGTGTAACGAAAATTGTGGAAGTGAACTTTACTCAAATAACGACTGCCAACAACACAATTAAAGTGCAACGCGTAGAAGTTTCCCAACTGTTCCCTTCAATGGCATTACATTTTCTGTATGCAAAAAACCAAATATGTTAAGTTTGCTTAACACGCTTTTAAGTTACACGACAAATACAAAATCGCACATTGCGCAATAAAAGTTGTTTGAATATATGTTGAAGCAAAGTTTGTAAATGACGTAAATACTGTTGCTGTACGGTGGAAACATAGATTCCACTCAATCAAGTCAAACAGAAGAACTTTTAACCGACAGTGAATAGAAAAATACTTTAAAAGCTGGCGGCAATCAGCAAATAGAAGCCAATCAAAATATTTGAGAAAAAAAAGTGAGAAAATATTTTTGTCGTCAACTGAAGACAGTGGAAACCAATGGTGTAATGGATTGCTTGTCGGACAATGCTTTTTTGCGGGTATCACCTTGCAACGAGAAATAGCAAGTCCTTCCAAAAAGTGTGGCGGGAAGTGTGCTTTCTCAGCAAGCCGTTTTGAATCAACAGAAGATCGTTGTGTTGGTCCTCATATTTCACTGGGTTTTGAATATTTCTGATCTGCTTTGCTCATAAATTAATTTTTTTTTTTATTCAACTCCATAAGAAGAAAGCTTCTATTGGTTTATTTACACCAAACAGAAATGGCATAGTCTTGCGTAAGGTGGCAAATAATTACTTTGACATTAATGGTCCTTCGAGCCGAATCTTAAATGCTTAATCAAACTATCGATAAACTTATAAACTCAATATATTTTACAGTATTATGGGAATTTTTAGAAGACTTAAAAGATCTGATGGTTGAAATCGCTAATGATTCAATGTTTTAAAACTTACAACCCTTAGTTGATCTTTATTGCAGAGTTGAGCCAAGTTTCTATGTCTTCATTTGAGAGGATATCGTAAATAGAAATATTTACAAACTGAACAGCTTCACAATTGCCAAATGTCTTTTCTCCATTCCTGTTTCTTTATTTAACCAGGTCTACAAATAATGTCTTTACCAGAACAACATTCGCTGCTTAAATCAAAACCCAAAACACTTCATCTAAGCTGGATGACTCAACGGACACCTAAAACAATAAATTGTTTGCTTACACAGCCTTTTCAAAAAGGAACCCATAAAATTAGCCCAACAATGAATGTTTCATCTCCGTCCTTTTACATTAAATGTAAATCCCACATTAAAAATTGATGAGGCGATATTCACCATTAAGAGTCCTCGAACATGTCCAACCAAGTCTTGTTGATCGAATGAATTGTTGAAGTGAGTATGTGTATGTATAAAATGTTTCTGCCTCAAGCACCTTTTTATGGAGAATACTTCAACAATAAAATCTGAAAAACAGTCCCTAATGCTTGTGTAGCGTTTTGAGCATCATTTAATAATGTCCTCGTTATCCTGTTTGTCATCTTTTATACTTTGATGAGTCAAATATGAAAATGAACGACTTAAGTACAAAACGAATATATTAACTCTTACTCGAACCTTTTTTCCATATGTGCTGGGCTTCGTGCACTTGTGGGCTTTCATATTTTTGTTCGGTTCCTGGGAAATTTATTGAAACTCAAAAAAACGTCTTAAATTTTTTTTTTTGTGTTGTAAACCGCGTCGGTTTATTTTCGCCAGAAAGCGCTTCAGCCAATAAGGCCTACCAAGGCATATACATTTTTCAAACAAAATAAACCAGGGAAGCAAAGTCACAGCATTCGTATAATTTATGATAATCAGTTTTCAAATTATTTTTTCTTCTTTCTCTTTTCGGCAAAAAAAAAAAGCCGACAGAGAGGGAAAAAAATGTAAATTTAAGCACGTTTAGCTGAATAAATTATGTGGTTACTTGAAGCTTGTACGAACCTTTAGTCTTACTTTTGGGAGTAGACGGCGGTGCTGGGGTTAGTGGTGGCGTTTTCCTTTCTTCGTGGAATAGAGAGGATCTTGGTTCGAATCGATCGTTCTGCAATGAGAAATAAGAAGGAAACAGTCGTTTAGATTCAAAAAATTCAAAACAGGTTAACGATAATGATAATGACGAATTTTAAAAATAAAAAGCAAAAAATGTCAGGAAAAACTTTCTGTTCATTCGAGACTTATATCCTTTTTTGTAAAGAAAAAAAGAAAAAAAAGGAGAAAAGAATTGGCGATGAAGTAATGTCTTGGAAGTTGTTTAGATTATCCCTAATTTAGTATGCAAATAAATTTTTTGGGTTTGATGGGATTAAATCTAATTATAGATAATTGAAGAGAACTGCAATCGTTTGTGTAATCAAGTTAGTCTTTGAAAATGTTGGCAATCTCAATAAGTAAACCTTTTTCGAGGAAATTAAAAAATTCTATTTCTGGCGCCAACAATCATGGTTTCTTTGCAGTTGGAAAAAATTTAAAAGAAGTTGAGACGAACTTTGAATTTTAAAAAACACTTTTGTGATGGGGAAGGTATAGTTGAAGAGATAAAATTAATTGAAAAGGATAATACAGAAGTGATGTAAGCAACGTCTGGTAAAATGCAATTAGGTTAGATTCTTAGTACTAAAGGTATGTAATTTTTAAAATAATGTCTCAACATGAGCGCCAACTTTCGTGGAAGTTGGAGTATGCATACTTCAAAATCATTACTTATTAGGGACTCTCTCTCCCCCAGTACTGAGCTCAGGATTCCGGAAGGAGAAGGGAAAAGGTTTGACTTATTCGTCTAAACTTCTTTGATTGAAAATAGTGTGTTTACAATAGCACTATGAATAATGATAAACAAAACTTTCTGATACTAAGACAAAGACAGTCAAACGAGCTGTAAAGGAATTTATTCCTTTCAACAAGAACTTGAACTCATTTTGGATTCCTTTATTTCAATGCTCTGAATACAAAATCGAATGGGAATTGTTAGTGTTTTTTCTTTCCTAATTTATTTTAAATTCGGTGAATTGAAATCACTGTATTCATAGTTCAATGTTTTGCATTCATATTCTATATCAGTTCAATGATTTAAGGACTTCGAACGAATCTCTGATGTGGAATTCGCGTTCACTTCAGAATAAAAATAAATTACTGAATTCATTCGATGTATTCAATTTATTTGACGTCTCTTAAAATCTTTTTTGTAAAGCTTTGTTTCATTTGTGAAAAAGGAAAATTAATTCACTATCACGAGTCTTTTTGAGTTCACTGATTTCTAAATGAATGTGAACTAAACATTTTGAACTAACTATTGCGAGTGTCCGTTTTGTATTAAAAGTTTTTCAATGAAAACGTTGCGTTGGAGCTTGCATTTTTTTCCTAAATTTTTTTTTTGCTAAAAGTTTTTGAGCACATCCCTTGAATTAAAAGTTACCAAATACTAATATACCTCAGAAAATTTTTGAGAATTATTTTTCTGAAGCAACTCCAATGCAAATTCATAGCGAATAGAAAATCGAAACGCGGTTATCTCAAAACTGCGTTTTTGAATTTACCCGCAAACAAAACTTTTTCAGTTTTCATCCGATTGACTTAAAATTTTAATCGTAGCCTTTTGATATGATTATCTAGTGAATTACAAACGATTTAAGCGATTGGTTTTATTTAAAGAAAAGCTATAAACAATTAAAGTTTTTTTTTGTCAAAAATACAACTTTTTATTGAAATGGTCGCGATGTTGTGTGAAAAATTAATATTAAGCTATTATCTTGTGTACATCACTAGCAAAACGGATGTCTTAGCCGAACCTTACCAACATTTTACCATTTGTTCATTAAGACTAAAAACCGCACTTCATTCGAATTTTGAAATTTTGAGTGTAAAAAATTTTTTTTTTTCGGAAAACCATGATAAAATCGTTTTTTCATGGTTTTTGAAAAAATGGCGGCTATTTTCTCATTTTTGAAAAAAGCAAGCTATAGTCATAAAGAATTTGCGTTAAAATTTTGGTATGGTTCAGGTTATCCTTTGCAGATATCCCATCAAGCATCAACAGCGCACACCCATCTTTTTTGGGACCAGTCTTCTCTTTCTTTCTTTTGTACAAAACTGAGTAAAGTAAATATTAAAAAACTTTTCTTTTCTTGTGTATTTTAGGAGTGTGTTTGTTAGCCCCAACACTTTTTATTTTCATATTTATGATTTATACCGTTAAAAATAATTCTCGAAAATATTAATTTTTGCCCGCCCAACTTAATGTTAAGTCAAATCGTCAGACTAAGTATAATTTTCTTATTATAAAATTACGAATAGCATTTGGTGAAAATTCCTTTTTTTAGGGGTTTGACAACACTGAATGAATGTCAATTTGACAATGACGTTTTGCAATTTTATGATGACTAGGCATGCTTAAGAACAACACTTTCACATGTCCCATTGCTTTCTTAATTCGAATACCTGTAAAAAATACTCTTTCTATAAGTAGTTGTGGATCTTAATAGATCAAATGGTAATTTGGAGAAATTGTGACATTTTTCCTTTACTATTTTGTCTTTTGTTATATGAGGCACACTCAATTTTTATATTTTGGGTTTCTTGCACTACAATCCATAAAAATATATGATATCTTACCCGAATAAAATGGAAACCGTTAAAAATGCCAAAATATTTTTTCTGATTGAAACTTTTTTTAAAACAGAAATGGCGTAGAAAGAAAATATAAATACATAGTTCCACTCGAGAAATATCCTTTATTTAATTCTTTTGTGCTAATTTAATATTTAAATATGTATAAATAATAAATATTTCGCCTGGAAAATGTTTCATTGAACTAATATTTTCTGTTATAGTTGTATTTTTCTACTTTCCTGATGAAATTGCAAATAGAAAATACCACTTCAACAGAAAGTTCTATTGAACATTTTCTTGACAAACAAATCCTCTGGATTATTTACCATCGATTGGTGTAACATTTTACATCGTTATTATTCCATTAGAAAATTTTTCTTGATTTGTTTTCCTGATCGCTATAACCTACCCCTCAGTAAACAAATAGAATGGTTTTGTTTTTCCTTAAGACCTTTAAATAGCAAATATCTCATTTCTATGAACTTGATAATAGTTCAGTAATCAGCGTAAAGCCTATTTACATTTCACAATCGTCTACTTTTGACGTCGCGTTTACCTTTTCGATTTGATGACTGAAATTTTGTAAAAAAGTAAATGGAAATCAAATACGAAAATCAACTGAAACCGTTTTGTTATTTACGTACATAGGTACATTGTGTTTTTTATATGTTTTTGTTTGGATGGCCTAGACAGAAAGGTTGGATAACATAAGATTAGATCTTAGTCAAGATAGTTACATGTTGTTCACTTAAATGATTGAGAACAAAAAAGTGAATAATAATAATTATTTTATTGAACGTTATATATATACAATTGATACTTATACTAGATAATTTTAGAATTTAAAAATGATAATGTTAGAATGTTGGCACATAGGGGGCTTAACCAAATACATTGTCTAGAATTGAAATAATAACTTAATATTATATAGCTGAAAAGAAAAGAAAAATCTTAATTATAAGTCGGTTGACTTGGGTGATCTCGGGATGTTCCGTCCCGGTTGTCGCTGAAAAAAGTGAATAATATAGACATGCTATACGAGTATTCATTAAGTTATTTTTCCTTAGTAACATTTGGCAATTATACTCCGGGAACAAACATGATGCCATCAGGTGCCCCTACCCCTACGTGGAATGATTGTTATTCGAAAAGTAAAAGCTTTTGTTACAAGCAATTGGATTCACTAAATCAATTGAAAATAGTAAAACAGAGTGTGCGAAAAAAAAAAAATAGTGCGTGGAGTCCCTCCGAGCGGAAGAAGTGAAACTTCCTAATGTGATGGAAATGAAAATAGGAAGGGGTAGAAATTGATTTTTAGTGAACTTACTTTAAGAAAAACCTTATTAACATTGCTTACAATTCACAACTGATCGCATCTTTTAAGCTGAATGACGCGGAATTGATACAACTGTTATATCAACAAAACGTTTAACGCAACCTTGTTGGAAGTCGCATAAGAAAATTCACTTCAAAAATGTCTCAATCATAAAACAAGAATAACTGCTGTTGAAGTAACTATTTTGGTTTAGGTTGTAATTTGCCATTGAGTTGTTGTTCTACGAGCTGTGCCTCTCATTTTCATCATTTAGCTTTAGAACGAGGGAGGGATACCGTTTGCATAGGCCAGCATTGGTTTCGGTTAAGTTTAACGTAACTCCACAATCCGCGGCTATTTATTTTTTTTTTTCTGTCGAAGGTTTTTAAAATATTAACTGGCGCACTCAGCCCTAAATACCGTACCATTCGTTGTATTGCCACAAAGAAATTTTCTTCTTTTTTAGCTTTCCATATGTTTGTTGAAAAGACAGATGTTTGTAGAAATGCCATGATAAGGGATCTAGGGTACCAGCTCTCACCATGTCAGCGCCGAGTATCTGGAACCTGAATCGAGAAAATGCAGGACATTCATAGAAAAAGTGCTCCAAGGTGTCGTCTTCTTTTCCACAGGATTCACAGAGTCTAAAACGTTTAGATTTTTGGCAACACCAACAATTTGCTCACTGAAGATCTCTGCAGAACAATCGCTGGTTCAGCAAGCTGATAGAGATCTTTGCAAGTACACCCTCGTTTCGAAACATGCCGTGATGACCTGGAACCCAAAAGCGGTTCAAAGAATTTAGTCTTACGGACGCATTCAGAGAAGTCCTGTATCCTGTATCACTTTGACTATCAAAAGTATTTTCTTCAACATTGCGTATGACCCGTAGAATCAGCTTAGGTATTTTGGAATCATTCGTTTAAATTACTCTTAATAGATAATCAGCGTACAGTCTCATAGATCAATTGTTTTTCGGTTATTGTGAAGATTTAACAAGCCATAAAAAAAGCTTTGCACTTATTCATTCGGAATCGGCAAAAAATTGTAGGTAGATCCCATTCGTTGCTTATATGTTATGGTTGAGAAAAATGCACTAGGTTTTGGGCTCCACGAACTCCCTTTCAAGGCCCTATTTAAATATTTTATATTCTTTCGTTGATGAAATTTTCAATGTCGCGTCGTTGGGCGATATAATTCTAAGCATCTTGGGGTAGTGAGAAAGTAAAAAAATTTTCGGAAAAAGACACGTATCAGGTATTCGATGACTTTTATGACTTAAAATCTCTACCATCTCCTGCGCAGCAGCATAAAATACGCTCATCTTTATTAAATTATATAGCTCTCAGCTTATTCTGAAAACTTTGTTCTAGTATGAGCTGGTTGTTGCCTTAGCCTTCTTAGCCGAATTCACACTGTACAATTAGTTGGACAGACTTTGGCTTGAACGACCAATGCTTGATAGTGTGAACCCTCAGTCGACCGCTTGACCAACTTGTTGGATGGTTTTCAAATATTTTTGAAAATTTAGAAGTTGGGCTGAATGGAAGAGTATGTGACATAAAGTTGGACGACAAGCTTGATTAGTGTGAACGCAAACTACATCCGACCATCCTACTTCCATCAAACGAAGTCTATCCAACTAATTGTACAGTGTGATTAAATTATGTTTTGAGATGACTGACCAGGTTTATACGATGTCCGATGTCCGTGTTTAAACACCATTAATATTTCAATGGAATGATGAATTTTAACCATTTTTGGTGGTTTTTTGCCACGTATTTAAAATTTGGGAGGTGATACGGGCCAAATGGTCCTCTTAATTTGTAAAACTGAATTTCAGTATGAAATCATTTCACCGAAGGAAGTAAGGCGATGTCAGCACTAAAAGGGCACAGATGTCAGTTGTCATAAAGAAACGCAATCAATTCCAAAATAAAGCATTATTTTTTACAATTATGAATTTGAACTCTCTTTAAAGTCATAAAGATTAAAATTGAATGCATATATTGAAATGTTTTGGGTCCGTTTAGAAATTTTTTTTAGATATTTATTTATTTATTTATTTACCATCTATCGAGTTCATAACTCTTCTAGACTTAAGAATATTTACATAAACTAGCTATATTGAGAAAAGTAAGAGCAAATATTAAACAATAAGTAGCAAAAAGAATTATTTTACATATGTATATAAATATACAAACACGCTACGATACTAGACTCAAAACAATAGTTTTGAAAACATCTCTGCTTAAACATAAGTCTACATTTTGATAAACACAATCAAATTCATGACTAGAACGTGAAATCGGATCTGATCTACCGTAGTTTGTATAAGATCGGGGAACAAAAAACAGAATCGGCCTCGTCCTCAACTGGCTTGAAGGAGCATATAAAGAAAAATAAGAGAGAAGTTTAGGACAATCAATTCGATTACAGAGAACATCTCTAGCAAGCATGACTAAATAATAATTCCTCCTAGCTTCGAGAGTCTTTAAATCTATTAACAGACATCTTACATTGTAGCTATGTAAAATATTATCAACCCAATTTAGTTTACGCAAAGCGTACCTCGAAACTTTTTTTTGAACGGATTCATTACGATTTATACCCACCCTATACAATGGACACCATATACAACATGCATACTCAAGAAGTGTTCTTACAAGTGAGATACTTACTTACTTAGGTGGGCATTACAGTTCGGGGTGAACCTGGGCCTCAACCAACATCCTTCTATAAAGATTTCAATCTCGGGCGAGCTCTCTCCAGTTTCGCACTCCAAGTCGGTTGAGGTCTTCATCCACTTGATTGCGCCACCTAAGACGAGGTCTTCCCCTTCCGCGATTTCCCTGCAATGTGCTTTCGAAAACCCAACGAGCCGGAGTGTTTGGGTCCATCCGCTCTACATGGCCCAACCATCGTAGCCTCGCGATGCGTACTCTTCTGGCTATGCCCATGTTGCGGTACAGCTCATACAGCTCGTTGTTGTATCTTCTTCTCCACACATTGTCTTCGCATACGGGACCAAAGATCATTCGGAGAATTTTTCTTTCGAAACGACCAAGAGTTTCCTCATCCGCTTTCGATAAGGTCCATGCTTCCGCGCCGTACAGCAGGACTGGGATGATTAAGGTCTTATACAAGGTCACCTTGGTTTTTCTAGAGAGGGTTTTGTTTCTCAATTGCCTTCTTAACCCAAAGAAGCAACGGTTGGCAAGAGTTATTCTCCGTTTGATCTCCGCACTGATGTTGTTTTCCGTGTCTACAGCGGATCCTAGGTAGACGAAGTCCTGTACTACCTCGAAGTTATGTCTGTCTATTGTGACGTTTTGTCCAATTCGTCGATGTTCTGTGTCCTTGTTTGATGACAGCATATACTTCGTTTTGCCCTCATTAACCATCAAACCCATTTTTGCCGCTTCTGTTTCAATACTCGCAAAAGCACCTATGACATCACGCTTTTTTCTTCCCATTACGTCAATATCGTCTGCATAGGCGAGTAATTGTACAGACTTTTGAAAGATTGTTCCTCTTGTGTTGACGTTTGAGTTTCTTACAATCTGTTCAAGTATGATGTTGAAGAAATCGCATGACAGTTTGTCGCCTTGCCTAAAGCCTTTTTCGACATCAAAGGTCTCGGTGAGTTCTTTTCCGACCTTGACGGAGCAGCGTGAATTCTCCAAAGTCATCCTGCATAGTCGTACGAGCTTTGCAGGGATGCCGAAACTAGACATGGCTCTGTACAGCTCGTCTCTGTCTCATACGCGGCCTTAAAATCGATAAAGAGGTGGTGAATATCGATATTATGTTCTCGGGTTTTTTCCAAGATCTGCCGTAATGTGAAAATTTGGTCTATTGTGGACTTCTCTGGTCTAAAACCACATTGATAAGGACCTATCAAGTTGTTGACGTGGGGTTTCAGACGTTCACATATTACAGCAGACAAGATCTTATAAGCGACGTTAAGGAAGCTTATCCCTCTGTAATTGGCGCAATTGTGAGGGTCTCCTTTCTTTAGGATCGGGCATACGATACTGAGGTTCCATTCATCGGGCATGCTTTCTTTCGACCATATCATGCAGATCAGCTGGTGCATGCTCCTTTCCAACTGGTCTCCAGCTGCCTTGAAAGTGAGATATATAAAGATTTAATCGTGTAAGGATCCAGAAATTGTTTTGAGTTTCGCATGATGAATCCAACTAATTTATTAGCCTTAGAAATAACGTAGTCTAGATGCAAATTAAAGGATAGCTTTGAATCGAAAATAACGCCTAGGTCTTTTTGTCTATCCACTGATTCAAGTTGAATGTCAGAAATGACGTATGAATGATTTATAGCATTAGGCGAACTGGTAAATGTAATGCTCTTACACTTCGCTATATTCAAAAATAATCGATTTTCAAAACTCCAAGCTGACACTTCATCTATATCACGTTGAAGTCGATAACAATCCAATTCACACTTAATTGGCCTAAAAAGCTTAAGATCATCTGCAAAAAGCAAACATTCAGAATATCGAATTCTTGGTGGTAGATCGTTTATAAATAATATGAAGAGGAGAGGTCCTAAATGACTCCCTTGAGGGACACCTGAGTGATTAAAAATTTCTTTTGAAACAACCGATTTTTACATATTGTTTGCGATTGGTCAAGTAATTTTCAAACCATATAAGTAGGCTAGAGTGAAAACCTAACAATTTCAGTTTTTTTAGCAGAATATCGTGTTGAACTCTATCAAACGCTTTGGAGAAATCTGTATAGATAGCGTCAACCTGATTTCCACGTTCGATACCTCTAATGCAGAAATTAGAAAACAAAGCTAGATTAGTCACTGTTGGCCTACCACTAACAAAACCATGTTGATCTTCTGATATACTGGAACTAACCTCATCATAAAGACATTTCTTCACAATCGCTTCAAAAACTTTCGGTATCAACTTCAGTTTTGAAATGGGTCTGTAATTAATAACCTCTTGTTTTGAACCTGATTTATAAATTGGACTTATCATCGACAATTTCCAGTCATCTAAAAAGTTGCCAGTGGAAAGCGATAAGTTGAAAATTTTAGCAAGTGAAGCTGCAAGACTTAAAGAACACTTCTTAAGTAAAGCCGAGCAAAAATTATCAGGTGTTAGTTTGAAATCAGACTTCAAGGATGAAAGCTGAATCAAAACCTGGTCTACTGACAAAGTTAAACTTCCAAGATTAGTTAGTGTTTCACCACTTCGAATTTCATGCGAATGAGGAACGGAATCTAGAACAAAGTTAGACTGAAAATAAGACGCAAACATATCACATATAATGTCCTCACTATTGGATGGCTGACCAAGGTAATTCATGCTAGTTGGAATCCCATATGATTTACGTTTTGAATTCACAAATTTCCAAAAGGCTCGAGAGTCACTTTTAATATTATTCTCAATATTACGCATATAGCTTTTATAAACAGATTTTTTTGCAGTCTCATATTCTTTTCTACATCGTATATATCGAAGGTGCAGGCTAGGATCTTTTCTGTAATTTTTATGTGCCTTAGAAAGTTTATTTTTAAGGTTACGTAATCTATTATTAAACCAGACAGGCTTATTTTTATGTTTCATTGCCAGATAATGAAAACAGATTTTCTTTTAAGAAGAGTTAGCGACATTCACTAAAATACCAGCTACTACTTATAGCGCTTCGCCAGAAAAAAACTGTTCAACTTGAAAAATTCTCCTGATGTAGTTTATAAAAATTGACAGTAATTTCCACTAGCCACTTAATTGTTGTTTATTCTACGTACAGCGAACATTATGTTCTTTTGAAAACGACTTTGAAGAAACCTCTTTTTATCATACGTAGTTATTGATAAAAACAAACAACAGTGTTATCAGTTCCATCAAGGAAAATTGTGATATGCTATCTCTGAGCTCTCGACATTTATCAAACCATTTCAATTCATCATCAATAATCACTAGCAATATAAGTTACCTACACAACAGGTGTTTTAATTACCACACTCCGTTATCCATCATTATTGGCATATTACCCCCAGATGGCGCATCCAATCAGAGTCATATTTTTCCTGTTCATCGCAGTGACTTTTAATCAAGTTCAAAGTAAGTGAATCAAATCCAAAAACAAAAAAGAAAAATATGAAAATAGAACTCCCAGCTTATTAAGTGTAAACGATAGCAATTAATCCAAATCGTGTGTCAACCGCTACCCAATGTTCTGTGTGTCAAGAGGCGTTAATGAGAAACAATGATGATAACGTGGCATGCAAATAATATTCGTCCTATTGTGTCAGTTCGGTCTTAAATTTCCATTCAAATTTGCTGCAACCTTCTACCGCACCACCCCCACAAGTCCGTACATCATCATCGTCATAATCATAAAGTGGCTTTTCCACCTCATCGCCACTGCGGCTCATCGTCGTTGTCGTATAGTCGGTTGGTGCTTATCTAAAAATACGCTTCTAATGAAGTCATCCAAAATTCAAATGTAACAAAATGTGTCGTCGTCGTTGTAATGGCTTCGCTTTAATCCCGCCGCGGCGTGGAACGTTGTACGATATTCCTTTGAAGCGATCGAGGTTACTCATGTACTTCTGTTTGTTTTTGTTTTCATTCGAATCACTGCATTGACGTCATTAGCGTGCTATATTTCATAGTTCACTAGAAAAAAAAGTGTGTATCCATATCTATGTTTATATCTCAATGGGGGATTATAGTCGGAATCATAGCGAAAAAGACATCGGCAAGCGCCGACGGACGATGTGTAGCGAGGGCAAATTTGAAAAGAGAAAAAACTATTTTAATCCATTTCGTATTTGTTTTTTTTTTCTTTTTCGTTTTTCATTTTCCTTTCTAGGTCTACGTTGCTACACCTGTAGCTATGTTGATCCGAGTCCTGATAAATCGTGCATATCGAGCTCTGAAACGGAGGGACAACGAACGACCTTGTGCTCTAAAAAATACTGCACCATCCAGCGACAAGAGACATTGGTATGTGTCTTTTTTTTTTGTTCATTGTTACATTTACTTGGTTCGATTATTATTATTGCAAAAGGTCGTCATAAAAAACCGGGTGATAAATGTGGGTGGGTGGTGTAACAGTTAGAAATGACTGTATGATAAAAAGGAAATATATTGCCGAGTAAATTGCACGTTTCATATATTCGAGAGGAACTTATTAAACCTTGTTTTTTATTGCCTGGATGGGGTTCTAAATAGGAATGAGAGTGAGTTCATGTACAATGTAATCATAACAGTCGATAAAATGCTTACAAACGACCTATAAATACGAATTGCTGTTACGATTTTCGTATAACACTCGTCTCGTATAGGCTGCCGACATAGCTATGATATGTTAAATAAAATTTGATGTGGCTTAGCTTTTATGGGTGCAGCTCTTGCATGGTGTTTTGACTTTTAAGGATTATCTAGAATTTTTTTTTTATTGGTACTCTTAATGTTTATTTCCGTGCGCGTGTTGATAGTGATTCTGGTTGAGTTGATTGTATTTGTATTTGTATTTATTATAATAATATTCATAGTGCATATAAGATATACAAGTATTTCTTTTGAGTTGCACATGCTTAAATTGTATTACAGAGCTTCATACTTATGTTTATATTATACAATTGAAAAATTCATAAAGTCTTATGTTTTTAGACAGGAAAGAACTGTAATAGAGTAAAAGAAAAAGAAAGATAGAAAAAGAAAAAGAAAAAGTTTCTCTCTAGAGGATGGATAAAAGATTTAATTTTTTAGTTTAATTCAACAATAAATTTTAGAACTTCTTTTGCGAAAACATTGGTGTTGGTTATTAGTTTTAAGTTACGAGGAATTTGATTCCATAGTTGAGAAGCATAAACAAAGAATTGCCTTGAACTGATTAAATATTTATAGCGCGGTATAATAATTTGCAATGTTCGATTACTTCTTGAGAACGTTATTTTATCAAAAAGATATTTAGGTTCCTTAAGATGTATTATTCTTTGCAATAATAACAAGGTTCTGTACTTCAAAAGACCTGACAACGAGCAACCAGCAATTTGAGCTGTGAATTCGGTAATGTGATCACCTCTTTTCAGACCAAAAATATATCTCGCGCAGCTATTATAAGCAACGGTTAGTTTTCTTCTGGACTCATGGTCCATATTAGAGAATAGCTCGCAACAATAAGTTAAAATAGGCAAAATAAATGATCTCACTAATTTTAGTTTAACTTCGGTTGGTAAATATTTAGCCGTTTGACATAGGCCTCGTAAAGCACCATACATTTTTGAAACCGTCTTATTAATATGTGTGTCCCAATTCAAATTATAATTAAAATATACCCCAAGATTCTTCACTGTCTCAACATATTCTATAGGTGTATGATTGAGAAACAAAGGAGGACATTGATGACATTTATTACGACATAAAATCATTGCATTTGTTTTTGACGTGTTGAGGTTAAGAGCATTTATCAATAGTCCAGGCAAAGATTTTACACAATTCTTGATTCATTTGAATGGTTTCTTGAGTCATAACCGATTTTGAAAACATTTTATAAATTTGAACATCGTCTGCGTAGATGTGATATTCAAAGTCAGACAAACATTCGACTATGTCGTTTATAAAACACGAAAATAGGAGCGGACCTAGTACTGAGCCCTGTGGAACACCCAACGGGACTCTTATACAACTCGAGCACTTTTGATTGTGATACACAAACTGGGATCTGTCTGAAAGATATGAGTTGATCATATTGCACAACGAGTTCTCAAATGAAAATTTGGATTTGAGTTTGAGCAGTAAAAGATTATGATCAACGCTATCAAATGCTTTAGAAAAGTCCAAAAAAACAATTAATCCCATCATATCCTTGTCAAACCCAGTTCGAATATCATCGCAGACCTTAACCAGTGACGTAGTGCAGTTGTGTTTTGCACGAAAACCAGATTGGTGGTTAACAATTAGTTTGTTATCATTCAAAAATTTTGTTATCTGGCGGCTCACAATTTTTTCAAAAACTTTGCTGAAAAATGATAGTATAGCAACAGGACGGTATTCAACTTTATTACCTTGCGATGGCTTAGGTAGGGGTATGATTTTAGCAACTTTCCAGAGATTTGGAAAAACAGAGGTAGTGATTATTGTATTGAAAATGTGCGTTATCTGGTGGAGCAAAAATGGTAATAAGACTTTTATGAATTCTGGTTGAATATTATCCGAACCTGCGGCTTTAGAACTAATTTTGAGAAGCTCATTACCTACTAACCAAATATCAACACAATTCAGTGATAATGAATTACTAATATTGTAATTTTCATTTACGAATGATATATCATTTGCAATGTTGGATTGTGGTAAGACGAATTTTTTATTTAATTCTTCTATATTAATTTCATCTACAATTTCTTGCTTGTTACGACTTATTCCAGTTTGTCTAATATTTCTCCAAAAAGTAGAACTTGAGTCACTGGATTTGAATTTGTTTTGAAAAAAGATTCTTTTGCTTTTCTTTATTAAAGAAGTAACAGCATTACGAGCGATCTTGAATTCATTATAAATTGTAGAGCACCTATACCTTCTCCATCTAGCATATAACAGATCACGATCTCTTCTTCACTTGAAGCGTCATCCATGGCAAATTTTTTTTGTTTAATGTCTTATGTTTAATCTTAACATGAGAATCGAAAAGAACATAAATATTTGAGTTAAAATATTCAACCTGTTTATTCACATCACTTGTAAAATAAATAGGTGACCAATCAATGGATCGAGCATCGTTGAACAAGAGTTCTAAATTAATATTTGAGTAATCAAAATATTTTAACTTCGCTCCAGCTTCATGAGAAAAAAGAACGTCAAGTGACAAGAAAATTAAATCATGGTGTGAAAAAGCAGGTGCCAGAACTTGATCATAAAGCAGAACCAAATTAGGATCCGAAACAATAAAAACATCCAATAAAGATGGTGCACAGTTTGGTCTAAAGTGAGTAGGGACCTTCTTGTTAACAAAGCTCAACTTAAAGGAATTTACCATGTCAATAAAGTCATTGTTTTTTTTATCCAACAGATTGAGATTGAGGTCACCACAGATTATAATATCAGTGTACCTAGGAACTAACTCCTCCAAAAGACATCTTATAAGGTTAAGATGGGCTATGTCTGGTGCCATATAAATGCAACCAACCAGCAGCTTACCACGTTCACAATCAACTTCAATAAACAAATATTCAGTAGGTTCATTGCATAGAGATTTTTTAACAATTCTAAAGTTATATGAACTTCTGATAAAAATAGCTGCACCACCTCCCAATCTGTTGCACCTATCTGATCTTATAATTTTAAAATTGTGTAATCTGAGAAAACTATCATATATTTCTGGTTTCAACCAAGTTTCTGTTATACAGATGATATCAACCTTGCTACCATCGAAAAGATCACGCATATCATCAATTTTATTTTTTATACTTTGTGCATTGAGATGACAAATATTAATGCCTTTCTTTTGTTTACATAAAATGTCGACCAAGACTTTGCTTTCAACCGTGGAACCCCTCTTTACATTAGAGGCAGCAAGTGTATTTAACAAAAACAACACCTATACATTCGAAAATCTTTAAAGGCTTCCAAGTAGACTCAAATTTAAATTTTAAGCAATAACTATAATAATAATAAATAAACTTACATTCATAATTAAAGAGAAGAAGAATGAAAAGAAAAAGAAAAGAAGATAGATTTAAGGGGAAAATAGTACGTATTTTTTTAGCGATTAGTATCGAAAATTTCATTTCCATCATTTGCTGCTTGACATCTCTGGGCTATCGCATTTAAAGTAGTTTCATCGTCTATAATTATGTTGTTTCCATTCTTATGCTCTTTTATGAGAACAGATCCATTCCTTGTAAAAGCCGAGTAGATCTTCTTTTGGCGCTTCAATCGAACAGCAAACTTTAGAAGAGAACGATTTCTTAACGTGAGGCTTTCATTCAAATAAAAGCATTTGTCCGAATCTATGCCAATGTTTCGCAGGATTAATGATTTTTTCATTTTTTTCTTGAACTCAGCGATCGATTTCAGAATGTTGTTCTTATCATACGGTGAGCTGAACTTCAATATTATGGGTGGGTCATTACAACCATCGCGTTTGTTGGAGCGAAATATCGAACACAGGGTTGGAGGTTGGTAGTCTATGGTGAAACAGAGTTGGTTGAAAAGAGCAATTAGATTTTCATTCGGCAGTTCTGGTATTCCAAAGAGAATAGCATCCGTAACAAGCTCTCTTCTCTCGAGCGAATCACATCGTTTCGCGAGATCAATCAGTTGCTCTTCATTAGGATTGTTTATTTCTAATTCCTTACTTTGCTCTTCGATTATTTCTACTCGCCGTACCAAATCGTTGACTAATTGTTCCTGCATTGTTAGCTGTTCATTCCACTTCTTTTCCAGGTTTGATATATGGTCCATAAGATCAGTGCGGAGGTTATCAATTTGATCAGAGAACTTAGTTATTATTTTCTCCGAATGAGCATTGAGATGTAATACCAAATCATTGATGGTAAGTGTATGGTGTTTTGTTTCTGTGAAACCATCATTCGATCCACTTTTAGAAACTGTCTTTTGTTTTAATGTTGTAGCTGGGGAAAGGCCAGTTGTTGGTGTGGGTGTGTTACTATTTTTTTTGGTTACGGAACGGGTATTTTTTAGTTCAGATTTATCTCCCATTATAATTTAGATTATAAAGAGCACAAAGCAAAAGAGAGTAAGTAATGTAAAATGAAAAAAAAGTTCACTCTTCGCACAGAAAGAACAGCTAAAATGATCGATTTTGATTTATACACCTTTCTGATTTGTTTTTTTTCTTAAAACTCTTACACTGATTCAGTTTATTTCTAGTTTTTTATCAATAACAATTCACTGTGACGGCTTAGGGTTTCGCTATGTATGACTTTCGGAGTTTTTAGACTAAGAAAATCCACTTTAAACGGATATTTCAATTGAGACTTCAAGAACACGTCCCCCTATGCCTTCTCACATTCTATATTGTGAGAAGGCATAGGGGGATTTGGTTTCCGTTTTGATCTTTTTGTAATGATGCGGTAGTAAAGTTAAATGAACAAACACAAAATCTATAAATTTCATACCCTGTTAGGTGATGCCTCTTTCGTAAGACCGTGTTTCACTGGAAAACCGATTCAGCTCTTGATTAAAAGCCATACTGAGGGCTCTGTTTTCTAATTTCGTATTTTAAGTATCTCAAGTTTGACTATTTCGAGAAGTTCTCTTGTTTCTGGTGGTATCGTATCGTTGTAGTGGATGGTATGCCTTTCTAAGCAAACAGATTTCATATCGAAGCCTTTGATTTGTGGTTTTATCTATTTTGTCGTGTTTTGTACATGAACTTAGCAGATTGGTTCTCGAAAATCGGTATGAGGAATATGAGGCTTTGAAGATTCAAACAAAATAAAATATTTTCAAAAGAATCAGCTTGCTTGGCAATGTTCTTTAAGAGAGTGCTGTTCTTGGCTTTTATCCATCCATATGTTCAATAAGATGGAAATCAGTCGTAAACCAGCCGCTGTCTTGGTCGGGGAAGTCCATAAAGAAACAGCAAGTATGGCCTGTTTACTTTATTTAAAACTGTTAATGCTAATAAGCCACATGTGTTCATACGGGTGTTAACGGTGAAGAATAAGCAATCAGTTGAGATGCAATTTTTGAGGAAGCCTTAACATTAAATAACAAAACTGGAGTCAGAAGAGCTAACTTGTATATTGGTAAATTATATTTTTAGAGTGTGGTGCAGTAACTAGAGCGTCGGACTATTACATAAAAGGTAGTGGTCCGAGTCATATTGAAATTCAAAATGGTTTTTCTCATACCTCACGAATTGTTGAATCCTCCACGAGAAATACTAAGTTGCTTTCTAATTTTGGCACCTCAAACCCGAATAAACTCTGGATGCATTACATTCAACATAGGATTGGTTGAGAGAAATGCACAATTTACTGACCCATTTTTTAATTTTAAGTCAATGTAGATTTATTTTTATGAGCTTTTGGGACTATGACTCCCACACTTTGGAGTTATTTCTTCAAAATAGAATTAAGAAAAGCAAACGTTGGAAATGGTAAGTGGATATGACCTTAGCGAAAGCATTAATTTCGCTGGAGCACTATTGAAACTTTTCCTGCCTCACATTGTTCCATCTCTACTTCTGTTGAAAATAAGCATATTAATTTCAAAAATCGATTTTGGTTTTTTTGTTTTTCTTAAAGTATAGTATCTTGTAGTAAATGAAACAATTACATAGTAAATTTTTTTACATTCAAAACACTTTTTATATTTCCTCAGATGTACGTTTCAGAAGCAATGCTTCCATCGTCAGTGAGATTAATAAACTAAATTAAATTAAATTATTTATTAAAAAACTAATTGTTTCATTTATTAGATAAAAAAACACGTGGATTATCTCAACTAAAAAACTCATCAATTATAGTATCTTAAAAATATTCTCTGAAAGTTTGAAGTGAATCCGACAAATATCTTTCGAGTTATTCAGCGAAGAATAAAACGCTCTTGAGCGGTCTGGTATGGACTGTAAAATTTTAAATGCGTTTTTTTTTCAAAACTATTTTTTTTGAACTGGTGACCACTATAACTCAAAAACCGCTCGATAGATTTGAATGAAACTTATACAGCTCTAAGAAAACATAAAAATCTAGTGCCTGATCGAAGGATTTTTGTTTAAATTAGATTTTTTATAAACAATTAATTGTTGATTTTTTCCCGAAAATCAGAAAAAAATTCCTTAGGCCGCCATTAAATTTAAAAAAAAAATAAAAAAGCTTCGATCACGCACTAGCATTTTATGTTTTCTAAAAACTGTATGAGTTTCATTCAAATCTATCGCGCGGTTATATAGTTACAGTGGTCACCGCAAGGACCCATTATTAAAACCTGTTCAATTTTGAAATTTTAGTGAAGTAATATTAAAGTATGATGAAATGATGCTATGTTTTTACTTATGTGAAGTAAACTTAATTACCTACTAGCAAAAACAATTTTTTTTTTAAAATCTGATTACACCTAACCCCTTAAAACAATTTTCCGGTTGTACTTACTCTACGTTTGAAATTCGTATAATTACCTAGAGCGCAGCTTCGAAGGTACTGTCAGTCAAATATAAAGCGAGTCTTAAGCTGCACTCCCAGGATGTTTACTGCACTACCGATCTTAACTTTTCCTTTTTTTTTCAGACTTTCAAAATCAATCTTCATCGGCGTGTCCTTATAGATTATTTGTGGGTCTCCTTAAAGCCCTTGTACAATAATAAATCAAAAGAGTTTGGTATAGTCCAAAGCTACAAGTTAACAAGTCTGCATATACTTGTAGGATTGTGTAGCACAAGTTCTAATTATGTATGTTACACTGACTTAAAATTTGACAGAAATAAAAAATTTAGTTTGTCCTGTAAACTTGTAAATTATATTATTTTTCAAGTCTTAACAGTTATGTGTTAACACACATACAAGTGGTTAAAATGAGAAACAGGTTACCAAGTCAACTATTTTGATAGCTGTAAAACTTGAAGTGCAAAGTTCGTGTGGAACAGATTAAAAGATTACACCGCAAAGCTAAAAGCCCTGGCAGCTACAAGCTTTTAAATATTTCTTTGGCATTTATACGTATTTCAATAAACTAGTAATGATAATATCCACAGCACATATTATTTTTTTTATATATATAATTAGCGCACACATCAAGGGGTTATGACCCCTTATAATGTTATAGAACACAGTGCGAGCATTTACTAAAATAGGAGAAGATTTAATAGCAGACACCGATGCACATCGCTTTTGAACCTCTGTGAATCGTAATGTAGGGAAAATACAGAGCCAGGTAACGCATTCCACATGCGGGTTATGCGACTAAAATAAGAATCTCTATACTTGACTGTATGTACGACCGAAGTTGGGATCAAGGTAAAACTGATGAGCATTCCTAGCGAGGCGGATGTGGCGGCTAAATGGTTTCATTGGAGGAATGCAGCTGGCTATTTCACTAGAGCACTGTTTGTGAAAAAAGCGATAAAAGAGAGAGAGACACAGAGGTGACGTTTCGACGATGTTCAAGAGAATCAATCGATTCTACGATTGAACTATCACCTATCAATTTTAACGCTCTATTTTGAACCCTATCAAGTAGGTGCGAAGATGTTAGTGGAGCACAGATATGGGAGTTAAACTCCATTTTTGGGCGGATGAAGGCCTTATAAATTGTAGCCAGATCAGAAGGGGTGAAGAATTTCCTGCATCGTCTCAAGAAGCCTAAGCTTTCAGCAGCGTTTTTGGCGACTTCAAATATGTGGTCATTCCAACGAAGATCATCGTTTACACACATTCCAAGTACTGACAGCTTTCCGGTTTCTTAGATGCAGGTACCATTCATGGATAATGGTAATTGGGGAATGTTAAGCATCAACGGCAAGAGACAGCATTGAGTTTTCGAAGCATTGAATTCTACTCGATTTTAATGACCCCATGTAACAATGCTCTCAAGGTCAGAATTCAATGAGCGTTCCAGTTCCACATCCAAAGAGCAGTGACGTGAATTTGGAAATGAATAGGAAAAGCTGAGGGTCGAGTCGTCAGCAAAACGGTTAAGCGGATTAAAAGATTTCAGTGTTGAATTGCTCTGTAGTGCCTGTCGCATTATGACTAGCGTTTCTGACATGGTTGTGAGAAATGCGCTTGGCTCCAGGACTCCTTGCTCTTTCATGTATTTATGTGTGAATCACCCAAAAGACGTCTCCCCGAAGTTGGTAAATTTGCACAGCCACTTCGAAATTGATGTCGATGTCGATGTTGCTTTGTTGCTGTATTTTTTAAATTTTTTAATTTTTTTTATTTTTGGAATTATTTGTACCGCATACGGTGCACTCCAAATTGTCCTTAGCTTGTCATTCCGGAAATTGAATTGAAAAACATTCCAAAAGTTTCTCGCTGATCTCCTCCCTCGGGACGACTTGCGCACTTCTTCTTGGGGGGTTCCTTGTCTAGGTTGCGGGTTCTAGTTCCTCACCTACATTTCCTTGTTTCCTTGTTTTCAGAATGTTGATGTTTTCTTGGTGAAGTTGTTCAAAAAATTATCAGTTTATAAATTCGCTTGTGATAAAAATACTTGTAGCTTGTTGAATTGTGTGACAGATCTTCTTGAGTTTTTTCAGGCATTCTTGTTCGATAATGGTTGAAAATTCAAAAAAAAAATTTCGAAAATGTGGGAATGTTAATCTAGAATTCTAGATCCTCGAAAAGCTTCCTATGCCAATGCAATGTTGGTATTTTTTTCTGTCTCTGTGGTTAATTAGCATGTCTACCTGTTACGTTATATATTTAGGTTTCAAGTAACATGCAACTATTTTTACAACGGTATCGCTATTAACGAAAAATTAGAAATACTTTCTTTTTATTTTACCAATGCTGTTACCCCATTGATCGGCGATGATCCTGATCTTTCGCAAATGCTGACAGCTTTTCAAGGATTTGGGCTTGGTACAAGCAAATTGCTTGATGATTTGAGCGAAAGGGAGATGAACGACTACATCGTTGTAGTGCAAACCGTGGAAGTTTCCAGGGTAGAGATAGCAGGAGATGCCTATTCTCTTTGCATGCTCTTTATACGGGCAATTTTTTTTTTTTTTGCGATCTTTATATTAAATGGAATAAGGGAGAACAATTTTAAATCCCACTAAAATATCATCCGCGGATTAAAGTCCAGGTCCCTATTTCTTGACTATTCTTCACTCTTACACCGATAGTTTTTCAAATAAAATAAGTTCAAGAACAGTACGGTGAAATTACTGCCTACAAAGTTGACTCAACTGGTTTATGTTCATTTTTATTAAGAATGATTAGTTCAGATTAGTTTTGCAGTGGAATTTCGTAGGAGTGGTGGAAGGAATTACATTACATCTTTCCTAGGAAATGTTATAAAGTGCTGGTCATTATGTTAAGAGGCAATCAAATGGCCTTAGCTCATGTCAGATTAATTAATTTCACAGAAATCAAATAAAATAGGCAACATTTGTATCGCGCGATCCGGCAATAAGTGCGTACGTGATTTTAATGAATTTCCAGTTCATGCCAAGTTATATGATTCGCCCATAAAATGTATTCATTTGATTGACGAAACGAAAATAATAATGTAGGACAACCTTAATTGAAGAATCACTGTCCGTCAATATTGATGCAACATGATTCGATTGCTATGCTGAAAAACTAATTTTCCCTAAATATCAGGCTCAACCTTTCTCATCCGTTTAATCATTTTTCTATACTATTCGTATTCGTCTATCGTCGGCGCGGCCGGCGTAGATAGAGGACACTCCCAATCAATTTATTACTTAACCTACACGAAATCAGATTAATGAATTGCTTTTTATTTGAGAACGGAAAGGCCTAGGGGCTTTTTTCTGTTACAGCATAGATTCAATTAGTAGGATATGTAACTATGACTCATCGCCTTTTACTCAGGACTAGTAATTAGAATTCAATCAATCAAACTTCCTTCGAGTTGCTTTGCTATCCTGTCGATTCCTTTTCTCTCTCAAATCGATCTAAGCTCTCAGAGGAGGGCAGAGAAATCGTTTAAGCATCCGAATTAGCACGTCAATACATTAAAATAAGAATGAGCCCCTTAATGGTACGCTTTGTAATCATTTCATTGGAATAAATGTTGCTATTCATATCCAAAAAGCTAATAAAACTGAGTGTGTATACTCTAAGTTTATCTGATTCAATGCTCCACAAGGACGTCATTTGTTTTATGAAAATCGCCCGATTACGCATTTCGTAGGCAATGAGTGGGCGTTTTTTTCTTCTTGCTTTTTGTAAATTCGAAGTCCTTAGCAAATTGATGTTGTAACAACTGCACAGACTTCGATTCCTTTCAAAGAAAATGTTATTGAAATTCTATGAGACGCAAGTTGTGGACATCTGTGAATAAATTTATTTATTTTCATTGCCAACACAATGGGTGGTATGCATAAAACATAGTAAATGCTTTTACTTGAGAATTTCTAAGTATATACTATTTTTGGTATGCATAAAAATGCGGCAAATGCTGAAAATTAAGTATTTGTTTCGAGAATAGTTTTTACTTTTTTGGATGAACTTTTTTAGTACATACTTCAATCCGTATGCATAAGAACTAGTAGGTACTATTTTTCTGTAGCAAATACTTGGTTTTTTTAAGTTTGCTAAATAGCAAGTTGGAAATTTCATAGTACATACTTTTTTGATTCAAACCATATATTAGGTAGGTGGGAAGCGAAAAAATATCAGTGTTGCGTCAAATTTCGAATAAATCAGAGTGTTGTTTATAATTAAATTTTGTTGCAGCTAATAATATTTACTAAAATGGCAGCATTTGTGCGTATTAATTCTAATAAAGTATAAAAGATCGAAGGTCGGATTTTGGGGCTAATTTTAAACAGTTATATCGTTTTGAGACGAAAAACTCTATGTTTTTTCAAAATGCGAACGAAAGCTAAGTGCATTTGGCTAATTGAAAAGCCTGTGCTAGTCATGACTAATAAGTTGACTTTCAATTTGCGACTTACAAAATACCAGAGACCAGACACAGATGTAAACAAAACAAGAATAAAATAAACAGTTGATTTCAATAGTCATAGCGGTAGCGGTAAAGCTACCAAAACAACAATTTCATTCAAAAGAATTATGAAGGAAACAAGAAAATAAAAGTATTTACTATCAATTTTAGATGAATTCTAGTAATTACTTGGATGAATTTAGTAAATACTGAAAGTATATGCCTTAAGTAGGAACTTTTTTTTATGCATACGAAATGAAGTAAATACTGTAAAATCAACCTTTTACTTAAAATAAAAGTACATACTCTTAGCATTTACTTTCAGTAAATACTGCCGTTTTATGCATATCACCCAATGTGATGAATAAAAGGATTTTCCCTCTTTGGTTTTTTTTTATTCAGTCGGAATAAGACATAAATTAATTAAATCAAAATGCTGCTTCTATCGTTGGGCTTTTATTTCTCAGAACAGACAGATTGTCGCCTTCAAAACCGCGTAGGAGGTGTAGAAACTTTTGTATTGATCTAAAATCTGAAACGAGCGAATGTTTTTCTTTTTGTGTGGAAAGTGGGGCAGTCAAATTATTTAAACGCTTGTAAAATTTTGAGAACGTAGCAGATGAGATGAAAGTGTCTTCCACATAAAAGAGAGAATATTTGAAAATAAAAAAGAAAAGTCGTAAAAAGGCAATACACCTACTCAATGAATGGGAAAAAGATGCGGCTTGAGTGACGCATTTGTTGGGGATAATATTTTATGATTTTTAATAACTTTGGGCTTTATATCAACAAGGTGCTTTGTGGTGTCTTAGAGGTGTGAATATACTTTTTTCATAATTGGAAATTAAGTTAACAGGCGTCTTAACTATTTTTGTGTGAAAGTTGCTGATGCGCTGGACAGGAAACAGGGCAGGGCATCCTTTTTTTTGTCAAGGACTTGAAAATGAAATTCACGATTATAGTACGAATGGTTAAGTGGACCTAGACCTAGTGGAGAAGCATATGCCATTTACTTAGGACTGCTTTTCTTAGGCTTCTTTTTCTTCTATTAAGGAAGAATTTTTTTTTTGTTACTATTGAGCCCAATTTTCTTGAACTTAAAAGTAATTTGTAAATCAAAGTGTAGAGCCATAAATTTCGAAAGTGTTGCAATGTGTAAAGGAAAAAAATGTAGAAAAATGAAAATATTATTTCTTTCTTGTAGATTTAAAGTTAAGGTGCTAAGTTGAAAGATGTCATCATTTTTCAGTTTTTTAAATGTCTGTGAGCGGAGCGGATCAAAATTCTGGCTTCAAAATTCTGATTTTAAATGAAAATTCTGCTTTCCGAAACTCTGCTTTCCGCGCTTTTTAACATTTTCCAAACCTTCTTTTTCGGTATAGTTGGCAGAATATTGGTAAGCAGAATTTTGAAAAGCAGACTTTTGGAAACAGAATTTTGAAAAAAGAATTTTGACCCCAACCCGTCTGTAAGATCTCGATTAAGGGATTCAGTCAAAAAAATTTCTCCTTTCCATAACGTAGTCCTTTTTTTGTGAACGTGAGTTTTCAGTTTGACGAGTAAACATTACAAAGCTTTTTTTTTTTTAAAAAAGAACTTTTCAAAACTACGAAGCTCTAAAGTTGCAGAAATTTGTTTTCTCGCTCTTCAAATCAGAGACCAAATTGTCGCATACGTTATTGAGTAAAACTTAACTGAAATATGCGAGCTAACTAACGTTTCCGAGCAATCTTGTACCGTTAATGACTTTCTGTCATCCAACAGTAATGAAACGGGATTCGATTCGATAGATAAACTGCCACCGTTGACTCATATTGTGTTAGAGTGAATTTCGTTAGGAAAAGCCTCTGATTCACTGGATTGCTGATGCGGCAATTCCGCCCCAGGTTGTGAAACGCATTATGTCTCGAGTAAAGCCCCTTAAATTTAGTTTTTTAAATTTTTAATCATTTCCAAGGATTGGAAAACTACTGGAAAATCATTCTCGGATTGTACACAAACCAGCGGTACTCATCTTTTACAAGTTCTTCGAAAGCTATAGTGCTATGAAAGTGTTTTCCAATCTTGTTTTTTGAAGCTGGCAGAATTTGTAGCTTACTTGGATCTGTCTCATACTAAGCTTGTTAAGTTTAAATATATATTTTCAGTCGTTTTTAACCTCCTTAAAGTCCAAAGTCCTTTAAACTACTTGTACTTTACTAACAAAAAAATCAGAGTTGAAGACCTTGTTTTTGGGGTTATGTAAGAAACGAATTGGTGCAGGCGATACTGTTTTAAAAACGTTCAAATTAAATACTAATAGAATTAATTTTGTTCGAATTTTTGTTATCAATACTCAATACATAGTGAAAACGTAACAACGTAGGAGACCTTTATTAGCGCAATAGAACCCAAAACAATGATTTTTGGTAATTTTTGTCTGTTTGTCTGTTTGTTTGTGCACGCTAATCTCAGAAACGGCTTATCGTATCTAGATGGTTTTTAGTAATATATGTATTGTGGTAAGCTTCACTTAATATTTAGTTTTTATTTCATGTCAAACGGTTGATAAATAAAAAAGTTATGCCAATTTCGAAGAATCACCTTGAACTTGCTGAACGTTTGTTTTTGGCGCGGGTATATAAAGCACGCCGCTGCCATTAGCATTCAGTTATTCGTAGCGAACGCACGTATTCTGGAGGCGCACGGCATTCGATAAAATTGAATTTAATTTTTATATTTTTTTAAGGTTTGTAAATACATATTGTGTTTATTCGTTATAGGTTAGGCATAGATGGGGTTTTCATCAGAAATATATTGTGGTAAAAATACTCTTAAAATTATGTTATATAACTTAATGAGTTTAGTTTATGTATTATTGTAATATGAATTTTTAATTACAAATCAGAGTGTAATTGTTTGCTGATTTGACTATAACAGACTATGACGTCAAAGGCTGCTAATCTCATACAAATTCTATGGAACAAAATCGTACTAGACTGTCAATTACCGTATTGATAAGCTAGGCATGGGATAAACTCGTTGCGTTTTTAGAACGTAAATCCATTTACATAAACGATATTTTGTAATCAGTATTGTAATAAACAGTGTGACTCTTAACCTACCAAAGTAGTAATATTTCGTGATTTCGGTATGCAACACGGCCAATTAACCATTCCCTGCTTCGTTATCAAAAGTATTAGGAGGTGTATCCTCGACAACAGAAGTGAGGCTAGGTCTCTCTTCAACATGTTCAAAAATGCTGACCAAAGTCACTTTTGTACGCGGACGAAGTCGTGGGCACAACTAGTATTTCAATATATGTAAACTAATGATGTTTGATCCTAGATAAAATCTCAGGCCCGTCAGGTGTCCAAAATACACGGGTATTTGAAAACTACACGTATACACGTGTAAGTAGTTTTTTTTGACACTCGTGTACATAAATACATCGGATGGCACAACAGAGCGGGAGCTATCCGCAATCCTGCCTTGTGAAGGAATGGAGGTAACCTACAATTTTCTGCCGATTCCGCATTGCTAATCGAAAAAGCGCTTTTCATTGCAGTGAATTTACTATCGGAAGACTTACCAATTCGTCGCGAAAGACGATACCCGTGGGAAAACGTTTTTGGTTACTGTTGGGATTCAAACCATACGAACCTAAAGCGGGGAATACACGATACAATTATCGTACCGATTATTATCGTACATCGCATGGTATGATTGTATCGTGTGTGTACATGAAGTGAACCGCTGTACCGATGTCGCAATGTCGAATGCTTTGCAGTGAAAACCAAATTCGATCGTATGCGATCCAAGTCGCTTGCGACGGTTGCATCGTGTATTTCCCGCTTAACGCGCAACGGGCAGACATGCCAACTGCTACGCCACAGGTGCCACTCGTGTACATGTGTGAAGAAAACACGTGTTTAATCGAGAGCTTTAGTCTCGAACAATCTTCTGGAATCGAATGAATCATTATCAATGCAAATGAAACTAAGAAGTAAGCACATATGCATCCAAAATGGTACCGAGGACCATGAAAACAGCTGGAACTGTTTTCGCCCCAATTATACTTATACATGGTTCTTAGTCCGGCAATCCTGCCTTGTGAAGGAATGCAGGGGACCTACAATTCCCTGCCAACTCCGCATTGCTAATCGAAAAATCGCTTTTCATGGCAGTGAATTTACTATCTACAATTGAGTGAATAAGTGCAAAATTCTAAATTTGGGAGCCTTTTTACTCTAAAAATTAATTAATTTTTCGACATATTTGACCCCCGAAAAATCATTTACTTACACGCTACCTTTCAAACTTTAAGTATATCCTTTCGATAATATTACTGAGAGTAATCTCCTAAAATTTCATCTAAATCGGTCGCTAACTTTTTGAGCTACAACACGAGCAGTTTTTGAAGAAGTAGTTTCGAGATAATTGCGCTTAAAGTCTTACCACGAGAAAATTTTTTAACTAACGGATTAATCGGTGTTTCCAGGCACGTACAAAAGAAGCAATAGAATTCCCCGAAACAGCTGCCTGAAAATACAAAAGGTCAACAGCGGTGGGTTTTGTGAAGCGAAGGTTGCCCCTAAAAAAGGTCAACAGCGGTGGGTTTTGTGAAGCGAAGGTTGCCCCTCTTGCCCCACTGCTAACAGCCCGAGGTACCTGACTCGTCACCCGTCCGCATGTTGTTCTCGCGCTCTAAATGCGATAACTCTTCATCTATTCGATACTTTCAGTTTTCCTTTGGTTATAACATTCTTTGGATATGATACTTTCGAAATATGTAATAAGAAAAGAAAATAGATTTTTTGAGGATTTTAAAGTGGTCACCCCCCTTAATCGAGAGCTTTAGTCTCAAACAATCTTCTGGAATCGAATGAATCATTCTCAAACTAAATGAAACTAAGAAGTAAGCACATATGCATCCAAAATGGTACCAAGGACCATCAAGACAGCTGGAACTATTTTCGCTAAAATGAAACTTACATGGTTCTTAGCCAGAGAAAGAGCTTAAGAAAGTTTTTTTTTTCTTGATTGTGACATTTTGTTGTTTTTTATAAAACCATCTTAATATTTGAGCTTATGAAAGGGACAGGCTATTTTGTGTTAAAAATTCAAATTTCAAATTGAGCTCAAATGTGTTCTCAAAATTTATTGATTATACAAAAAAAAATACCAAAGTTTTCAGTGCGAAGGCAAAATTTCGATTGACTTTGTAATATGAAAATTTATATTTTCAAAACAAATCAAAAAAAAAAAAAAACTATTAACCTTCGCTAACTAAGCTCCTGCTTCAATTTGTAGGACTATTTATTCATTGAAGTCCTGTGCTCGGATAGAAAAAAATTCGGATCATAGCAAATGGATATTTTATGAGCCAAAAGTAAATTGTTCAGGCCCCAAACAGACGATGCACCTTTCACCTGCATCAATATTTAAACTGTTTTTTCTGCTAATGGCTAAAATAACACACTCTTCCTGCTTGGACTTCATTTTCAATGAATTCTTTTTTTCCAGCCTTGCGCTGGGTACTTTGTTGCATTTATTTATTTAAATTCCGTTAAGCTGAGGCATATATTCCATATAACAGGAATCATGCATGATGCATTATTCGCTGCATGTCGTATACATGCAGATGACATGCTTATTTGAAAGCAACCTGACAGATTATCACATCGTGAGAGGGGAAAACTAAAAGGAATTATCCAACGAGTTGAAATGAAATTTTACTGTTTGGGGCATCAGTGGAATTCCATTTTATCCGTATTGTTATCCTTTCTGAATCGTGATCAAATTGCCATTGCCATTGTGAACGACTCCTTAATGCCACACGCTTCCTGGGTTTTCATTAAATTATGGTAATTCCTACAGTCCGCACAGGAGATAGAAATAGTCGCGTGTGTATGTAGGTGTGTAAAAGGGGTTCGCCGGAGTAGGTTCGAAGGGGGATTGTTAGGACTGCTGCAATTTCGCCGCCCAATGTAATTAATTTTGAAATTTTTTTTGTTTGCCAAGGGGTCGATAATTGAATTTTTCTCTTTCAGTCTCTAAAGCTATGCCGGACGTCAAATGTTAATTAAGCCAAGGCTGACCACTGTTTTACCATCGATAACCTCGCGTTTGGGATTGAATACACCCACAGACATGATAACAGGCCAGACGAAGACCACCTACTAAAGGATTTGACTTTAATAATGCTAAAAGTTATTTTGGAGAGTCCTTTTGTGTGGGTTTTGTGGTTTGAGGCCTGTTGTAAAATTATGCAAGCGGAATAAAATGACTCATCACAGATTTTTGATCTAAAGTACTTGTAATGCGGATGTTATAACGTGGTTAATGGAAGAGAAAACTTGCGAAACAACATTTGGAGCGCCCAACAGTCGACTCATGGAAATAATTTTTTGTTTGTAAAGCCTCCGAGGCTTACGGGAAAATGTGTGTTTCTAATTTATTCCCTTGGGAAGACAATTATGGTTGGACGGTGACTTGCTTTTTACGCTACTCTGACCAAAGAAGTTGAATTCTAAGAAGAGAAGTCATTTAAATACAACAGTTCGTATAACGAAATGAATTTTTCTGACGTTATTCATAAACACCAAGGAGGACTATATTAGTATTCATGTCATACTCTAAGGAGGACCCGATTCTCCGTCAAGACATTTGATTTCGAATAACAACCTCAAGTGCTCCAATGTAAGTCCGACTTTGGGGGAAGGAAAAAAAGAACTGAAATCACAATCATGATCATCATCTCAAGTGATTTATAGACTAATGACGTGAGAACAATGTTCTGAGAGACCCATCGCCATGTTCAACCGGATTCTTCGAGTTAATTTTTTATTTTGCAGAAGCTAAAAGCACTTAATTCATTTTTCTCTTTTCCTTTCCCTTTCCGTTTTTCGAGGTGTTATGAATTTATAATTCCTAGAATATAAAATTGGAAAATAAATTTTGCACGGAGTAGCAATAATGCTGTCAAGAGCCAAGACAAAGTGATATATTTTGCGTGAGTTGCAGCATGTGCTCCACCAACGATAGATTATATTATTATTTTTGTAACGAATTTTTTTGCAAATTAATTATTTCTAGGAAGCCATTGAATTAGTGTGAAAATTAATAACTTTTCCTTTCATTTTCAGAATCCGACGGGAAAAATTGTGTCGTTTATCAGGGATTGCCAAGATAAGCCTTTGGTAAGTTGTCGAGATAGGCTTTTCTGTTTTTTTTTTTTCTTAGTATTTTGGGAATTGTTTGATGAAATAGTTGAGTCTTTCAAGAGGAAATCAGCAGTTCAATTTGGATTTGAAATAAGAATCACTTTCAAATAAGCAGCAAGATAAGAAATCGTAACTATATTTTTTGTCTGAGCGTCGCGTCGCGTCGGTGCCTAAGTTGGAGAAGCCGTGAACTAAATTATGACTGTCTACTGTGTCATGGCTGAGGTAGAATCGCCGGCTTCAGAGTTCGACTATCGCAATCTGGCTTCACCAAAAAAAGACAAAAAAAGGTAATTTTGAAGTGAAAGGCATCATCCTTTTCTATCAAATTTAGACACCGCCGTAAGGAGGAGTCTTTGAATGGGAATAAAAATTTGTTTTATTATATCAATCATTTCCTTTATGGAGGAAGGATAAAGCAGTTCGTAATTTCTAACCCCGTGCTGAGTCTTGTACATATCCATGCTGGTTTTTGAAACGGTAAGCCAATTAAAGAGTGGTGCCCATGTCGTAATGGCTAGCATGTCTGGGAGGTCGAGGCTGAAACCTCAAAAACATCATCAAAATATTTTTCACATGTTTCGCCTTTCGTGAGGTAGCAAGGGCTTCTACAGTAATTACACTGCAATGAGTTAGGAATTGTCATGTATTTTTAAATCTTTGAAATGCGTTAGGCCTCGAAGTTTCCATAGCTTCGCTGCGGAGCTGTTGAATGAGAACATCTTTTCGAAGTTAACAGGGATAATTCATCAGATAAAACGAGGACTGTTTTGTGGCAGTTTTCAGCTAATATAATGCTAAGACGTCTTATGAGTCTTCCAAAGCAATCCAATTTGAATTATAATGATTTATTATTTCGTATGTGAGAGAATCATCCACGAACAGTGAATTGCTTACGCTATCTGGGTAGGCCTGACCTGATGTGAAGATGTTGTATTTGATACGAATACGATGTATAGGGTGTCCTGTCTATCCTTGTGCTAGTCCTGCTGTGATGTTTTTGTTTGTTTTTGACGTTTTCTATCTGAACGAAGAATGATCTTCGATTCAGAAGACTGAAAATTATTTTGATTGATAAACGTGGAAATCTTCTCTTGTAAAAAAGCCATTGGCGGGAAATGGGGTTTCTCCCCCCAAATCACCCATTGGCTGTTTACCTCGGTAATTGGAGCGATACTCACATACGGGGTGATTGTCTCGTGGACCGCACTAGACAAGATGATCAACTACAACAAGCTTTCCAAAGTTCAAAGAACGGCTAGTCTGTGTATTAGTGGCGCACTGAGGACAACCCCATCGGACACCCTCAATGTACTACTAGATCTCACACCACTAGACATCTTCAGCTAACAAGTCGCAGCTAGCTCAGCTACTCGACTCAGAGCTACATCACAGTGGACCAATTATCAGATCGGCCACACGACCATTCTAGATAACTTTAGATTCCTACCGAATCGATCCGACTACACCACCCCCAAGTTGGTGTTTGATAATAGTTTCCAAGAAACCATACCTTCAAGAGAAGCTTGGGAAAATGGCAATCTCTTGGAAAATGAAGCAATACACTTTTACACCGATGGTTCAAAAACTAGCGAAGGTGTGGGAAGTGAAATCTACTCAGAAAATCTGAATCTCAGTCTTTTCTTCCGCCTACCCATTCATTGTAGTGTGTTCAAAGCGGAAATTCTGGCGATAAAGGAGGTGCTGTCTTGGCTCAAAGAAAACGTCATATCCTCCACGGATATTCGAATCTGCCCTTAAATCTCTTGCCTCTGTCTCTAAAAAATCCATCACTGTCCAAAATTGCAAAAATATCTCTGAGGGAGATGTCAAATCAGTTCAACATACGTCTTTCATGTGTGCCGGGGCACAGGGTCATACCAGGCAACTTTATAGCAGATGAACTAGCCAAAAAGGGCACGACCACTTCCCTACGCTCAGAATGGAACAACATAGGTGCACCTATCGCTACATGTAAACTCCTACTTAGGCAAGACTCTTCGAGGATAACAAACACTAGATGGACTGAGAGTCACAACTGCCTTGCAACCAAAAAAGTTTGGCCGTGAGTAGACTCAAAACGCTCGAAAAGTTTGTTAGCCCTGAACCGCCTGTATCTAGGTTCTACCATAGGTGTTCTTACGGGACACTGTCTAATAGGAAGACACGTCAAAAGTCTTGGTGTCTTTTCCAATGATTTCTGCAGAAGCTGCATGGACGAAGAAGAAGAAGAAACCGTTCAACACCTTCTTTGCTCATGCCCTGCACTACTTCACAGGAGGAAAACTCATCTCGGCGAATTGTTCTTCGATGATACTAGCAACTAAGCTTACATAGACCCTAAAAGTCTTTCGAAATACATTTACAGTTCCGCGTGGTTCGACTAGCGGGTGATTAACCGGCTAGTCCCGTTATGGAAGATATATGGGTGATCAGCTCGTTAATCTTACATAGGGTTTCTGAGATCAGTAGGTGATTAACTTGCTGATCTCTGTGGTATCACAATGGGCCCTTGTGGCCTAAGTGTTGCAGACTATGAATTCATTGACTGACAGCCACTTCCACCTAACCCTGAAAAAAAAGTTAGATTGCCACCAAATCTGCCCTTGTAGTTTGGTTATCGAGTCGTAGAAAAATTCAGGGGTAACGCTCTTTGCGGTGATTTGGCATTGGCATGTCCTATAAAGGTAATGCTAAAGCCCTTTCTCTAGCTGTTCAGAATTGGCGAAAAATTTTGGTTCTGAAACCCGTTAGGCCCCGTAACTTCCGACCTTTGCTGCGTCACTCTATTAATAAGCATTTAATTATTTTGCAGAGTAAGATCTTCTAGGATTTTGTTGGTATTTCTAAGAAGAGAAATACAACAGTATCCAATGACTTCAATGCCATGTTTGATGTCTTCAGAAAATCTAGTGATGCATTTATTGAACTTTTGTTATGTACTCTTGATTACATACATCTACTTGTGCTCTTTACCACTACAACTAAATGTGAGTTTTAATCTGAGCAATGGACTTTTTTGGTCGGAACCATATTTTCATATCGTTTCCGTATTGCAAGTGATGCTGTTGTTATTGGTGCATGGTTGGTTGTGCGCACGGCTGTCATGACACTATGCCAAGCGGCATCAATCGGTACTTGCCGATCGGTAAAACTGACTTAGTGTGGACGTCCCGATAGGTCTTCCTCCTTACCGAAAACCGAACCGAATTCGAACCGAATGAAATGGATCCATATGCCGGTAGGCATAGTGTGGAAGCACCTTTACACATATTGAGACTTGAGATTGTGCTTTTGGTATCGATGTTTGAGTTTTGTTCAATTCTTTTGAGTATTGCAATTAGTCGTCTTGTTGAATTTTTTTCTGTTATCAAAGAATTCCTACACCTTCCTTAACAGAGCAGCGTCTGTTCAACATTATCATTCTGCAAAATCCTAAATAGCTTAGCAGTTACTTGAAAACAAATTAGTGTATGTCAAATCAAAACAACCTTGGGTTTGGCACCACCTCTTTATAGACTTCAAGGTTGTGTATGACAACACTTACTGTATGTCTATTACGTGTCTTGTTTTGGCGAGCCAAAATGGTGTTTTCCGTTCTTCCTCCGCATTAGAGGTTGAATGAAGTAAAAGTATTGGTACTTTTACCCTTTCGTGGTCTTTACCCAAGACACTAAAGATGTCCTAACTTAAGCTAGCGACTTACGATGTTCTCTAAGTACGGTAGGTAAGGCCTCATATGCGTAGGACGAGAAGAATTCTTGGCCATCTCCAGTGTTGAATATAATTGCAGCGGGATTTATGGCACCATCCCCGTTAAGCAGTCTGTGGGAATACTTTTCCCAGATCTTCATAACTGCGATGCAACTACCTACTAGGACGCTCTGTTGGTATTTTCACGCTTATTTGAAGTTTGGCACCATGGCTTGATAGTTCTACGTTTTTGATAATTTATTTCCTTTTTTTATCATTCGATACGCTTTTTTCCAAGTGTAATATGACTCTCTTCCTTTATTTTCTGCGTGTATAGAACACAAGCAGCCAAGATTTTTCTTTGCATACATTCTAGGCCCTATCTTGAAACTGAGCTGTGTGGCTTCATATACTCATCAAATCAATTTTCATATTTTCAGTACCTCAATGACATCCAATCTGACTCCACCTACAAAGTGTACTATCGATCCTGCACATCCGACCTCTGCAACAGTGGTGACGGAAGGCAAATTTTATCCTCAGCTGATCCGGACTTTGGGGCTGGAGAAAACCTAATTGTAGAAGGTAAAAGTGGATCCACATCAATGCAGACATCTTTTTTGTTAATTCTCGTGACATGGGTGGTGCATATATGTTCAACTCAATGATAAACATTGTCAACATGTAATGGCGTTCTATTTTTCCACGAAAATCTGATGAAAAAAGAAACCAAATGAAGACCCTTGGCATATAAGCAGATTGTGTTTTTTTTTCTGTCCAATAGAATATGTAAACCTAGCAACGTAGCAAGGAAGAGTTTTATAAAATCCTGGAAGTAAAAACCTACCTATTTTTCGCATGTGTCCAAGTGGTTACAATCAACTCTGTTTTTTCATTTCTACCTGATGGAAAGTCCTTCGAACTCTTTAATACTCACGTGTCTATGCGGGTGATTGTGTTTCATGTTAACATTTTTAAACATTTCAACAACACTGACTCGAACAAATTGTGAAGAGAAACTTTCTACGGGTAATAACTTTGTTTCTGCCATTGACAGAAAGCCTTCGTAACTCAAAAGCAACTCCTTTTATCGTCTTTTTGGATTAATTGGGTTAAAAGCAGCAACTTAACATAGCATGTCGAACAAGTAGGTACACGCAACGTATTTCGGAAATAGTTTCATTTATAATTTAGTTCTACTTGTAACTTTAAAGCACATCAGGAGTACAACAAACACCAACACCAACACACTAGGAACGTATGGAACTCATTTAGAGATCCTTGGCACAGATGGGATGGGTACCTTCTTTTGTAAAACTTTTAATTGCTTTCATCGAATGCGATCTGAGTATAAACTACAATGATGTTGTAGAACTGGAAAGTAAGACAAACTTTCTCCATCACCCATCAGCATGAGGAGTATAAAGTGTGCCATTCTTCCAATTATTGAGACGAATTTTGAAGTAAATTAATTGACTTGTTTGCTTTACACCAGCTCACACAGTAGCACAAAAGTTGAAGAAATTATTTAACTGAGAGGTCGAAGTTTATATACTCTGGGAACATGTGAGTTTTGGTTGAACTAAGTTGGAGCTTGAATTCTGTGTATTTATCACTTTAGTGGCAGCTGTAAAATTAATTATTGTGTAAACGACGCAAAAGGCAAAGAAACTCTTAACCTTTAGCAGGTATCAAACCAGTGTTTTTCTGGGCTTCGATGTGCGATGTGCCTGTAAGGAAACCATTTTAAAAACATGCATGCATAGCATATACAAGAGGAAGACCAAGAAGAACAATTTCCTACAACATACGAACTTTGACGAATACCAGGAGCTGTAAGTGGAAGCTTACAATTTTTGAGAAGATTGGTCTCAGAAGGAGCAACAAAACTAAGATATGTCCTTAGATGCGCATTACAGTTCGGGTTGAACATGAGTCTCTTCCAACATCTTTCACTAATTTTTAGATCTCGGGCGAGCTGTCTCCAGTTTTGCACTCTGAGCTGGGTTAGGTCTTCTTCCACTCGATTGAGCCACCTTAGGTTAGGTTAGGTGGAAGTGGCTGTCAGCCAATGAGTACATTGCCTGACACACTTAGAACGCAAGGGCCCATTGTGATACCACAGAGATCAGCAAGTTAATAACCTACTGTTCTCAGAAACCCAACGTAAGATTAAAGAGTTGATCACCCATTTATCTTCCATTACGGGACTAGCCGGTTAATCACCCGCTAGTCGAACCACGCGGAACTTTTAATGTATTTCGAAAGACTTTTAGGGTCTATGTAAGCTAAGTCGCTAGTATCATCGAAGAAGAATTCACCGAGATGAGTTTTCCTCCTATGAAGTAGTGCAGGGCATGAGCAAAAAAGGTGTTGAACGGTTTCCTCCTCCTCTTCGTTCATGCAGCTTCTGCAGAAATCATTGGAAAACACACCAAGTCTTTTGGCGTGTCTTCCTATTAGACAGTTTCCCGTAAGAACACCTATGGTAGAACCTAGATACAGGCGGTTCAGGGCTAACAAACTCTTCGAGCGTTTTGAGTCTACTCACGGCCAAACTTTTTTGGTTGCAAGGCAGTTGTTACTCTCAGTCCATCTAATGTTTGTTATCCTTGAAGCGTCTTGTCTAAGTAGGAGTTTACATGTAACGATAGGTACACCTATGTTGTTCGATTCTGCGCGTAGGTAAGTGGTCGTGCCCTTTTTGGCTAGCATGAAAGGTGAATGTTGAACTGATTTGACATCTCCCTCAGGGACATCTGACAATTTTGGACCGTGATGGATTTTGTAGAGACAGAGGCAAGAGATTTAAGGGCAGCTTGGCTGTCCGAGAAGATTCGAATATTCATGGAGGATATGACGTTTTCTTTGAGCCAAGACAGCACCTCCTTTATCGCCAGAATTTCCGCTTGGAACACACTACAATGAATGGGTAGGCGGAAGAAAAGACTGAGATTCAGTTTTTCTGAGTAGATTCCACTTCCCACACTTCGCTGGTTTTTGAACCATCCGGTGTAAAAGTGTATTGCTTCATTTTCCAAGCCACCTTAGTCGAGATCTTCCGCCTGCTCGATTTCTCTGCAATTTGTTTTCGAAAACCGCTCCGGCTCGACGGGTTTTGTCAATCCGCTCTCATAGGGAACAGCTTATTGTTGTATCTTCTCCACACATTGTTTTCGCATACAAGACTAAAGATCATTCGGAGTTTTTTCTTTCGAAAGACCCAAGGGTTTTCTCATCCGCTTTCGATAAGGTCCCCGCTTCCGCGCCGTAAAGCGGGACTGGGATGATTAAGTGTTTTTTTTTCTGCTTTTTTCTCAAACCTGAAAGAGCTTTCAGAGCATCAACGTAGCCATTACTCCTACTCAAGGATTTGAATATTTTCTTTTTTTCAACTCACTGTTCTCTAAATATTTAAGCAGTGGAAAATGTTACGAATACCAAAATGGTGTCTGCTTGGGGACATATGTTTTTGTTCAATCATTAAAACTAAAAACAAAACAAAGTGAAGTGTAAATCCGCTTGAGGATTAAGCTCTAAGCTGAAATGATACTAAGCTAATGGCATTGGCAATTGCTTGCAAAAGCGTATTCTCATTTAAAAATCCAATAAAAAACTACTTCCATTACACACCGACCTTCAACACCATTTTTAGATTACATTTCCGCCAGACACAAGCTCCTGCCAAAACAACACTATAAGTTTTCCTCAAATAAACCCACAGTTTCAATTTGTTGAAATTCCTCTACTAAAAGGTAATAAAATTGCCAAATTTATACCGCCAATTACCGTAATGTTAACCAAAATGCGAAAATTCCACGTTGCATGCAGCAGATTATCATTGTTGACTCCGCTGGAGCTGTGCAATTTTTCAGTTGGGATTATTTCAGAAAAGTGTGGGAAAAAAAAATTCAAACAAAACATTTTAAATTATCATCACTTTATTCCATTTCCCGAAATAAAATCTCACATCCCTGCCACAACGCCGACATCAACAGGGAATCGTTATGAAGCGCCTATTTAATTGAGGATCTTTCACACGTCGAGGAAACACCTATAGTGATGCAAATGCAGAGGCGGAGGCTTACCAGTACCGCATTATACACAATATACCTCTTGTTCCATCAGTTTTTGATGTTGTTAAATTACATTCGAGCCAAGTGAGATTCTTCACCACCATCACCATCACCACTGGCGTCGCCGTTTTAAATTCCATAAAATCTCATTGTACACAACAATAACAATAATAGCTGTGAATTAAATTAAATTAAATGTGTCGGTTAAGAGTTTTTCTTTCATTCAATTGTTGGAAATGTTTTAGTACAACGCACGAGCTAAGTGATGGTAAATAAAACCCAGATATGGATGTTTGATGGCATGACAGGGCAGGTACATTGCACTCGTTGAGTGTGTGTCATGAGTGGCCCAAATTTTTGATGGACTTTTTATGTTGTTTACGTTTACAGGAATGAAGTTCAAGACATTTCTGACAGCGGTTTTTTGGGGTCATATTTTTTAATTATTAATAAGCGCAGCGGAAGGTTTTTTTTTTCTTCTTTTGGTATTCCAGTGTGCGGAGCTTCGGGTTGTTAATTTCATTGCTCCCATTCCAGAAATGCCTTGTAATTTTGTTTTTATGATGAACGAGTTAAGTTCTTTACGCAGGATGTGTGAGAACTCATTAGGAGGAACTTTTTTTTAAGAACTGAAATGCGGCCTCTAGGTCATGAACACATGAATTTAAAAATAAACTTGAAAATTCTCACCCAATTTCAGGTCCTTTTGAATGAAATTAAATTAAGTATAGCAAATTTGGGGATGAGGTTAAGAGAGTGAAGGAGTGAATTGTTAAGGCAGACATTTTGATTGAATGGGTATGTGTGCTTAGCAAAACTTTTTGTTTGCTTTTTTGCTGACAAATATTTTCTTTTCTAAGACAATCCATAATTCAACTCTGGACTAATGTCCCATACGAGCTGGACATAAGTCAACATCAAAAGTTCAAAGTTCAATTGTTCACTTCATATTTTATTTAAAAGTGTCTACAATTTGGAGAAAAAAACTCCATGAACAGGACAGACTTGTTTTGAAAATAGCAATGTACAATCCACTCAGTTAGATTCGACCTAAGAATTCTACATTTCAAATGCAGGTATGTATGAATTTTTTTCGAGATTTGAACTCGAGTACATACGTCAACCCAACAGGTAATCCTAACTAATATTATAAATGTGAAAGTCACTCTGTCTGTCCGGCTTTCTATGTTACCATTTCCCGCCCAAACTACTGAACCGATTTAAATAAAATTTGATACAGAGATAGTCTAAGACTTGAGGAAGGACATAGGCTATATATTTTATCCCTAAATTCCCACGGGAACGGGAACGTATACGGGAATTTAGAAACTACAACACCGATTTCAAAAATGTTTCCACCGATAGAATGCTTCACTATCCCAGAGTAACATAAACTTTAATTCATCCAAATATTCCTACGGGAACGGGAACTAATATAATAAGTGTGAAAGAAGCTCTGTCTGTCCGTCGTTCTATGTTACCATCTCCCGCCCAAACTAATAAACCGATTTGAATGAAATTTTGTACAAAGATTGTTATGAACTTAAGGAAGGACATAGGCTGTATTTTATTCTAATATTCTCACGGGAACCGGTCCTCACTATTATTATAAATGCAAAAGTAGCTCAGTCTGTTCACCTTTCTATGTTACCATCTCCCGCCCAAACTAATAAACCGATTTAAATGAAATTTTGTACAAAGATTGTTCAGAACCTGAGAAAGGACATAGGCTATATATTTTTTCCCTATATTCCCACGGGAGCAGGAACGTATACGGGAACTTTGACACTACAGCATCGATTTCAAAAATTCTTCCACCGTTGGAATGCTAAATAATCCCGGAGTAACATTAACTTCAACTCATTCACATATTCCCACGAAAACGCTCACCATATTCCTACGGAAACGGGAGTCCTTACTGATATAATAAGTGCGAAAGTAGCTCTGTCTGTTCGCCTTTCTATGTTACCATCTCCCGCCCAAACTAATGAATAGATTTAAATGAAATTTTGTACAAAGATAGTCTAGAGCCTGAGGAAGGACATAGGATATATATTTTATCCCTGTATTCCCACGGGAATGGGAACGTATACGGGAACTTAGAAGCTACAGCACCGATTTCAAAAATTCTTCCACCGTTAGAATGCTACACTATCCCTGAGTAATATAAACTGTAAGTCATCTCCATTATTCCCACGGGAATGGGAGTTTTTATTAATATCATCTGAAATGAAATCTATCTGTCTATTTTTATTTGTTATCAAAAACCGCCCTGTTGAACCTATTTATATGAATTTTGGTACAGAGATATAGACTTGAGCCTGAAGATGGACATAGGCTATGTATGTTATCCCTGTATTCCCACAAGAATGCAAACGTAAACGGGAACCTAGAAACTGCTGAACTGATTTCAAGAAGTATTTCCCCGTTAGAATGCTACACTATCTCAAAGTAACATTAACTTTAATTTATCCCCATATTCCCATGGGAACGAGAGTACTAACACTATAGATCTGAAATCAACTTCGTCTGTCTGTTTTGTTTTGTTACCATCTACCGCCCAAACTATTGAACCTATTTGTATGAATTTTGGTGCCGAGATAGTCTTGACTTGAGCCTGAAAAAGGACAGGGTCTGTATTTGTTTTCCCAATATTGCTACGGGAACGGCAACGTAAACGGGAACCTTGAAGCTACTGGACCGATTTCAAAAATTCTTTCATCGTGAAGTGATTTCTGTCAAATTGTCGATTCAGTTCAGTTGACCTGAGAAGAAATGTCTATCTTGATCTTCAAATAAATATTGGCAATAGGTAATGACTGTGTGAAAAGTCGATTTCGCCGCCGACTAACGAGATAGTTAACCATATCAACTAATAAATTATGTTAGACGTATTGGGGATGTTGTCGAATATCTATCAGAAGACAATATTATGGACACTGAGCAAGTTACATCATACCCTATAGAGTTTCTCATTTCTTAAGAATTATCAGGAGTGGCTGCAAGTTGGTGTTCCAGTGCCAATAATGAGTACCTAATCTAGAAATTGTACACAGCTACAAATTTCACATCTGGGATGCGGCATTATAAAAGTTTTAATGATGACTGGAACAGGGAAATAAGAAAACTATTGATTCCCCGTATTTTTTTAGTTCCCACTGATTAGTCATTTTAGTTTAAAAGAGTGTATCAAACTCGCAAAACCTTTTTATTTGACAAAAGATGGAAAAAGTAAGAACGTCGTGTGCAAAAATGTATTTAAATAATAAATAAAATATAACAATAGTTTACTAAAACGCATGAATGCGTTTTATTTGCAAAATAAGTAGCCTAAAAAATTAAAAATGCTGCCGAACGTCACTATTCCACGCAGACGAAGTCGCGGGCACAACTAGTCAGAAATAAAACAAGTAGGGTGGTGCAACAGAGCGGGGAGCCCTTAGGCCTAGCGCAACCTGACTTTTAAGAGAATGGAGAGGACCTTCAATCGAGAATGCTCTTTTCACCGCAATGAACTTACCAGCGGAGGACTTGCCAATCCCTAGCAAAATGCGATGTCCATGGAACAACTGTTGGGATTTGAACCACGAACCTCCAGGTTAACAGGCAGACATGCTTAGATGCTTACCCTTAGACCATGGGTACCACAACACGCAATCACTTGGACATTATCTCTGTTCGCAATACCAACAGTCAAATTAGTGTCCCTTGAACCGTGAAAATGATGATGATGTCAATGAATTTTGTACTGAAAACTAATTTTGGTTAATTTTGGTGGGGCTACCGCCCCATTAATTAGCTTAGTACAAGCTTAAAATAACTTAACACTAAACTTAAACTAATTAAAACTAATTAAAACTAAATTAAAATACAAGGATGAGAAACGGTTTAAAAGGAGGACTCTCAGACAGGGACTTTGAAGATTGAGGTCGAAAAGAAAAGGAACAGAATTAATCTTACTCATCATGCGGGTTAAGGGTTCGTTGAGACCATAGGATGTACGATGAGCAGGAAGGAAAAAAAATCGGGATGATCTTACGTTTCGGGGATTAGTGTGGAAGGAGATAAGGTCTAACAAGGGGAGCAGTCAGTGTTACCAGTAAGAAGTCGGTTAATGAATATGATGCCAATGACATTCCTCCAGTTTTCTAGGGAGTGGAGATTGATGATTGCGAGACGTTCGCGGTAAGGAGGCAGGGTGAGAAAGTTTCTAACGTCGCCGTCGTAGAGATCCCGAAGGTCAAAGAGCAGAAAACGACGTTGAACACTTTCGATCCTTGAAATATGAACCGCTTGATATGGACCCCACACTTGCGATGCATACTCAAGGAGAGGGCGAACGTAAGCAATATAGAGGGATTTCGTTACAAGGGGGTTTTGGAACTCTTTGGACCATCTCTTGATAAAACCAAGGACGGAATTAGCTCTAGATATTACTTCGTCAATATAAGAACGAAAATTTAATTCACCGTCGCAGAGAACTCCTAAATCTCGGATAAGCTGTACACGGTTTATAGAAATGTTCTGAAGATGATAGGATCTGGGGGGAGGTTTATTACTTTTACGAGAAAAAGTTATTGCCTTGCATTTGGCAATGTTTAATTCAAGGAAGTTTTTAGAACACCAAAAGACGAATGAATAGAGGTCATTTTGAAGCTGGAGAGAATCTCGATCGGAGGTGATGACTTTGAAAATTTTAGCGTCATCCGCGTAAAGTGAGATAGAAGAATATTGGATGATCTTTTCGACATCATTAATGGCAAGGATGAGAAAGAGGGGTCCAAGATGGCTGCCTTAGGGCACACCGGAGTCTGCCACAAAAGGAACTGAAAGAGTAGAACTTAAACGTTAAAACATGTTAAAACAATGTTAAACTAATTTTTGAGTTTTTATTTGATTTGATTTTTTCGTCCGTTTACTTTTTGTAGCCAGATCACAAGGGTTGAAAAATGTCCTGCATCGTCTTAGGTATTTTTGGCCTAATTACAAGTACTGATAGCTTTTTGGTTTCTTGGATGCAGGTACCATTCATGGATAATGTCAATGGAGGAATTCAAAGCTTTAACGACAGAGACAGCGTTTAGTTTTTGAATCATTGATTTCTACTCGACTTTACTACTCCGAGTTACAATGCTGTCAAGGTCAGAATTCAATGAGCTTATCATACGCACCCGTTCCACCTCCACATCCAAAGAGTAGGGATGTGAATTTGGAAACGAATATGAAAAGCTGAGGGTTGAGTCGTCATCAAAACAGTTGAGAGGAGTAGAAGTTTCATACAAGAAATCATTTATGGAAATTAGGGAGAGAGTCGGAGACAAAACGGGCTCCTTGGACACACCAGCGCTTATAAAGTGCGTGTTAGACTTGAAACCATCCAACACAACTTGTATTGAACGGTCTGAAAGGTAGTTTCTAATCCAATGAAGAGAAAACTCATCGTTGCTAAAAACATTTGTTTGTTAACTCTTAGCATTCGCTATTGTTCAATCAATCAATCAATTTTACTTTCGAATATCTGGTCAATACTTGAACAGCCACAGACTTTTTCCCGCAAAACTATGGACTAATTTTCAAGGTTTATTTTAATGCCTGATTTCGTAAATTTGTTTTTTTTTCGCGAAAATCTTACTGCAGCCAAAACTGCGAAACGTCATGTGAACCAAATTGTTTTCAATCCTCCACTTTTATAACCTTGAAAATGTCTTTTAAGCAGAAAAAAAATTGTGCTGATATAAATGCCTCATGCGTTCAAAAGTTTGAATTTTCGTCATGAGAAAAGTCACTTGGGACCACAGTGCGCCTTGGGGGAGGATATTAACGTAGTTTTTGAAAAATTTTACGCTTCTAGAAAACTGCATGATCCGTTTATTTTATTACTGGTGTCGCTAGACTTATATCGTTTTCCATTGGTTTCACTCCTGGAAGCACTCATTTTAAAAACCAATGGAACACCCAATATTTTTTCTATTCAGTTTAACGTAATTGCCTTTGTGTGAGTGAAACGCCTTTGGCTCTTAAAAAGTATTCCTTGCAGAAAATTTTCGTTTTGACATTTAAGTAACATGTGTTAGTGCTTTTTGAGTGGATTCTCACTTCAAATCGAGAAGCGGCTGTCACTCCTCAGAATCATGAGAAACGATCTTTTTGCACCAATAATGGAACGGTTTGAGAATGCTCCTGGACGATCCTGGACGGTTCTTTTCGTCCAATGTAAAGTGACATTAGAGGCAATTTTGTGTTAAATGCCTAGATGTGACTTATTTGTTAGTTGCCGTTTACGATGAATGGGAACTCTCTGAAGTGATGTTTATAGTCGTCACTGAAGAGAAACGTGATTTTCGTATAGAAGCTATTAGCCGAGGTCACACTGTAAAATTAGTTGGACAGGCTTTGGCTTCAACGACCAATGCATAGTAATGTGTCAAAGCAACTAGACGTGTTTTTACTGTCGTCCGACTAAATTCCAATTTTTTTAACATTAATACCCCAGTTTGAGTGCATTTCAACAAGCACATTATTTTATCATTCGATTGAACTTTCATCTGAGTTTAAATTCATCTTGCTAATTTGCATTTTAAAACAATCATTTGATTTAGTTTTACTTTACGAACAAAATATCAAGATGCCTATCAGAGGAACACGCTCACAACAACAAGGAAGTGTCTCATCTCCGAGAGATGTTGGTGTAAGCAATTCGAATGGTGTTGCTGACAAACTGTGGAGTCGCATGGAGGAGAAGCTAGACAAATGGTTGGATACGTTCACCCACTCACTGGAGGACAAACTAGCTGCCTTAGAAGATCGCCTAAATGCACAGATAAGTGATAACAAATTATTTTTTGAGCAGCAATTGGAAAAAACAAAATATGATGTCAAACGGCTGGAGCGCATTGTTGACCAGTTTGAGAGAGAGAAGATCAATTCGGATGTTGTAGTTGTGGGTGTACCGGAATCTCCTGGAGAAAATTTGGAGACCATTTACAAAAATATTTGCTCAACCGTAAATGTTCAGCCCTCACACCTTCAAAACATTTTCCGCGCCAAAACAAAACGACATTCTCCTACCGATGCCAGCATAATACTAAAGTTTGTGCAGAAGCGTGAAAAACAAAAATTCATGCATGCTGTGGCGAGCTTTCGTAAGATGAAAAAAGCTCAACTCAAACTCAGTGCAATCAACATCGATTCGCCAAAAAGCTTTTATGTCAACGACTGCCTGACTAAAAATAATTATCAACTGCAGCGTTATGCACTTAGACTAAAAAAAAAGTCTTTGCTCAAATCTGTGCATTCTTTCAACGGTCAGATATATATCAGCACGCCCAACATCGAACATCCTTTCATAATCTACAACTTTGACGATCTGAGGAATGCCGTCGGTCCTGACGCTAATGTTGATCTGCAATCTGCAAGTGTAAATTAATGGTAGCTAGCTAATAATAATATTTTAGTGCACAAGAATTCTTTGTAATTTTGTTTACCTTAAGCTTTTTTTTCTCTGTCGCACCTTTTTTTTTTTTTTTTCTTTTTCTCTTTTTGTTCTTATTGTAGGTATATTACCAGTATTATTCAGCTCTGATTGTTGTGTTTGTTCTTTTTGTCTCACTCTTCAATTTTAAAATTGATTGTTTACAAAATTTCTGTGCTTGATTTGAAGCTAGACTTTTGTTGCCATGATGGCCACCAACAATGATTATGGCTTTTTCAGTGTAAGCAAAAAAAACAAATTTTTATTAAACACTCTGTGTAAAAATCACAATGGCTTAAATGTGTGCCATATTAATGCTCAAAGTCTTGTTAATAAGTTTGATGAGTTCAAGATGATATTTGAAGACAGCTTAATTGATGTAATTTGTGTTTCGGAGACTTGGTTTCACCCGACTATTAATAGTAATTTTTTCGCTTTAAGAGGATTTAAAAAACCTTATCGAGCTGATCGAATTCGAACAACAGGTGGAGGAGTTGCAATATATGTAAAAAGTAATATTAAATCTTGTCATGTTAAGTGTTCAGATGGCACCGAAGCTTGCGAATATTATTTCATTGATTTATTTGATGGTGAAAATAAATGCAGCATAGGTGCTATCTACATGCCACCTCGTATAGCTAGTTCTAGTGTAATAACTCCGATTATAGAAGAAATGTGTTTCCGTGCACCGAAAGTGATACTTTGTGGAGATTTTAATATAAACCTTCTTTCTTCTTCATCCAATTCCTTCAAAACAGCTATGCATTCTCTTGGGTTATCGTTTTTAAATAGCTCGGAGCCAACTCACTTTATGCCAAACTGTGCCCCGTCACTCCTAGATGTTTTTATTGTAAGCGATGTTAGTCTTGTAATGTGTTCCAGTCAATTATCGCTTCCTGTTTTTTCTCACCACGAGCTTGTTTTTGCAACTTTTAATGTACATAATGAGGCTGAAATTTCAAATACTTTCCAGTACCGTGACTTTCGAAATATTAATGTTGATTTTCTGTTCAGTGATTGTTCTGAAATTGATTGGCGATCTATGTTTTATACTTCTGACGTTAATAATCAAGTTGACTTTCTCACTGCTGCCACCCAATATCTTTTTGATAAGCATGTTCCCATTAAGACTCAGCAGGTTAGATCTACCAGTTGTCCATGGATCACTAATGAAATTTTAAAAGCAATTAAAGATAGAGACACATCATACCGTCGCTGGAAACGTTTTCGTTGTGCAGAAATGTTAAAAGATTTCAAAACTTTACGCATTCGGGTTACTTATTTAATAAAGAACGCTAAGCTGAACTTTTATAATAACAAATTCAACTCCAATCGTTCCTCGAAATTCTTCTGGAAGGAAATTCGTAATATTGGTCTCAGCAAACGCACTTCTACTTCCGACGACTCTATTGATGTAGAACAGTTGAACATAAAATTTTCCTCTCCGCCTACATCTTCCTCTGCTTTCAATTTTTCAGAAGCTGACAATAATTCAGATCATTCATTTTATTTCAGTGCAGTAGATGAATATCAAGTAGGGAATGCTATATTCTCTATAAAATCCAAATCTGTTGGTTTAGATAATATGCATCCGGACTTTATAAAAATTCTTTTACCATTTACACTTCCATATATAACCCACACCTTTAACACTATTATAATGACATCTGTTTACCCCGATTCCTGGAAAAAATCCAAGATTATCCCCATTCCAAAGCAGGGAGGCAAAAATGAGTTCAGGCCAATAGCGATTCTCCCATTCTTATCGAAGGCTTTTGAAATCATCATTAGCAACCAAATAAAAAACAATCTGAACGAAAAACAGCTCCTAGTCCCACTTCAATCAGGGTTCAGATCTGGACATAGTTGCACATCAGCACTTATTAAAGTTTCTGATGACATAAGACAAGCTCTAGATAATAAATATACATCTGTGATAACACTACTTGACTTTTCCAAAGCATTTGATTGCGTAAATTCAAACCTACTCTGTGATAAACTGACTACCTATTTTAATTTTTCTGACACAACTAAAAACCTTATTTATTCTTATCTGACCAATCGTATTCAAGCTGTGTCGTTCAATGGTAGATTGTCTTCGTTTGTCAATGTAAATAGTGGTGTCCCACAAGGATCCATTTTGGGTCCTTTGCTGTTTTCCATGTTTATAAATGATTTGCCATCAGTATTGTCTTTTTGTAAATTTCATATTTACGCGGATGATGTCCAACTGTACATCAGTTTTCCTATCGGTATGATCGAAGATGCTATAACCAAAATGAACGCTGACTTACGTTCAATTTTTGATTGGTCAACACGTAATGGGCTAAAGCTAAATCCTGAAAAAACAAAAGCAATTCCAATTTCAAAAAATATACCGAATTTTACAGATCTTCCCCCACTTTACTTAAATTTTTGCCAAATCCAGTATGTAACTCAGGCTAAAAACCTTGGTTTAATATTTAACAATACTTTAACCTGGGATACGCACATTAACTCAGTAATTTCCAAAATTTATGCTTCACTTAGAGGACTTTCTGTAACGAGAACCTTCCTGCCCACAGATATTAAATTGAAATTGGTTAAAGCACTAATCATACCAATATTATCATATGGATGCGAGTTATTCGCAGACCCCGATTCGCAATCACTTCAAAAGTTTAAAGTTGCATTCAATTCGATTGCTCGGTTCGTTTTTAATCTTCGTAAATACGATCATGTGTCATCTAAGGCTAACCAAATTTTAGGCTGCAACCTAGAAGCATTCTTAAAATATCGTTGTTGTTCTTTTCTTTTCAAACTTATTACCAACAAGACTCCATGTTATCTATTTGAAAAACTAGATTTCTGCTCCTCAAATCGTTATATATTGTTGCGCTATTTCACATTTGGCTCTTTAACTTCACGCAGGCAATTTTTCGTTCATGCTGTCAGGCTGTGGAATAATCTACCCAGTCACTTAAGATCTAGAATCAATCACAGAAAATTTCATAAATTTTCCTTTCAACATTTTTGTAGCTGAATAATAGACTTAAATGCATATATCTAATTATATTTTTTGTTTTTATTTTCTCTAGTAATGTCAAATATTGTCTCCAATTAATTTTCATTACAGTTGTTATCTCCTTTAATACTTATAAAAAATTTAATTAGTTTAAGTAAAAATGCGACTCAATGTTTTCCTTTCCTTTTATATATATATGTTCTTGCACATTCCAAAAAGAAATTAATCTTATATCCTGTACTAGTTATAAGTTCTCTTGATGTACAGATGTCATTTAAGCAATAAATATCAAATATCAAATATCAAATATCAAATATCAATGCTTGATACTGTGAACCCTTAGACGACCGCTTGACCAACTTGTTGGATGGTTTTCAAATATTTTTGAAAATTTAGAAGTTGGACGGGGTGGAAGAGTATGTGACATAAAGTTGGACGACAAGCTTGATAGTCTGAACGCAAACTACATCCGACCATCCAACTTCCATCAAACGAAGTCTGTCCAACTAATTGTATAGTGTGAACTCGGCTATTGACAGTTTTACTCCTACAAATGACAATTTTGAGTTGACAAACAGATAGAGACAATTCAACAACTGTTTTTTTTGTGTATTTGATGTAACTTTGATTAGTGTTTGATTGATAGTTGGCAACTGATTATTTTCTGAGATAAATGAATGCTACGGTGCTTGTGTCCTTGTCGGTGAAAAGAGAGTGTGATTCTTCTTTACAGTTGAATAACTCGAATGTCAAGTTGTTACAACATTTTTGATAATTAACGTTCATTTAAATGTTTTTAGTTAAGAATTTCTTTCAATTCTAATTCGTTTTGAACGCAATTTTTTGCAAGCAGATCTGGTGAAGAAAACACTTTTTTATTGTCTGCTAACAAATCGTCTGTCATTGAAAAATTAAGTCTGCATCCAGAGTTTTTTTTTCATTGTCTTTTTTAAGACAATTTAAAATGTTCGTTCTTATCGCAAGCATTTTTCTAACAAAATTTGACAGTAAAACATTTGTATTTGTTTTTGCTATAAAAACACCATGAGTCCACGCACACTTTGCATAAAAATAATAACATGTGGCGCTATGGTTGGAAAATAAGCTGGGGTGTGGAATGAATTGTGCTTTTCCTCCCTTTTTTTGAATGAAATATGATAACACGAGAATGTTCCTAGTTTGTTTTTGGTTTTTCTCGTAGGTGTAGTCATGCATAGTCATGATGAAAACGTTGTGAGTTGTTGTCGTAGCGTCGCGTCTGTTGGTCGTCATGGTGTCTATACACCTACACCTATGCCAAGAGATGATGCCTGTTGCTCTTTGGGTTCGTTCACATTTTGCATTATAATAATCAGGAAATGTTTTTGTTTGCAGCTTTCGTTTCCAGGAAGCGTACGTATATACAAAAGCTGAAAGCCTTGCAGTAGTTATATCAGTTGGAAAACAAATTGACATGCCATTGTGTATTGTATGGCGATGGTGCTGTTGCAACTAAGTCCCTGTCAAGGAAATACCACGGAGCTCAGTATCCGCATAAACATATACACATGTTGTTTCGTGCAAGTAAGTGATTCAATTTGATATTGCACAATGACGGTTTAAGGTTACAAAACGTTAGGGATGTTGTCACCATTTATTCCTTGCTTCACCCAGTGCATTGAACGCGACAAATTATTTGTTGGTTCATAATACGTGTGTTGGGGGAGGTGAACATTATAAGAATACTCATAATAGGATATTGAACCTATGTCAAAGAAGGATTGTGCAAGAATGTCTGAATGAACGGGATTGTCGTCACATGGTATTTTTATCCGGTCATGTGAATTTCTTATGCTAACAAGATTTGAATGGATGGAGAAGGAGATTTTTTTAATGAGAAATTTAATTTCATTGTGAAATTAAATTAATTGGGTGTTTATTTTTAAATAATAAAATTTTGTTGTGCGGCTGTGTGTCCCAATACAGAAGTAGCATTAAAAATGTTCGATCAACAAGTGCATTGTTTTATTTTTATATTTCGGAAGACATCCTGGGGATGGGTTCTATTTTTGGTTATAATTGTAAATGACTGTTGATGTTTTTTATTATTGGAGTCGATTTATTTGCTGGGGTATACCTTTGATATTGTTTTTCTTCCGGTAGCTTTTAAACACAGAAATATTTACTTGATTATGGGTCGTTTACTCGATATGAGTCATAAAAGCGTTTCACGAGATTACATTGAATAATTTACGGCTTGGAGTTTCTATGTGGAATATTCACGAAGAATTATCTTTTCCCATCTCAGAAGCATACAAATTAAGATGGGTGTTCATCCCGATTTCATCAAAATTTTGCTGCCCAAAGTTCTCCCATACATAACTTTTATCTTCAATTCAATTATCTCGACAAGCCAGTACCCTATGGAGTGGAAGCGTGCGAAAGTAATCCCCGTACCAAAGAATTCAGGTAAAAACTCAGAGTATAGACCGATCGCTACTTTACCGTTCATCTCAAAGGTTTTTTGAAGTCATAATCAGCAACCAAACTAAAGCGTATGTTAATAGCCTAAATTTACTTAACCCTTTGCAATCTGGCTTCAGGAAAAGTCACAGTTGTGTAACCGCCTTATTGAAAGTCAGCGAAGATGCTCGGCAAGCTTCAGAGGAAAGTTAAATAACAATTTTAACTCTTGTGGATTTTTCTAAAGCTTTTGAATCGGTTGAACCAACTTTGCTATGTAGTAAGCTATGCAGGCTTTTTAATTTCTCGTCTGCTGCAAACGAACTTATTTTCTCTTACTTGTATCATCGATCACAAGCAGTATTCAACAATGGTAAACTGTCATCATTCCTTGACTTAAAAAGAGGTGTGCCACAAGGTTCGATACTAGGACCCTTACTTTTTTCATTATTTATAAACGATTTTCCATCTGTTCTGTATGAATCACTCCTCCTATCATATCTATGCGGATGATGATCAAATTTATCGCAGTTTCCGTTTGGGGCTTGTCGAAGATGCAATAGCAAGAACTAATGAAGATCTTGCTTCAGTTTCCAAACGGTCAGTTGAAAACCGGCTATTACTTAATCCGACTAAAACTAAGTGTATACCGATAATTTTAGATTTTGATGATTTCCCAGACACAGTATGGAATGGTCAGGTGATCAAAATGGTCTCGAAAGTAAGGAACCTTGGTATCATTTTTAATAGTACTTTTACTTGGAGTAAAACAGTTTCAAAAGTATATGCCTCACTACGCAGCTTATCGAGTTCTTGATTCTTTTTACCCATCGAAGTTAAAATGAAATTGGCCAAGTCTCTAATCTTACCAATCCTTACCTTTGGTTGAAATCTTCACTCCGAAAAGTCAATATGGCGTTTAACTCTATAACTAGGTTTGTGTATAGTCTACGTAAATATGATCACGTTTCAAGTTGTGCGCGTCAAATTCTGGGATGTAACCTTCGCTGCTTCTTTCGATTCAAAAGTTTGTCTACTCGTCAAAATAATGAAAAATAAATCGCCGGGTTATCTTTTTGCTGAGTTGTCGGCTTCTGCTCAAAGCTTAACGATACGACCCAAAACACATAGTTGCGTCACCTCGCGTCGCCAGTTTTTCATTCATGCTGGGGAAGCTTGGAATCATCTCCCTCTGTCACTTAGGAACAAGATTGGACACAAACAGTTTTCTTCGTTACTATTTTCTTATCTATCACTGGAATCTTCTCACTAAACTTAATTTTAATTTGCATATATATTATACATGAAAATTCACGATTTTGAAACACTTTGATTCATTCTCTCTTTTCTTCCCATCCCTTTTATTTTGTATTGTAATTTTTAATAAGACCTTACTTTTAATACTAATTGTACACTACCTGTATTGTTATAAGAATTTATTCTTACTATACAGCGTTTCGATTGAAATAAATAAAAATACTAAATAAATACTAAGACCAAACTCACAGAATGGCGAGAAGTCGGAACTTTGCTGTTCCAATTGTTGAAGTAAATTGAAAAAATTATGTATCGCTTCGTTTATTTGTTTTCTATATTTATATACTTGGCGCATCTACCATCTACATCTCTGTTATCTATATGAAAAATTTCTGTCTGTTATCTGTCACATATCGCTCTTCAGTTCCATCAAACGTGCCTGGTTAAATTTCATTCAGTTATCCGCTTTGTGGCCTATCTTCTTCTATTTATCTAATTCCATGAGTGTTTCATTATCTATTAAACGCTTAAACTCTGTCTCGTCTCAGTCTCAGTCTCAGTCTCAGTCTCAGTCTCAGTCTCAGTCTCAGTCTCAGTCTCAGTCTCAGTCTCAGTCTCAGTCTCAGTCTCAGTCTCAGTCTCAGTCTCAGTCTCAGTCTCAGTCTCAGTCTCAGTCTCAGTCTCAGTCTCAGTCTCAGTCTCAGTCTCAGTCTCAGTCTCAGTCTCAGTCTCAGTCTCAGTCTCAGTCTCAGTCTCAGTCTCAGTCTCAGTCTCAGTCTCAGTCTCAGTCTCAGTCTCAGTCTCAGTTTCAGTCTCAGTCTCAGTCTCAGTCTCTGTCTCTGTCTCTATCAAGTTAGCTCCGTAATCAATGTCATCACCGGACATTGTCTGATAGGAAGACACGCCATAAGACTTGGCGTTCCCTCTAATGACTTCTGCAGAAGTTGCTTAGATGAGGAGGAGGAGGAGACAATCCCACACCTCCTCTGCTGATGTCCTGCACTCTCTTTTAAAAGAAAACGGAAAACTAGAAAAAAAATCTAGGAAAATATTTTCTTGATGTTCCAAACGATCTGGCGAACGCAGATCCCCTGCATCTCCTTCGCTTTATTAGAAGCTCCAAATAGTTTTGTTAAGTGAGGTACTCCCTCGCATAATTTCTATGGTATCACAATGGACCTAATAATGGTCTAAGTGTGTCAGGTGTATTCCTGACAGCCATTGTAATCTAACCTAACCTAACCTCTGTCTCTGTCTCTGTCTGTCTCTGTATCTGTCTATGTCTCTGTCTCTGTCTCTGTTCTCTGTCTCTATTTGTCTGTCTTTTTCTCTCTTTCCCTGTATGTTTGTCTTTCTGTCTGTCTGTCTGCTACTCTCTCTCTCTCTCTCTCTCTCGCGCACTCCCTCTTCTTCTTCTTTTTCTTCTACTTCTTCGTCTACTCCTTTCTGTACTTCTTCTTGTTATCCTTCTTTTTCTTTTACTTCGTCATTTTCTTATTCTTCCACTTTGCTGAAATGAAATTTCAATTCATGTAGGTTCTTTACATTTTCATTTCCTCTTTTGTATGTTAAAATGAACAAAAGTGGTACTATCGGTCATCCCAGTGGTACTTCAAACTTTGAACCATGTTATTCTATTTACTTCGCAGCCAGTTAATTAGTTTTCTTTGAAAAAAAATCTAAATAGGATCTGAACTCTTACTTGAACACTCTACAATAGAAACACCTTAGTACCATCAGATTAAAAAATTTCCAATTAATCATTCACACTCCCCCAAACATTCGCTTTCATAATAATTAACCTGAAATCGTGACAGGCAAAAATTTTATGATTGATTCACGTCAATTCTAATCGCTTTATCCTCCATGGGATCTTTTCTGCTTGCTTTTGAAGCTTACAACGTCTTGTCACACTCAACGATGTGGGGCCACCCTTAAATCGAAATGATTTTCCCTTTAGGAAATATTCACAATGAATACCGTCGCGGCTACAAAATATTTATGTTAATTTGGATTATTTCCGTCATTGGCGTTGAAAACTCAAGAAAGAAACTCAATATGTATAAATTATGAAAGAGATGCTCTATAAGCGTCAGCCTCACTCATCCCACCGTTATGTACTATGCGCCTCTGGACGCAAGCCAAATTGATATTACCCAATCCATCAGTGTTAGTCATGCTTGCTGGAGGGAAATATTAAATGCAGAAGAATACTAAGTACTTTTATTACATTTGCCTCTCTATTGGGTTCTCAATTTTTTTAATTTTACTGCAATGTTGCTCCTTTACAGAAACATCAATCAATTTTGAAAAATAAATGAAACTTTCACCACACAGGACATCTTAAGGCAAAATACACAAATATAGACCCTCATTCATGTATGGACTTTGCTGAAGGCTGAAAAATGAGGAGATTTACATTTTTCGCTTATAAAATATGAGCAAGTCTTACCAACTTGACGCATGGCATTATTAAATTTTTGTTTTGTACGCGGAAGTTGTTGTCACAGTAGGGTGCAACACCTTGTGCTTTAGCAAGAAATCGGTGCGAAATGGTGTCAGTAGCGACGGCCAGGCACCAACGTAGACACAAACATCGAAGTGTTGATGGCAACGATAGCTCTTTGGTTGTGTTCTTTTATGTCGGCCACTATAGCCATCCAGCAGAGAGGCGCACTTCTCAACTTATGAACGACATTAAATGAAATTCGTAGAAATAGTTTTTTTTCCTGCTTTTCTGCTCTTGGTCCTTTGGTAATTTTTCAATGCTCACAAAAGCCTGTCAAAAGTTGGTAATTCATGGCAGTGAGTGCCACTGCTGAAATTCTTTGTGCGGAAGTTGAATGACCTACAACAACGGGGCAGCAAAGGACAACAAAGTACACATTTTCTTGGAAACTAGAACGGATAAACAACGGGAGACCAATGACACCAGTTTAGTGGCTTTTTTGGTTGATAGTATGACACTTGATTTAGGTGGCAGTTATTAACAACTCTAAGGTCCCTCAACCACATTGACCTCAAATTACAAATTGTTTACTTTGGGTTTGACAATAATCCAAACAGTAGAGTTGATGGGGGTTGTGCCAAGAACAGGGGAGCAATTATAATTCATGGCAATGGCGGGAGCGCTTTGGTCTTTCAATCTATCAATCGATATAGTTATTTATTGCCAATGAAATGATTTTAGCGGTGTACGGAATTCAATTGTTTGGGGCAACAACTTCTTAAGTGGTGTGCTTTGTGGGAGGTTTTCGAACAAGATGGAATGACAAGATGGCGATTAACGCCATTAGGGGAGATTGATTAATTCAAATATACTTTTTCCTGTTTATCTAATTGACTCCCAAACAATGTTTTTCTTCTATTTTCGATGGTACATAATGAACCTTGTTTCCTTCCTGACTCTTCCATTAATTTAAAGCCTCATTTTTAGATTACAACATGGATTATCTGGAATACCTACAGATAGCGAGCAATGCTAATGGAAAGGAATTTTAAAATTGTATATCTTGTCAGCCAAATGATTTTTGATGGAATAAAAAAATAGGTTGAAGGTGTTAAATTGAGTTGTAATCCTTACGAACTTTCAAGAAACTTTGAGATTCAATTTATCAATCTGCCAACGAGTATAATAAGAAGGACAGTAAATATTGTTTGTGTGCGAAGAAGAAAGTTTATTCACTTTGATCAGAAAGTTAAATTTGTTTCGCTTTTTGATTGAAACTATCTTTCGTATACAGCTGACCCTGAGCAAATGAAAAGGGTGAAAGTGACTTTGGATCACTTCTTAGAAGTGTATTTTATGCCTCAACTCTTCAATTATAAATTCTGAATGAGTCCCATCAATAGATTGAAAAAGAGTGCCTATTGCTAGTGATTTTCATGCAAAAGATTTACTAACCCCGACAGTCTTGCCAAAGGGTTGGAATAACCCGGGCTATTTCAAGCAATGTTTGTTGAAATGGCGATTCAAAAAGAGAAAGGTAATCAGCACGACGACCGACGTTCAAAAAGAATCGCTGGAATAATTACGACGTTAAAAATAATTCTATGGAATCAATTGTCAGTTTTAACTTTTTGCCGGAACATTTGATGATGACTATAGCCGAGTTCACACTGTACAATTAGTTGGACAGACTTTGGCTTGAGCGACCAATGCTTGACAATGTGAACCTAAGACGACCGCTTGACCAACTTGTTGGAAGATTTTCAAATATTTTTGAAAATTTTGAAGTTGTAAAATAGATAAATAGGGTGGCGCAACAGAGCCAGGAGCCCCTAGGCCTAGCGCATTTCTCACAACCATGCCTTGTTAGGGAATGGATCGGAGGAATACATGACATAAAGTTGGACGACAAGCTTGATAGTCTGTCAAACGAAGTCTGTCCAACTAATCGTATAGTTTGAACTCGGCTTATGCCAAATATCTACTAAATAATAATATAAAAGAGTTCAAAACATTTGCTGCAGCGGGGCCTCTAGCATTTCCAGGACCTACAATTTTATGCTAAACGGTTAGAAAAGTTAGAAAGTTTTTTTCATGGCAGTGTGTAGTTATTTACTATTTTCAGAAGAAGGGCGGGAATACCATCTGGACCAGTGGATTTATGTATATTGAGGTCTTTGAGGACTCTCATAACCGACCGACTATGAAAAAATATTTGCTTTATCGCAGAATTTAGAGCCTCAACCTCAGGTGGAGCCGATATTCTATCAGGAAGTGTCGAGTTAGCACCAAATTGAGTTGCCAGCAAATTGGCTTTGTCGATGGAGCTGACATACGGGGAGTCTTTGAAAACGAGCTTTGGGACCAACGACGTGGTCGAGTTCTTAAAGTTCTTAACAAAAGACCAAAAGTTTTTGCTTTCTTTTGGATTTAGTTTGCATAGAGACCAATTCAGGTTGGTCATGTTTATATATTTCAAATAATTCAAATGCAAAAGTTCGCCTCTGGGTTTGAAGAGGGTTGAGATCATCAGAATTTTGTCGTGTAGTTAACATCTCTGAGTTCGAGGTTTAGCGTCTTATAAATATTTCTAGTTTCATTCTGTTCGCTTTGCTTCTGATGTCTTCTTATAGGCAACTTTCTTTTTTTTTGCATTGAGATTGTGTATCCTTTCCTTAAAAACTGCACCTTTTGCCCAAAGCGTCACTAGTTTTTATATGCTAGTTATGTCTCCAAAACACCGAAGATTTCAGTCTTGCAGGTATTTCGGTATTGCATTTGTAAAACGGTGATTGGTTGTAAATAAATAAATATATAGGGTGGCGCAACAGAGCGAGGAGCCCCTGGGCCTAGCGCATTTCTCACAACCAAGCCTTGTGAGGGAATGGAGGGGACCTACAATTTTCTGCCGGATCCTAACGGCTTTTTGAGAAAGCGCTTTTCATGGCAATGAATTTATTAACGGAGGACTTGCCAATTATTCGCGAAAGGCGATACCCGTGGAAAAACATTTTTGCCTCTGCTGGGACTCGAACCTCGAATCTCTGGTTTAGCAGGTGGACATGCTAACCATCACGCCACGGGTACCACACGGGTGATTGGTTGTGCTGGTAGAAATTTAGGCAAAGTGCACCCCTTGGTATTGAGTGTGTAGAGGTGTTTGACCAGTTTCTAAATAAACAATACAATGGCTTGGGGTATTATGTGGAGGTCGGAACATTTTTTTTTTTTTTCATAGAACCTAAGAAGGTTCTCAGCTTCATAACATTCATAGTCTCCCAGGCTTGATAATCATAGAACATTATGAATCTCGCCACAGAGTGTCACAAACTGTATTATTTTGTGTAAGGCACTTGGGGCTATATCAGTTTTCCAGTGTACTCCTTTTCCCTCTTGTTTCGTGCGTAGTGGCCGTTTCCGTTCCTGAATACGATTATCTTGGATTTGCTGCTATTAATTCCCAAACTACCTTGAGAGCAATATTGCTCCTTGTTGTTGGTCATCACTCACCGAAACCTTTGGTTGCGGAAAAGACTTTAGGCAAGGTGACAAACTGTCATGCGATTTCTTCAACATCATACTCGAAAAGATTGATCAAAACTCAAACGTTCACCCCAGAAGAACAATATTTCAAAGGTCTGAACAATTACTCTCCTTCGCAAACGATATTGACGAAATGGGAAGAAAAAAGCATGGTGTCATTGGTGCTTTTGCGAGTATTGAAACAGAAGCGGCAAAAATGGGTTTGATGGTTAATGAGGGCAAAACGAAGTATATGCTGTCATCAAACAAGGACACAGAACATCGACGAATTGGACAAAACGTCACAATAGACAGACATAACTTCGAGGTTGTACAGGACTTCGTCTACCAAGGATCCGCTAGACACGGAAAACAATATCAGTGCGGAGATCAAACGGAGAACAACTCCTGCCAAATGTTGCTTCTTTGGGTTAGAAAGGCAATTGAGAAACAAAACCCTCTCTAGAAAAACCAAGGTAACCTTGTATAAGACCTTGATCATCCCAGTCCTTCTCTACGGCGCGGAAGCATGGACCTTATCGAAAGCGGATGAGGAAACCCTTGGTCGTGTCGAAAGAAAAATTCTCCGAATGATCTTTGGTCCCGTATGCGAAGACAATGTGCGGAGAAGAAAATATAACAACGAGCTGTATGAGCTGTACCGCGACATGGGCATAGCCTGAAGAGCACGGATCGCGAGGCTACAATGACTGGGACATGTAGAGCGGATAGATCCAAACGCTACGGCTCGACTAGTTTTCGAAAGCACATTGCATGGAAATCGCGGGGAAGACCTCGTCTCAGGTGGCGCAATCAAGTGAAAGAAGATATCAACCGACTTAGAGTGCTAAACTGGAAAAAGTTCACCCGAGATCGAAATTGTTGGCGTAAGATGTTGGTTGAGGCCCAGGTTAACCCCGAACTGTAGTGTCCACCTAAGTAAGAAGCAAGTGTTGGTCATCATTTATATCATGTTAGGCTGTTCCACAATAATGACGATGTCATCTGCGTATTTTATAAGTTACAACAAAAACTATGTTTTTTTGATGAAAGTGAATTTCATCATCTGAGAGAATATATTAACGTGCTTAGAAGGCATCCCACCTTGACTCCTGTTTTTGGTTCGGGCTAATCCGCCAACCTGTTTCCGTTCCGTACCACTGCAAGGTCTTTCTAACAATGGCTTTGAACTTCCCTAAATACTTTCACACTTGGCACTCCTTTGCTACTTAACTTTCATTACATAAACTTTCTGTTCACAGAATAAAATGTCGTTCGAGATACGCAAAAACTTGTGGGCCCCTTCATATCCTCACAAGGTATGGTTGAAAGAAATGTGCTAGACTCCTAGCTCCCCGCTCTGTTGCGTAGTCCTATTTAATTGATTTATTTTAAGACTAACCTTGGCTATGATTGTAGGGAAGAATTTACTGTCCAATTTCGTGTACTCTAGCGGTGCCTGTGGCGTAATGGTTAGCGTGTCTGCCTATTACTTGGAAGGTTCGAGGTTTCAATCCCAGAAACATCATCTCACAACGTATGGTTGAGAGAAATGAGCTATGTAAAAGGGGGTCCCCGCTCTATTACGCCACCCTACTTATGTACGCTGCGTGTACTCTTTCCAAAAACCATTTAGGTACTCGCTTAAAATATAGGTTTACTCTGTTCACTCAACCGCTCAAGTATAATCCCATAAAATATTTTGGCTAACTTGAAGCTTCTAGTCTATCAAATGGGCAACCATTAGCGAAGTAAATTTTCTTTTTCCTTTCAACATTTTGAACATTTTGTTCTGCTTATAAAACATGACATCTTCACCGCATAGAGTAACCAACGACACGCGCTGACGCTGACAACCACGAACACCAAAAACATATGACTCAGTGTCATATTCTTGTCACCAATAAATTGGCACACTTCTGCCATCACTCTCACCTTTTTTTTGGGTCACTTCAGCAAAAAGATGAAAAAGTTAATATCTCTGGAACACAATTGATTCATTTATTCCGTTTATTTTCATTGTTTCGCAATTGTGCAAAACAAATCTGACTGTGACTAACTGCCTCATCAATATTTAGTAAGAAAAATTACTTTTGTACATCGTTGTAAGCCGCCCACACGGCCAATTTACCAACAGACAAAGTAAATCTAAATCGGTATCATTTTTTTAACTTACACGAACGACATGTAAAACGAATAAATTCACTTCTCCACTCTATTTGTTCATTTATTCATTTTTCTGCATTTTATTTCACCAATAATTTTCCATCACAGAAATCACAAAGCTTAATATTCTGCGACAATATACTCGTAGAATATAAAGACAGGGGACTACTTCATTCTGATCCATTTTGAAATGGGAGAGGACAAATTTACAAAATGAAAGAATGGGACAAACGAAGAAAAGTACATTAAAGCAAACACAGTGGGATATAAATCTTCACCCCGAACGAATAAGTGTATTTTAAGACATGACGATGAAAAGTTGGAGAGAAGAGAAAAAAAAAATCGATTCCCCAAAGAAAAGCGGAGTCTGATTCATAGAGGAAAACCCACAATGAGACCAAGAGACGACGAGACGCTATAGAAAACTTCAAATACGCACTTATTTAACTTATTGGAGTTTATTTTTTAATGTGGGCTTATCGATTAGGTGTGTCAGTTTCTGGGCTATAAAATGACATCATCGATTAGAGTATTTACTACTGACAGCTCTATTTTCTCAATAAGAGTGTGGGATCCATCGATGGAGTATCGAGTAATTTTTATGTTGAATTCTTTCAGTAAACACATTTTTGTTTGCAAAAATCTCTAAATTGTGCTCGGGTTTGTTTATTTAAATCAGGGGAATTTCGCTTTGAGTCAGGAGCAAATTATGAAATTGTGAAAATGTTTAACTTTGCCCATCAACATTGTTCTTATAAACTGCAAAAAACAACTTCTAAGTAATGTCTGATGAAGAAAAACAAAAGTCATATGAGAAAAATGTAAATTGTGAATGGAAACTTCCCTTCCCTTCCCTGTCTATGCACAGTAGGGGGCAATTCTCCGGAGAGCAATCAATTAAAGCCATGGAATTCAGAGAATATGGTTTCGTTTCCTTTTTGGATTTGTTAACCTGTCTGATTTGAAAGAATACTAGAAACTTCTTCTATATTCCTCATCTTCATCTAATATTTTCGATAGGATCACAGCTCTCCCGCTTGTTTACTTCATTCGTACATAGAAAAAAACATTTTCAAAAACTATAATTTAAATAAAATCTCGGGATGAGTTATCCTTAACCTCGATTGAAAGACAGTCATGAACTCATCATGATTAATTTTTATTGAATGTCGTGACATGCTAAACACGTGTGTTTCACTCCGCCCTTAATTGTACGTTTCTTGGAAATAATTTTTTGGCAGATCCACACACAAATATCTAAAAGTAGGACAAGGATCTTGTCTCTTAGTCTGATCATTAATCATGCGATTTTTAATTTGAAATGACACGAGTCGAGTTTTTTTGTTAATATGGAAATGCGTGAGAATAAACACGTTTTCGTGACGTCAAACCCTTAGTTCTGACCTCCCTTTAGTCTGGCATCTTTGATAATATTTTTTTTTGTTTTTTCAATAAACGAGTATCAGAAAAGAGCGAAAATATTGAGATCAAAGATCGCTGTGATTAATTAGCTGGTCATAAAATCTCATGATTCTTACATTAAGTTCATCGCAGAGAAATACACAAAAGATTGATTACACTTTCGACAGAAGTTCAAGGTCGTAAAATCCCAAAATAAGCACATGTCCTTCCCAACATATGCCAGTGGCAGACGAATTCATAATTTTACAGCCCTTTATCTCCGAACAGTCGTACGCTCTTGACCATAATGGGTTTACATTTGATTTTATACGAAGCAATTAAAAACTTACATTGAACTTTTACAACAAGTTTATGGCCTCCTCATTCGGAAATAGGCACTCTTAGGGATAAAGCAACTCATCCCATACCGCGCCTCCACATTTTTATGCAAAAATACAAATAAATTTTAAAATAAAAGTCGTGTGGACATTTTTGGCATAAGGCCGTTCGATGACACCATAGAAAATAGATTTCCAAACCAATGGCTGTCCTAATAGCTCTCATAAACACCCTAATTACTGTAAAACGATTCAATGTCGCAACCACCTAAATACTTTTAGCGCAAAGATTACTCAATATTCGAAATAAACTAACACAACACAAAATATGGATTGATGAGTGCTCCATTATCTGGGGAAGGAGTAGATTCGTCTGGTGATGACAGGTGGGCTGAATTGTATTTCAAAAAATGAATGAACCAAATATAAATACAAAAAGATACGCAAGCACAAATGTGTATATCTGGTGTTTTGACCAGTGCCAACGACAAGTGTCGAAAATGACTGAGTATTGAGTTGCCTTGACTCGTTGCTATTTTTTTTTGCGAGTACATCGTTTCACTAATTTGTTTAGACTATTAGTGATTTTTGTCTAAACGTTGTTGGAAGTATTTAGCCTTAAGTGTATTTAAGGCGCCTGGCAAGGTTGGAGGAAACTAAATGTGAACGGGAAGTGTACCCAATCTATTTTGAGTGATTGTAGAAGATATGGTGAGTGTATGCCTGGCAGCGCGCTACCCCGAAGCTAGATTTGAATATACTACTTGGAAAGCAAACTTTCACAATAGCGGTGTTTTTTTTTTTAACGGATATCCGCAACCAAGCTTGGCCTCCAAAAAAAGCCTAAGTATCGGCAGTGGCCTGGTTTTTTTCTTTTCAGGTTTGTATTCCTTGTTCGCTGTCAAATAGCAAAGCAACAAGTGCTCGCCTTCGCCGAACTCAAACAAAACACAAATAATTTTTTTTCAAAAACTACGGCCATCTTTAGTTTCCAAACACAAAACGAAACACGAATGTCACGGGGGATTTGTTCACAGAGTAGATGAAATTCAATTCTGTTAAGTTACATTCCGTTTGTTGGTGAGACGTTTAGATCATTTGCTACTTGCCAACATCAAATAACATAACATCAGTTTTCAAAAAAGAAGAAAAGACTAACCTTTATATCAGTGCAGCAGAAAATGACGGCTTCGAGTGATTTTGATTTGTAGAGAGAACAGTTAAAATGAAATGAGGATACACTTGCTTGCAGAAGTTTGAGCCATAGCCTTTGCCTGACGACTTCCAATATCCTTATCAAATTTTGACTGCTTTAATTGAAAAGGCAAAAGTAAGACTAAAACCGATGAAAACCCATGGGAAAAGTCATTCTTAGTCACCTTTTTTGGGTGGTTTTCTGTCGTTCTAATTTTTTAGGATGTGATCTTTCGACTTTTATCACAACTGCGAACAAAAAAATTTTGTAATGTGCGTGTTGGAAAGGAAACACGATCCGCAAATGTATTACATGCGAATGGGAGAAAATATAGTGATTTTGAGTAGGCAGTAGACAACTGCATTAGTAACTTGCTAATTTTACAATCGAAGCTAAGTGAATTAGGGACTGGAACTACATAAAATGTGAGATACTTTGAAACAGGAATATATTTCTCCATTCGCGATAAGTAATTCCAATAACTGTTAGGTTAGGTTAGGTTAAAATGGCTGTCAGGAATACAACTGACACACTTTGATCAATATTAGGTCCATTGTGATACCATAAAAACTGTGCGACGGAGTACCTCACTTAACAAAACCATTTGAAGCTTTTAATAAAGCGAAGCAGATGCAGGGGATCTGTGTTCACCAGATCGCTTGGATCATCAAGAAAGATGCTGTTTTCTTTTAAAAGAGAGTGCAGGACATGAGCAGAGGAGGTGTGGGATTGTCTCCTCCTCCTCCTCATCTAAGCAACTTCTGCAGAAGTCATTTGAGGAAAGGCCAAGTCTTATGGCGTGTCTTCCTATCAGACAATGTCCGGTGATGACATTGATTACGGAGCTAACGTGCAATCTGGTTATGGATAAAAAATGTCTTGTGCGTTTTGGATCTAGTCCTGGCCATATACGTTTTGTTGCCACACACGTGGTCATATTGTTCCACCTATAATTTGTTCTATCCATTGCCTCTTGCTTTAGCATAAGTTTACCTGTAACGATTGGTGTACCAATATTCAACCTACTGGTTGAGATCGGTAGAACGGTTCCTTTTCTGGCGAGTTCATCGGGTTCAAGGTGAATATTGAAGTGTTCAGCCATCTCCTTAAGAGATAGGCGACAGTTAAGGGCGGTTACTAAGTTCATAGAAACAGTGCCGAGTGATTTGAGATCTGCTTGACTGTCTGAGAAAATCCGGATATTCGCTGAGGATATCACGTTTTCTTTTAGCCATGATAGGACCTCTTTGATCGCCAGAATTTCCGCTTGGAACACGCTACAATGGTTTGGAAGGCGGAACGAGAGACTTACGTTAAGTCGGTTTGTGTACATCCCGCAGCCTACCCCTTCTTCGGTTTTTGAACCATCTGTATAGAAATGAATTGAATCATCTTCCAAAAATTCTTCGTCTTCCCAGGTTGTTCTCGGTGGGATTGAGACTTGGAACGTATTATCAAAACCCAATTGGGGGATGGTGTAGTCGGAGTGGCAAGGGATTGATCCGAATAAATTCAGGATTGTAGCGTGGCCGATGTTATTAACGGTCCATTGGGAGATAGCTCTCATACGAATGACTGTACTGGCGACCATTTGTTAGCCAATAACTGTTACTTTTACTTCACTTCTTGTCCGTCTCAACTCTTAACTATAAACCCGTAGTTAAAAAAATAAATACATCTTCGCATTCAAAAGCAGTTCTTTAAATTGCAACAAAACCCCATCGTGTAAAAAGAGTTAATCAATCATTTCTTTTTACTACTCTATGAACATAGCCTTCGAGGTCCATTAAATTTTATTGGAGAAATTCATCAGTTGTTTCAACGTTTATAGAAGAAGCCATCAAAAGTACATTCGAAAACTGATTTTGCTTTACCTTTTATTCGCAGACTGATCTTGTATTTGTCTTCTTCCTTTTCGACGTTACGAGGTCGGAGAGTTCACAGATCCCCAAATTCTCTATTTCATACTAGTTGTCCGCCCTTATGGCGGAGACCACTGTAAGAGCAAGACCACGGACCACGGTAAGGTGTCAGAGAGGCGAAATTATGCAAAATAAAAAAGAGTTAGGCCACTGAAGCGGCGAAATTTGAATGCTGAGCGGAAAAATTAAAACATAAATGAAATCTGAGCGCCAGAAAGATTCAGCATAGCTTAAAATTTCGTACTAATTTTGCCGCTTTTCCGCACACTGCATGGCCGTGGCCTAACTTTAACTCATTTTGCGTAGGTTTGCGTAACTTTGCGCTACTTCGCGTAATTTTGTAATACTTCGCATAACTTTGCGTTCCTTTGCGTAACTTTGATTAACTATTCGTAATTTTGGGTAACTTTGTAACTTTGAGTGTGTAACTTTGTTTTTTTTTTTAAAAAAAAACATCGTTTTTTAAAAGTAAAATGCTAACAACTTGTTGTTTTTTCGTTTCCAAACAACAAAATCAGTTTTCATAATTTCAAACATTATTCTTGAATTTAGGAAAGCTATAAATTCCATGATGTTTTTGATATTCTGTTTACAAAAAAAGTTAAAAGCTTTTCAATATTGAAATTTGAAACATTTTTGCAAAGAAAATTATCAAAACCATAGATCTCATGCAGTTCTTTGCTTTTGCAAACATTTATTTTGTTGTTTGGAAAAGTATAAAGAAAAGTTATTTTAGTCATAAATTAAAATTTTCTATTTGAGTGCATAAAAAAAGAGTTTTGAAATTGGCCACAAATTTCACGTGTGTTGTTGCTTAGTGAAAAGTAAACAGCATACAAATACAAATTGCTTGAAAGTCAGTTGCCTGGCAAATGGCTAGTCGCCATCATCAAACCAAAAGCAAACAAAAAATAATTCGACTAATTGTGTACGTAGGTTGATGGTGCGTATATGTGGCCGTAAAGTGAGTTGTTTCTCAATTTTTTTCTTTTTTTTTCAAATGTTTTCCAAATAACTGAAAAAACTAAAATTCAGGTAAACGCGCTGACAGATTTACGATGGTGACGTGACTATTAGTCATTTATATTTAATCTGAATACTTCCGGTTTCCAAGGAACTCTTTGTTTTGAAAACAAAAACCAAAATGTTTTGCCGGGAATAACTTCATTTATCTTTCGGCATATCCACATTTTTGCCTACGGAAGCAGAGTTATTTTTACAAACCGTTTATTTATAAAATCTTTTTTCTATGAGCAACAATTTGTTTCGTGATCCATTGATTAATAGAACGGGAACTCTTATATCTTACTTTTTTCTCCGACAAAAATTCATATCATCATTAAAAAATTACATTTTGATAGAAATTGCAAAAAAAAAAATGCTGTTGGGAGCTTCAGAAATGCATTGATTAATATAATCTTCTTTTTTTCTATTTAAAGGGGTGAGAGGAGGTAGGGTCAATTCACCCCAAAAAGGTACATTTCTGTGATTTTTTTTTACGACATTGTATCCATTTCATAAAATCAATGCTACTTTAAAATATAATTTAAAGAATACTGTGTGAAAACTTCTTAAAGAAACAAAAAAAAAAAAATACGGCAGTGGCAGCAGTTATTGTGAAGCATGTCGAAAAAAGTTAGGATTCGAAACCCCCACAAATAAGTACTGGATCATCTGAAATCAAAAAATCGGAGTTATTTCGTTAGATAATTATATTCCCCTGTCAACGCTTTGAGTGTTTTTCGAGATTTCAATTTTCCTTCGTTTTAGGGACAGTTTGAAGGGAAATACGCCATTGTTTGGGATAAGAAATCGCAGTATTTGTTATTGTAAAATAAACACTCAAATGGTGTTCAAAATTTCAATAGATAATCGCGCTTTTTTGCCGTCATTTATTGATATTTGCAGTGTTTCGTGGGCTTTAAGGCATCCCTGTGAACAGTAATAGACTTGTAAGGACTTTATCATTATTATTATTATTATTTTTATTTTCTTTTTTCAATGATATATTTAAGTAAAATGTAATAACCAAAAGAAACTAAATACTAAAATACATTAAATAAACATTTGAAAAGGAAGAAAACATTTAGATACAATCTGTTGTCTTAAGACAAGTGACGATAGTATCGAGCAGAAAAATTAATCATAAAAAATAACAAATTTAACAAGTGTTGTGGGGTTAAATGTAGTAAATAACAGAAATTATAATAAACAAAGTAATTAAATTAAGTAAAAAATTAAAGTAAGAGAGGAGAAAAAAAAAGAAGTGAATAAATAACAAAAGGAAACAGTTAAAGTAATAACGTAAAGTGCAAAAAACATTTAAATATAATAAATATAAATCAATAAGAAAAGAAAATTTAATTTGATTGTATAATGTGAAAAACATTTAAACTAAAACTCTAATTAAGCCATAAATTTCATCGAAATCAAAGTTAAACAGCCATTCTTTAACTTTCACACTGAAAGAGAACAAAGAGCCAGTTGAACGAATATTAGAGGGTAACATATTATAGAGTCTAGTTGCTATTGATGCATAAAAATGAAAAAAGTTCTGAGAATTGTGTGATGGAATAATCGCAAGATTTCTTTCACTACTGCGCAAAGAATAAACAGATATTTGACGGGATCCACTTCTTAAATAGAAAATTTTTAAAACCTTATAATAGTACAGATGTTTAAAGGGTAGTATACCGGAGCTAGTGAACAACGGGAAACTAAGATCTAGCCTCCTTTTCTTCCAAATTGTTCTTAATATACGCTTTTGGGTTACGATCAAGGGTTGAAGATAGTTTTTGTACGTACCACCCCAGAAAACTATACCATATTGTAGTTTGGATTGAACTAAACCATGATAGAGAGTTTCTTGAAGCTTTTGGCAGCAGAGTTTTCTTAAGTGAAAAAATATATATGTTGTGGAAAGTAGATATTTCTTAAGCGTGTTTCTATGAGGCTTCCAATTCATTTTGCTATCTATTGTAAGGCCAAGGTATTTAAATTCTGATACTTTTTCAATAAAGAAACATTTTGAGAAACAATCTATGTTTGAGACATCATAACAAGTACTGATATAATTACTACACGTAGAACTAACAAACGACGAGTTTTTACAGCAAGAGCTATGCATAATGAGGTCAGGAGAGTTGCAATCGAGAGAGAGTAGATTGAAAATCATTACCTTTGTTTTTTCACTCAAAACAAGTTTATGTGTAGCAAACCAATGTCTAAGCAGATCCAAATCATGATTTATGTCAGCAATAAGGTCAAATAATGTTGAACTCGAACATACGCATGCTATATCGTCAGCAAAACCTGTTTCAGTGCCTCTTAATTTCAGGCTGAAAATAGAATTAATATAAATAAGGAACAGAATCGGGCCAAGAACTGATCCTTGAGGAACACCTATATTAATAATACGGCTTTCACTAAGGTTATTGCCTATTCTTACTTTTTGCTCTCTATTCTGAAGATAGGAAGAAAACCAGTCTAAAGTAAAACTCCTGAAACCAGCTTTATTTAATTTAGTAAGTAAAATCTCATGATCGACCGTATCAAAAGCCTTAGTTATGAAAAGAGCAGCTGTGTACTTTTTCTTGTCCAAACTTTCATAGACAGAGGAGCAAAAACTTAACAACGCGTCCTCAGTTGACAATTTGGCTCTGAAACTGAAACTTGTGAAAATATGTTGGCTTCCTTAAATTTAGTAAGCAAATATGACATGAGCTGAGTGGAGTCCTGATGAGCTCCTTACAAAAAAACATAGGTAAACCATCACAAGAAAGAGAAATGTGATACGAATTCTTTTTTAAATGAATTATTATTTATCTCTTATTTATTATTTATTCATACTTTTATTTATTTATTTATGTTGAGTTACCAATACAAAATGAACTGTTAAATTTTTAGTTTTTATCTTACACACATACCTAATCCTTCAACTCCTATGAATTCGTTGAGACGTGTGAAATTTTTTCCATTAAGTCAATTTTGGTGTTGTTTCGATTTTAATTTCAAGTGCCACCTTTTTTTCTCGAGTGCCACTTTTTTTTGCAAATTTTCCAAAATATCCAACGGTAACGCTGTGCTGGTGCGAATAGTGTCGATAGCAACGAATCATCTACAGTGCAACGAATATTTCATAAGGCAACGAATACTTCACAGTGCAATACTGTGATCGTGATGAAGAACACATCTGTTAAACTGAAATATCTGAAGGAAGAGTATATTTTTTTTTAATATAAATTCCCTTTTAGTAGGACGTAGTGTGTGTGGAAAATGTGTAAATAACACTGATGAGGATGTTTTTAGTAGATGTTAAATGAGTGGCTATCTAAATCGCAAAGTTTTTTGAAATAAAATTTTTATTTGGGAAAGAACGTAGTTCTTATAAAATTTAGTAGGTACTTAGAGTGGGTCAAAAAAATCGATTATTATTTTTTTTACAAATGCTACGGAAAAATGGGTTCCTAGACTCCTTAAAAAAATTCTCAAAAATTATGAGCTCTTAATTTTCATATTTAGGTCCTCCGCATCGCAGTTTTGTATATTTTCCTCAGTCCAATAGAAAAAAAATCATATCTCATCATTTATCGATTGAACAGAAAAATGTTCCAAAAGAATCTTTTAGGAAATTTAACGCTCTACAAAAAAGGTATTTTGTGTTTTTTCCGTAAACCTCACCATTTGGAAGATATTAAGGATTTAATTTTGATTATTTTAAGACAAATTTTATTTTTGTTTATGAATTTTATAACTCAACAATAAATGACTTTTAAAAAATGAGCAATGCAAATTTTTGTTTTAAATTAACTGCTCTATAAAAATGGTTTTTAATGTTTTGGCGATGAAATTAACCGTTCAAAAGTTATTCATCATCAAACTTTCATGTGTACGGATTTTTAAAGTTTTTGATGAGATATTCGAAAAATTTCAATTTAATTTATGAATTTTATATGAATTTCATTTCTTCTCATTTATATAAGTATTGTTTGAGTTTTATTTTCGAAATTATCAAAATTTTTCTTCAATTATTCTAAACATTTTATTTTTAATCATTTGAAATCACGATCCTGGGAAAATTTTCTCTTCTAGAGAATTTCTGTTTTGTATTTCATTTCATCTGTTTGAATTGTGAAAATAAAACTCAAATAATACTTATATTAATGACAAGAAATGAAATTCATATAAAATTCATAAATTAAATTGAAATTTTTCGAATATCTCATCAAAAACTTTAAAAATCCGTACACATGAAAGTTTGATGATGAATAACTTTTGAACGGTTAATTTCATCGCCAAAACATTAAAAACCATTTTTATAGAGCAGTTAATTTAAAACAAAAATTTGCATTGCTCATTTTTTAAAAGTCATTTATTGTTGAGTTATAAAATTCATAAACAAAAATAAAATTTGTCTTAAAATAATCAAAATTAAATCCTTAATATTTTCCAAATGGTGAGGTTTACGGAAAAAACACAAAATACCTTTTTTGTAGAGCGTTAAATTTCCTAAAAGATTCTTTTGGAACATTTTTCTGTTCAATCGATAAATGATGAGGTATGATTTTTTTTCTATTGGACTGAGGAAAATATACAAAACTGCGATGCGGAGGACCTAAATATGAAAATTAAAACAAAAGATTGAGAATTTTTTTAAGGAGTCTAGGAACCCATTTTTCCGTAGCATTTGTAAAAAAAAAAAATAATCGATTTTTTTGACCCACTCTAATTGGTACATAGTTAGTTATTTACCCCTTAATCTGGTTTTTCTTAACTTTCCACCCTCTTATGAGTTTCTGGTACATGTTAAAATTGTCATATCTTTTTGGAATCAAGTAAAGGAGCCCAAACATCAATTTCCACAATGCACGGGTTTTCCTTAATTTATAATCCATCCATCGATCACCGCAATAAAATACTTGAACATTTTAAATCCTTTCTATAGAACACAATAAATAATCTATATGCACTAACAAAGCAAAAAAGGATAACGCAACCATCACTTCTACAATTAACAAAAAAAAACCCAAACAATATAAATAACGCCAAAGTCAGGTCACAAAATGTGTATTCAAACCTTTCTGTGCGATCTCGCAAAAACAAAATAGTTTCATCTATGAACATGAAAAAATATTCGTTGTCATCTCCATCATTCGTGAACATTTGCTTTTTTCGAATGCAAGTGAATGGTGTACCTTTTTGAGTTTGAATGGTCCATTCATTCATCATTCATGGGCACAAGCAATGCGAAGGCTCGTATTCACGAGTGTTGTGTACTTTTTCTACAAGCATCACACTTGTTTCATCATTGTGAGCCTGAGACTGTATACGGCTTGTTTTCAGGGGATGATTCGAAAGCGCAAGTGATTGCACACATGCAGTTCTCTGACTCGTATGGACTTTGGGTTGTTTAGCAGAATGTTAGCAAATTATAACTACCTTTCGAGATTTTTGCAATACTTTCATATTTTTTTGAACATTTCCGCTTCATTACGGACATTTATCGACGTTTGCGAATGTTTGAACCCTCCTGCAAACAATTTAAGATTTTTCAAGTCTTTTGACAACAGCTAGAGTACTTCTAGAGGTTTTCATGGACATCTGTAAATGATTACGGACTTTTAACAACTATTGCGCATATTTGCGAACATTTCCGAAGTTTTTGGGACGTTTTCAGATAATTTCTTGTTTTTTTTTTTGCTGACATTACAGCAATTAAATGAAAACTTCGTACAGTTGCGTGTAATTGCGGACATGAGCGAGCTTTTCTGTGCAAACATTTGCATTTCTACGAAAGTATCCGCAAAGCCTTGCAAATATTTCAAAGAATTGATAAGTACTTGCATAAATTTTGACAAATATACATTTATTTCCATGTATTGCACTAATTCACTTATGCATATGTATATTTTTGTTTTTCTGAAATATTGTTATAATCTAGAAAAATGTTTGTACTTATGCACAAAAAAATACTGAATTTAATAACACCAAAAGTTCACAAAGCTGCTCGAAGATAATTCAATTTCAGTTATTGTTTCTGAGTATCCTTATCAATGAATGCAATCAAGAGTATAATTGCTTTCCAATTGCAACATGATTTTTGTGTATTTATATCCATTCATATGCTTCGAAATAATTCACATCGATAGAAACGAAATCAGATTCAATTAAATCACTTCTGGTATTCCAAAATTGGTTGCCCAGGTTGACGGCATCCATTGCATTGATAGTAGCTTACTGGTCAACTTGAAAAATATTTCAACTTTGATAATTAAGAGGATTAACCTTTTTTCATAGTAACTGCTTTAACCTTTCTCCTTTTAAACCAATTCAGTTGAGGATAAAATACAACGGGCTTTCCAAGAAAGGTTGTCCTTGTCAGGGCCGAATCATGCATTGCCATCGTCCTTATTACCAACACATTCATTTATTAAATTTACAGTGACATCGCACGAAGTTCCTCTCCGGTCGCTAATTAACTATGTTCGGTTATTTATTATTCAATTCAACACAACACAAAATATTTTATGTATTTGTATATGCGTGACCCGCATGTGGGTCACATGTCAAAAAATCTACATAAATATTTATAAACAAGTGCCTCACCCACGCTGTATGCAATTTTCCACGCAATTCGCATTTTCTTGGCAGCAATCACCTCTGTTGCATGCTTTTTCACACTTTCAAAAATAGCATCGACGAGAGCTAAATTCAGTTCTTTTTAAAAACTAAAATTAGATGATAATTTTATGTTTTATTTCACACAAATTATGTGAATTTAAATTTAAATAAAATGTAAAATTAGAGAAAACTTTCGATTTTATTTTCGTTGCCGCAGCGGAAAGAAATATATAGTTGCTTCGGTTGTAGTTTTTGCTTAAATTTGGTGTCAGTGGATGGAGTGTTCGAAAATATACACGCGTTGCAGTATTTTTGCGTGCATGCATGCAAGCGGTTATAATTATTTGCTGAAATAAAATGCAATTTCTGTAGGTGGGTGCTTTAATGGCTGGCAATAATGCCGATGGGTGGAAGATATTTCACGAGATGTCATAACAAAATTTATAGATGTTGTTTGTTGTTTCACAGTCGAGTAGTAGTTTTATGCAAAACTAGTTTATTTATGTGTAGGGGCTAGCTAGATGAAAGAGCTGGCGACGCGATGATGATTGGGTTAATTGAATTTTTGCGAAAGTCGAAGATGTTTTGCCTTGGAAAGTAATGATGTGAACAGGGTAAGTGAATGACGGCAGAATTGTGTTACTTAGGAAAAGAAGATATTTATTCAAAATAAAAGGGTATCTCATCTTTTGTCGGAGGTAGAAGGATTGGTTCATGAAGCCTAGTTGTGAGGTAGATATAGAGATCGAGCTATTGTAAGGAACGGAGAGAAAACGCCTGAATTCATAGTTTGGCGAACAACCTCCTCGAAATTGAAAAAGTGAATAGTTGAACTTGTGGAACGCCTAATTTCGTAAGTTTTTGAGTTTGAGTTAAGTTTCGTCAACATGTTATCAATGCGTAAGTAGTAGTAAAATTGTTCTAAGAGCCTGAAAATGGAATCCATAAAACGTAAGTGAACAACCAAGCGAGAATTCACCAAAACTGCTTAAAGACAAATTGTCAATCCAGGTGGTGCTTCCAGCGTTTTCCCTCCGTGATTTTGCTTTAATTTGTAAGTAATAGTGCGAGCTATACAAATCTCAAAAATGTTGTGTGAAATTATGAAGCTCGTATATTTGGATGCCCGTTTGACTACACTTTCTACAGAATTTCTTGGAACCGAGTTTACTGACACCATGCTTAAGAGCTTTGAAAGTCTTTTGAGGGATGTGATGTGGCGTGAGCGAAGTTATAGTAGCTTAGTGTTTAGTGGGCTTGCCCACACCGTGCTCGAGCATGAACTCCCAGAAAATTCCGATTCTATTTTTAACTATTTAACTTTACAACCTGGGGTCAATTTGGACCCCAGAGCATGCTTGAACACTCATAACTTTTTTGTTTTTTTGTGAAAAGAACCCGTCCACCCGAACTGGGGTCTTTTTGGACCCCACTTTTTCTAATAAATAATTATTTTATTTCAAAAGCTTGAAGTTGTTGGCAGTTCCGGGAGACATTTTACACACAAGGTTCTAGTGTGGCAAGGGCAACAACATCTGCCACATCCATGGCAGGTGGTTCTGCTTTTCTTGTCGTCTGCTCTTGGGCAAAGGTGACATCTGCCCCTTTTACAAGAGAGCCTTTCGGGGGACTGTTGGTAATACTTCCTGAACTCTCCCCAAAATACAGAGAGTATCCAATGCAGATTTTCCAATGCCAGATTGTGTTGAAGGTTGTGAACGGTTATTCAGTTCTGATTCAACCAGTTCCTCCGCTAGTTCGATGAGTTGATCACTTCTGAACAAATTTTTGTTTCTTCTAGGCGAATTGAAGTGTCGGAAAATGATGAAAGTTGCTAGAGCTGCTACGTCCAGTAAGTTGTAGAATACAACCATCGGCCAGCGATTTGTTTGACGTGTACATGAATATATTGAGACCATTTGGTCGAATGCATCGACTCCATCTTTGGTGCGGTTATAATCCAGTATCATGGCAGGTTTACTTTGATGATCGGAAGTGGCTTTCTCACAGTTATATTGTGTTGATAGAAACACCACTTGTTTGTTTGGCTTCGGAACATAACTCACCAACGCCATTTTTCCAGAAAATCCAAAGATGGATGAGTGGACTGGACGATACAGCTTTTTGTTATTGACCTTTACAGGCTTATTCTGGTCATTAAGAACCTCCTTCGCTACAAGGCAAATCTCGTTGTTTTTCCGAATTTTGCCAAGAATAGTGATCTTCTTATCTATCTTCTTATCTATCAAATCCACCGACGTAATGAAATTATGAATAGTGAGGTTGCGTCCAGAGTTGAAATATGATGGCATCAACGAAATCACCACATCATATCCACGACCAAGTTTTGTATTTTGGTCAGAGCTCCCAGTGTAGATAGAGAACTTCAGTGGATAGCCCGTTGAGCTTTCATTTAGCCACCAAAACTTCAAGCCGTATTTGGTAAGCTTGCTTGGCATGTATTATCGAAATTTACATCGGCCGCGGAATGCTTTCAACTGCTCATCAATCGTTAAATTTTTAGATGGATTGTAGTTTCAATAGTCTGGTTCAATTCATCCAAAATCAATTGTACAGGCCACAGCAGGTTTCGATTTGTTGAAGCTTGTCCGCGGCGCGGCGGCCAACTGAATCGTAAAAAGGGGTAAAGAAAAATCCAGAAATAGTTCCGCTGAATTTGGTGAAGGCTTACTGAGAATTATGGCGAATTCAATCCTTTGAGGTCATAAAGTTGTTTGATGACCTGAACAAACTGAAATAATGACTATTTTTTTCTTTTGATAGGCATACCTGACAAGAACAACTGATATAGATGAATTTTACAATCAGTAATTACGTAAAACAGACATATAGAAAGAGATTAGCGGGAATCCCAGATTTGGGGAATAAGCCAATTTCCATCGATTTTGAAATTGAAAAATTTTATTGATGACCTCCTACATACCTGTATAATGACATCTCTGCCTAAATTTCTTTATCACTGCTATATAAAATACTAATAAAGAGTTAATACAATACCCAGAAGAACTATAACTGAACAATATAGATCAGAAATCAAAAAAATTTCGAAAAAAAATCGTGTGGTCCATTTGGATCCCCGGTCGGGTGGACGTGACTTTTGCCGGGTCGTAAAGGAGGGTTAAATACAAAAACCTTTCATGGCAGGATATGAACTACTCGTACTAACTCCGATGCCAATCAAATTTTTCAGAAACGTCCCGAAGATTTTCTATCCACCAATCAAAAGCGACATTAGTTTTCAAAGTAGCACATGGTACACGATTCTTTGAATAAAATGGTTCTTAGTCTGAACTCTGAAGGATGTTTGCTTTGGTGCATGTTGTGTAATGGTTAGCATGTCTGCTTATGGCGTGGAAGTTCAAGGTTGCAGACGAGAGACATTCAATTCTTTTTCAACTGGAACCACCTTTCGCAAGGCAGGTAAACCGAAAGTCAGTAACCAGCAATGAAGAGCGCTTAGGAATTAGGAGTTTTAAAAAAGTTGTTGTTTTCCATTTGTCACTAGGTTTGGTTAAAAAAAATGTCCTAGGCGCTGCGCTTTGATGTGCCACTCCATTAGCTTACTTTAGGCTTACTTGAAAGTATTTTTGAAGCTTGTATTACCACAAATTTATCAATTCCAAATTGTGTGAGTACTATGCTAATCTTAAAACTTTAACATTTCCAGGAAATGAACGACCGATCCACTACTTTCTTCCTCCAACTTTTTGAGTGTCAACTTCAGAGTATTGTCCGAAATGCGTTCCGAAATGGCAAACTATACAGTACCTGTTGAAACTCCTCATGTCATTTTATAAACCTCCCACCAATGGTGGGGGAAGATTTAAAGCCGTGAATTATCCAAAAAGCTGAAGTTTTTTTTAATTCATTGTGACATAATGTAAAATAGTCGCACAGTTGGCGCGTTCATCTTTTTTTTTTTGCTTGTTATGTAGATTTTTAAAAGTGTTAATTTTTGGTACACAAGAAAATGTTAATGGTAAGGACCAAGAAGGTTTTAACTTAATCCTTCCCTTTTTGCAACAGTTGAGGGCTGTGCAAAAGCCGCCACATTTTATGAAACATGATTTGTGGAATATCTCGAAGATGGTGAATGATGAGAAAATAATTTAAAAGCTTTTCCATGGAGGATATTATTATCAATTTAATTTTTTAGCTTCTTTTTGTGTAGGTCGTAGGTGTAACCATTTGCACGTAAGAGAACGATTTTGATAAAGAGCAAGAAAACTGTGATGATTCAGCGTATTAAATTCATTAATCAAATTTCATTAAAACCTTCAATTTTCCCAATGCAAAAAGCAAAAAAACTATCGATCGAAAATTGAATCTCTGAAGAAAAATCGGCTTACACGAATGTAGAGCAGCTCCACCTGCTGAACCATTAAATTTAATTCGTCTGACCAAATTAGTGAACAGAGAGTATATTTATGTGCATATGGTTTACCTTAACGAGAATCAATAAGCTACCTGAGCTTCCTGATCTACCTGTGCTAACCCAACTAATTAAGAACCTACCCATCCTAATTTCACTTACGGATCAAAGTTGGCTACCTGAACTAATTCGGCTCATTCAATTTACAAATCTACCTTTTATTTATATATGAGGTTCATGCTGATGAGGAGTACAATCTTGTTCTACCAACGAAAGACACAACATCTAATAACACACCTAAGAAACTATGGTCGATATCGCCGAGCGCCGTGAATTACTACAAGGAAGGATAAACTTATACAGAAATGTTAACGATCTTTTTGAAAAAGTGCGGCAGTTTTGTGAAGGAGTCTACTACGAGATAATTGTAGATCCCCCAGAACCCTTAGCCGGTAAAAAGATTATTCTGCAACTGGACAATCCTGAGGAAAACATTGAACAAAACTACGAGGAACAGCCGCAACCGGTATTTAATCCTGACCCACAAGTCAATGAAAGGTTACACAAAATTGAACGTCTTCAAAATGATTACAAGTTCCTTATTGATAGAGCTTACGAAATATATAATCAGCTGAAGGAACAGTATGGTGAGACCAATTGTGTAGTTGTTGTTTATAGGCGGCAAGAAGAAATTATACCAGAACCACCACTTGAAGTCGATATGGATGATGAAGACTATGCGTTTGTAATGGAGCACATTGACCACCAAGATATGGATTCGCAATCAGAATGGGATTCCGAAGACGAGCCTTGGGATCCATATGACGAGGATTCGGGCATAGACCCAGAGACTGATGTAGAACCAGAGGAGTTTATAGACGGAATGGACAATTATTGGGAATCTGAAGACTCAGGCTTGCAATCTGACACTGATTCTTCATCAGAAGTGGAATCGGATCATGAAGCGCGACGTGGTTGAAGAAATGTCTAAGAACTAAATACATTTACAATTAATTTTAAGTGAAAAACCTTTTGTGATTGAGTACAACCTGCTGATGGGAAGGCCATTGCTTTTACTGCTGAAATGATTTTACTTTGAGCTCACTCAAAGTCGAGTCAATTCTCAAGTTCTTTTTAAAGCTATCTTCTTTGTGTTCTTTATTCTACTAAAATACAATTTTTCCCAGTTCAAATCGTTTCGAATCAATTTTTTACATTCATTTGAATCGTTGGTGATGTAACTTTGACTTAAAGTTTAAAGGTCGATACCAAAAGAACTAAAATATCAATTATACATACCATTGGCTCACAGAACCAACATTTGGCTATTCATATTATTCAAAGTTACTTCCCAAAAACTGCTGGGTGTTGCTTAGACTATGTAAAATACCGAAATAAAATCTAAAAACAATATAAACTTATAACTCCTTTTTTAATCTTAAAACTGTTTTAATCTTTAAAAATTAAATTTTTATTAAAATATTTCTATTATTATTATTCATTCTTTGAATAGTTAGATAAATTTCTCGGTGGGACTCTGTTGATTGAATCATGTAATTTTCCCGGTCGCCTTATTCGTCAAGTATGAAATAAAATAAAGTCATTAGGGTGTAATCTGGTGTATTTTCAAAGTTTTGTAGTTGAGATAGTCCACGTGTTTTTTTATCTAATAAATTAAAAGATTAGTAAAGTTTTTGACAGTTAAAACACTTTTTATATTGTACATTTCAAATGCACATCTGAGGAAATATAAAATGTGTTTTAACTGATAAAAACATTACTTTTCAAAGTTGAACTATTTAAAAATATGTCTACAAGACGATTTCTTAAGATTCAAATTATTTTCGGAAATATAGGTCTTTTGCTGACGCGCATACAAGCCGGCTCGGCTTTATAATGAAACTTTTGAACAGTCCTTTTCAAAACAAGCGCAATGATTTCTCAACCTGAAATTTTTCGGGAATCTACTTATCTGTAGGTGTAGTGCAATAAGGCCCGCGGCAATAAGAACTGTGGGTCTTATTTCCTCTTTGTTTTGGAAGTTAGACCTACGGGGCTTATTTCCATGACCAAATCGTAGTAAGACCCTTGGGCCTTAGTTCCTTTTCCTGTGAACTCAAATACCATATTTCCTAATGAAAAGAAGTCTCACCGTTTACACTTTAACTTATTTTCAATGTGAATAAACTGGCACAGGGACGTAACTCCACTAGCCTTAAGTCCATACTCTGATTGTGGACTATGAAATACCAAAGAGGATGTATCATACTGTATGTTATGAAGCGCGGTAAGTTCGCGTGAATTTCTTAAGCTCAATCCCAAACCCGAAGCTAAAAGCGAAGCGGAAAAAATTTTCATAAGGGAATATCCCATGGCAACAAAAGACATGGGCTTTATTTCTATTCTTTGGTGGGGGCTTAATGCACTGCACCCTTTTTTATGGTCGGAACTAGGCTCATCCCCGAATACCATTTTTTTCTATTTCAAGCTGTCAGTGTTTTGAAAAAAAAATTTTTGTTTCATCTTTTCCGTAGTACCAAACATGGTGACATTGTTCTAGAATAATAATTTTTTTTGTTTTTTTATTTTTCGATTGCTAGAAGGGTTGGAATGGTGGCCATGGTCACGCGCCATTTTTTTAATTTCTAACTTTATAACTTTTTTTTTCTTTTTCTGTATTCCTTAAATGTAAAGTCATAACATATAAAAAATGGATGGTAAAGGTATTGATTGCTTTTTTTACGACACTTTCAAAATCACCTTAAATTCATGGCTCTTTATATAGCCTCTGTAAAATGTCTATTTAAATTGTGCTGTTTCCTCCAACAGTTGAATTTCGAACCAATACAATCAGCTTGAAAAACGGGAGAGATTTTGGATTCTCTTCAAGAAAATCACTATCGTAAACAGCTTGGCATTAACTTGGACTCGGTATTTTTTTTTTTTTTTTCTTATTCAACAAATACAAATACGACTTCGCTGCAAATTGTTATCCTTCCCAAAATTGTATGCCAAAGATATATATATATGTGAGTGAGGGAGCTTCTCAATACCATTATTCGTGACTGGTATCTTGCATCCAAGAAACTAAAAAGCTGTCAGTACTTGGACAATCTTTGATGTAACGACCATATATTTAAAGTATTTGAAGTAAATGCTGCAAAATGCGTAGGGCTCTTAAAATGAAACAAGAAATTTTTCATCGCCTCTGATTTGGCTACAGTTTATAAAGCCTACATTACATATATACATTCGTCCTTGGTTGGAGTACTATTCCCATTTTTTGACAGGTGCTCCTCAAACATCGTGCTTGGCAACCTTGTCAAAAGTAGAGCGTTAAAATTGGTAGGTTCAATTCATTCTCTGGAGCATCGTCCCAAAGTTTCAAGTCTCTCTCTTTTTGTCGTTATTTTTACAAAAACTGCTCTAGCTCTACAATACTCAGAAATTCAAAAATAATGTACATCGGTATCTTCTTTTTTATCCTCTCCTTCTTTCGAGATCAAAGCTTTTTTTATATCTTTTCAAAAATGAGATTTCGATACTAAGATTAAGTACTTGTCGAACACCAATTCTGGAGATGACAAACCGTGGCAACTGTTGCAGTCCAAAAACAAGTGGTCAATTTAGACCACAGACATCTTTCCATGTTCAATTATCTCTCTTAGCCAAACCATTGAGTTGTGGTGTATGCGGAATCGTCACGAGTAATCTGATTATAAAATATAAATAGGGTGGCGCAACAGAGCGAGGAGCCCCTGGGCCTAGCGCATTTCTTACAACCATTTCTTGTGAGGGAATGGATGGGACCTACAATTTTCTGCCGGTTCCGAACAGCTAATTGAGAAAGCGCTTTTCATGGCAATGAATTTACTAACGGAGGACTTGCCAATTCCTCGCGAAAGGCGATATCCGTGAAAAAATATTTTTGCCTCTGCTGGGATTCGAACCTCGAACCTCTGGGTTAGCAGGTGGACATGCTAACCATCGCGACACGGGTAATGTGATTATATTTAAGAAAATTTAATTGAATTGTTTTTAAAACACTGTCATGAGAAGTTATAGTTAACAAGCCCCTCCATTCTTAAGGGCACTGTCGCCCTGTACAACATCTGGAGAGTATCTCTTGTAATTTTCAAGTCGATCTGATGAATAGTTTCCGAGTTACGGCCGTTTAAAGCTGGCGCCTTTCGTTTGAGCTAGTGCCACTTGGTGACACGGTACTGCAATGCTTACTTACCAACTTATCGACAACTTTTAGCAAGCAGCTGTAGCAGGCAGCATACTGTTTATAGTGGCGACGGTTAACGGTAGTAAAATTACGTAGTCTTGGTTACAGTTAATACGATTATCTCAAAACCACTTTTTTGAAGGCGGTGACCGCGATAGCTCAAAAACGGTTCAACCGATCATCTTTAAATTTTTCACACTTATTGTTAATGGGTCATTTAAGTGAAACCGACACCATACGCATAAAAAATAAATAACTTAATTTATATTTAAATCCATATCTTGAGAATACAATGAATTAAAAAAATTGCAAGTAACATTTAAATAATTCATTAAAGAGCTGATTTAAAGTGAATTAAAAAAATAACTTTATACACTTGTATGGCCAAATATTACTCGTCCCACCCGTCACAAAAGTAGGTACTGTCCCACAAGCATTGAGAAGCATATTATTTTTGTTTTATGAGATATTTGCGAAAATTATACTAATACTTTATCTGTACCATATCAGGAACCAAATAAAACAAAAGTTTCATAGTTTCTTGCCTATTTGCGGTAATTTGATGTCCCACCCGTCACACTTTTTTTGATGGTACACTATGGAATGATCTTCCTAGTATGTAAAAATGTCATATTCAGTACGTAAATCGTTGCCGTTTGATAGAAATGAAGCAAAGTGGGCAAAAAATGAGTATAAATGTCCCACCCGTCACATTGGAATGACCCTAATACAAAAACGAAGTACTTAATCATGATGTTTTGATATGTTTTTCTCTATAGAACCAATAACAGTTTAAGATTTTTTGCTGAAAATCGAACTTTCTATTCAAATGGTCACCAAAAATACCAAAATCGAAATTTTTGAGAACCCAGAGATTTAATACCAGAAAAAAAAGATATCTAAGGATTCCTTTTAAGTTTTTTGTTTTAGATAATCTTTGAAGGCGGAATCGCGGTCACCTCAAAAAGTATATTTTTTTTTTTCATGCCCTGACTTATTAACAGGTAAGGTAAGTTGTAGGTCCCTATTATGAGTAGCGAGTCGAACGTTCGAATGGAAGCGAAATTTTAGAGAAACTCATTTATTGGATTATTATCATTAAACTTCGTCCATTCTCTTATCTGACATACCTTAAACGTCGAAAAAAAAAGTTTTCTACAATGTTTTTGTTTCTACAACCTATAATACCGCTATAAAAGAAGCTCGCAGAAACATTCGCTTCCAATCGAACGTTCGATTCTCTACTCATAATAGGGACCATAATGAATATTTTGCTGTGAGAAATTGCAAATATTGTTCAAACATGTGTTAATAGATATGTGTGCTAAATTTCGTTTAAATCGATTTCATACTTTTCCCACAAAAAATGCACGAATATCGATTTTATTTAAACCCTCCAGTTGCAACAGTGGCCTTAAGTCATGGTTGAGAGAAATGCGTTGGAAATGACCGGACTCTGTTGTGTTACCCTATTTATTTGTGTTTTTTTTTTTTTGTTCGCTCCAGTTTTTTTTCCACGAAATTTTTGAACGTTTAAACATCAGAGAGCTCTTAATTCTTAACTCGCCACAACAATTCTAAATGCAAAATACGATTCGAATTATTTTCATAGTCCTTTTGATTTCATATGAGTCAAAAAAATTAAAAGTGATGAAAACAATTTGTGTTTTCAAAGCAAATTCCGACTCATCGCTTCCCGACGAAATCATAAATTCTAAAATTTATTCCCACACCGAATTGAATACAAAATTCCTTGCATGCCCTAAAGTATGCTGCAGATTCATTCCATCAAACCACGTCATCACTATCACAGCATTCTGGTCAAAATATTCTTTCGTCAAATAATTTGAAAGCTCATCCTCAGGCGCCATTGGCTATTAGAATATTTGTAATGAAAATCCAATTTTCTGTCTCTACACACTGTGCTGCCACTTAAAAGGAAATTGAAATATTCTCAGTTGGGAAATCAAAATAAAGTGCTCCATCCATTCGTTCCATAGAATTCATCATTTTCTGTTTTTTTTTATATCCTTGTCAGCAACGTGTTTTACTCTTACGACAAGAAAACAAAAAAACATAAGAAAGTTGAATGAAGTATCTCCATCTCAAGTATTAAGTAGTATAGGTACTCAGTACTCACGTACGATGCAAGTGATGGTGCGTGAAAAAAGTTGTCATCGTAATCAAGTTTTCCACTTTAAAGTGTAAAATATCCCCTTAGGCTTGTCTGAAACAGAGCCAAATTGAATTCATTACGCATCGCACTTTGTCATTTGCTAGATTTTTTTCCTCTCAACAAAAGTAAAAGAAAGCCAAATACCAAAAATATTTAAATCTAATTTTCCACATATTTTCCCACCAACTTCAAAGTGAGATGGATAAACCGAAGGTTTTCTTTTCTTCTTTTGTCTGACGTTGATGGTATAAGAAAACACTCTCATGAGATGGATTTGGCTTAAAAAAAAAGAAGTGTCTTTCATATACGTAAACAGATTTATTTAAATTGAAACAAAGCGAAAGTAAGAAAGATCTAGAGAGATATCCGCAAGCGGCTTGGTGTAATTTCCTCGTTAGTTTGTGGTATTGAATAACAATTAATTGAATCGAGCTTGATCGAAAAATAATGGGCAGCTTTAATCGATTTTGTTGCCGTTGGCCGAATGACATTGTCTCTATAGTACATGGCTGTCGCCATAGGCATTCAATTGAATGGACCTCTATAGTACACGACACCTTCTCATTGGAAGTAAATGAAGTTGGAAACGTATTCAATGGCCAGATGGTATTGTGTTTGGATATTAATTACAAATCATTTGAATAGGTCAATTGAAGTTGATATTATTGTGGTTAAACCTTTTGTTTTGAGGACAAAACAACACAGTATAACCTTTGATTGTATGGGAACAATTCTAGAACGCCATTAGGCCTTGGACGTTAACTTTGATTACTGGATTATGGTACGAGTTTGTAATTTTTCCCAATCATTTATTGTAGCTTTGCTTTGGTGTTTGAGGGAAGATAACGAATCTAATTTCATTTCATTTGTATTCAAAAGTTCAATCATTTTGAAAATTCTGTTGTGAAACCTTTTAAATGAAAGTCACAAACATACACAACTTCAATTTGCCATTGATCATCTATAATATCTACACTATCCTTGTTCTACTATCTCTTTGTTCATTAGCTCGTTATATGTGTTCGTTTGTTCTTTTGTTAATTTGTTCGTTTTCCATTTAGTCCTTTCTTTTGTTTATTTTTTTTTTATTATCTGTTTTATAATTTTTTAATCAGTTGATAGTTTCATTCCACTAAAATGTGTTTTTTTTTTTACTCAAGTAACTTTTTTTTAAAAAACGAAAAGCATTTGAGATTTTCCAAAAGCTTTATTATAGGCTTGAAGTACATTTCAAACATCTACGAATGGAACTCAATTTCGTTCATATGTCCACCGTGTGAACGTTTGCCAGCGGTCGATTCTTTGGACCGATTTGGACGCTGTGAAAATGACTGATTTGGTTTGTTTGCTACGGACGCCTGAACGACACCGATGTTTTCGACTCTTCGGCTGTCTTACTGAACGGGAACATCACACAAGGAACATGTGAACTAAAAGCTTTGCACTTCACTTGCCTGTCTTCTAGGGCGAGAATTACGACCGAAAATTGGAGTTAACGGTCTTAAAGTTGCAATCACAGACTCTGAATTTCGGTAAAAAATTTCAATATTTTGTAGACGTTGCTCGTTCGTGTACATGATGAAAATGTTGAGTTTATTGAATAAATTGACAAGTTCGATGATTAGTGAAAGAATGTCTTCACAAATCAAATTCAAAGTTGTCAAGTCGTTTTTATAGCTTACAAATTATTATTTATATTTTTGCAATACACGACTAAAATCAGTTCCTCGATCTTTTCCTTTTCTTTGGGCTTACGGTTTGGTTTTCAATTTCTGTTGCTAAGAACTAAGTGTGTGGGCCACAGTCATATATATCTAGCGGTTTCTTTTTAAGAGTGCAACAAAATAAACATTTGAAATGTTATGAAAGTGTTTAACAGCAGGAACCTTCCCATTGATTTTGAGGAGGCTCTCGAGATTCTCTATTCTAGCCCTTAACTACCGATCATTTCTCAGGAAGATGTCAGAGTAGTTTAACATTCACCTGCGTGCTGGGTGCCGGGGCATTGAGACATTCCAGGAAACTGCAACGCAGATGAACTCGCCAAAAACGGAACACTTCTGCCCTTCTCACCGAAAACGCTTAGGCTAGATCTTAAGCGGTTGTACTGGGTACCAGGACATGTAGGAATCATAGGCAATGAACAGGCAGACGAACTGGCAAAGACAGGAGCCGGATCACTTTTCATAGGACCGGAACCTTTTTGTGGAATAACAGAAAGTCACATTAAGAAAGAAATCAAAAAGTCGGAAGAAGACAACAGAGCTAAACACTGGAATGACCTCCCCAAGATGCGCCGAACCAAACTCTTACTTGACACTTTTAACACAAAACGTTACAAAGAAGCAATATAACTTAATAGAAACAATGAAAGAATGCTAGCCGGGTTCTTAACCGGACACTGCAGACTAAGAAAACACATAAAAGTACTAGGCATAGAGAGCGACGACCAATGCAGATATTGCAACGAACAGGAAGTCTCCTGACCACCTCTTAAGTGACACCAAAGGAAGAAGTACCTAGGATCCTACTACGTAGAGGAAAGGGAGCTAAAACTCATAAGCGTAACCCAGATACTAAGTTTCATCAGAGGAACTAATCTGGATAAAGTGCTTTAAATTAAGGATTAGAAGTAGGGGGTACAATAGATCTAAACTGGTCGAGTAACAATACAAAACCCCAATTATTCATTCATTCATTTAAGCGGTTGAACAACTTGATCTCTCTCAAAATAAAACACATTAGTGCGACGATAGGTTTCATCTCAGGACAATGTCTTATTGAAAGACGCAAGATGCCGCAAGGCTAAGAGTCGTCTCAAACGATTTTGGCAGAAGCGGAAACTATTTCCCACCTTCTCTGCTCATACCCAGCTTCAGCTCACAAACGTAGAATACACCTAGATTCGTGTTTTTTTAATGACCCTAGTGATCTTAGTCACATCGACACCTGCCCGCTTCATTGTAAGCTCGAAATGGTTTCATTGGGATAAGGATACATTAGATCCACAATGGTATCACAATCAGCCATGTGTTAGCCGAGCTAGAAGCCCATTTAACCTAACCAGGCTCTCGAGTAGAGCATCTACATTCTCGTCTGTGTGTAACGTACAAATACGGAGATTATGAGTGTTGCTTACTAGCAAGCCAGTCCCACAAACTTTTTGAAAAAAATATGCGAATATCACAGGCGGTGGGTGCTTCATGTTGACCAAAACTTCTTTTCAAAGCCAAAACTTCATTTTTAAGAGCGCACTATTTAGGCTACACACCATTCACTTTAATTATAATTTTTTTATCATTTTCCAAAGCTGTTCAAGCGTAGAGCGGGTCACTTTGTTCCGCAGAGGTATGATACTGACTTGCTTTCAACATTTTGAGAGGCAAACAGATGTCAGCGCCAAAATAACCTATGATTTAAAGTGAAACCACTAGATGTTTCACCCTGTATGTTAATGTTTGTGGGACTGGTTTCACCAAAATATATTTTTGGGGAAGAAAATCAACTTTCTTGGAACTATGAACAGACCCGAAATATCAGTCGAACTATGCACAGTTAGATGATCGTCGGCGTGGAGGAAGTGTAGCTGAAAAAGAGCCCCTAGACGAATCGGATAAAGTAATTGCTCTAGCGCGGTCAATTTTGACTTGAGAACAACAGACACGGTCGCTTGGACTAGCTCAGTTAGAGCTTACGAATGAAACAATTCAAGAAGTCGACGAAAAATCAAGATCTAATGTCGACTAATGACACCACTGTAAGAGCCACTGCATCATTGCGGTCTAGCCAAGTACCGCTATCGAAACAATTTTTACAGACTATACAGAAGTACGACAATTTTGAACACACACAAAACACAATCCGAGTCTTACATATTGAAACTTATAGATTTAAGGACATCTTTGATAAGGAATACATACTGGCAGCTTTCCTGGACATGCTTTCAACAGTGTACAAAACAGTGCAATTAAGAAGGCCCTAAATGATCTAGAAGTAGAAGAAACAATCACAAATTGGATCATGTGTATGCTAACAAAACGTCAGATCCACAGAGAACTGGGAGGTGCAAAATTGAAAAAGTGTGTGTCACGAGGAACCCCACAAGGAAGTATCCTCTCACCCCTGCTCTGGATCCTGGTCATGAATGAGATCCTCGTAGCTTTAAACATGATGGCGTGAAAGTGGTTGCCTATGCCGATGACCTAGCTCTTCTGGCGACGGGGAAATTCCCTACCACTATTAGCGCACATTTGAATAATACACTAACCAAGGTAAGGGCTTGGATAAAAAGATGCGGCCTTGCAGTTAACCCCCCTCAAAACAGAGCTGGTACTCTTTACAAATAGAAAAAAAATACCTACTTTTGAGTTACCAAGACTAAATGGGACCCCTCTTAAGACCTCCGATCAAGCCAGATACTTGGGAGTGATCTTAGACAAAAAACTGAATTGTTGTCCCAATATACGGGAAAGACACAAAAATCTATGATAGCACTGTATTCGTGCAGCAGGATTATTGGCAAAAACTGGGGGCCAAATCCCAAAATCATGTATAGAATGTATACTGCCATTGTTAGACCTATTCTATCTTATGGCACTTTGGTCTGGTGGAAGGCGCTGGAAAAAATCCACGCATTTAAAAACCCTAAGCAAAGTACAAAGATCAGCCTGTATTTGCGTAACTTGTGCAATGAGAACTATCCCTTGCTCTCTATGTTCAAGAAGCGGCAGCAAACAGCGCACTTAGACTAAATCAGTATAATGTCTGGAAAACCAGCCAAACAGTACACCCACAGATTTTATCACGATACGCAGATAACAATATCTGCACGGATTACATAACTCCATACCTAGACTTTAAAAAATCTTTCTCAACCAGCTTCCCCAATATAGACAGGATTGGGAGAATGAAACACCTGGCCTGAACGAGACGTCTATATCAATCTATACCGACGCAACGGCTCAAAAATGAAAGTTGGAACAGGTGCAGATTTCTTTTCAAAAAGCCTAAACCTAGCCAGTTCATTCAGACTTCCAAATCACAGCAGCGTCTTCCAAGCCGAGATCTTGACAGTTACAAACGCTGCAAAACAGGTGTTCATGATGGCGCTATCACATCACATCACATCACAAGCAGCAATAAAAGCCATTTCTGCCACTCTTGTCAAATCAAAGCTTGTTTCTTGCTGTCGCGAAGAGCTAAGGGTTCTTGGCAAACAGCATAACGTTAGACTCTGTTGGGTTCCTGGTCACAGTGGTATACCGGGAAACGAAAAAGCTGACGAACTAGCGAGAAAAGGTTCAGTAGTTGACCCTTCTCTCATTGATCAATCAATCAGGATTCCACCCTGTGAAATTAAACAGATCATTTGTATCAAAATAATGCGAAAATCCAATGAAAGATGGGAATGCCTAGATTCCTGTGTTACTTCTAGGAAACTATGGCCGAAATATGATAAGAACGGATCTGAAAAGCTACTATCATTGAATAGACCTTCATTGCGAATGCTTATCAGTATCTGGACACAACCTACTAGGTTACCACAAAAAGAAAATGGGTCTTTGCACCGATGACCTGTACAGAGGATGCAATGACGAAGATGAACATGAGGACACCACTCACTTCCTTTGTCAATGCCAAGCAATCTGCCACATTAGGAAGTGATTTCTAGGCAATTACTTTAGAAGAAGAAGACTTCTTTACTAGAAGAATTATTAGACACTTCAAGAAGCAGCCTGTTAAACTTCATTACCACAAAATGGTTAAAAACTGACCAAACATAAACTCATAGGTTTCTAGGACGTCACAATACTCCAGGGTATCACAATGGATCTGCATTGATCTAAGTGTGACGGTAATAAGATCAACCGTCAGCCCAATCTACCTAACCTAACCTAAGGACATCTTTGCAATTGTGCTCCCAGCATTGTTGCAGTCAATGGATGATCATCACTTATTGCTTTAGATTTATTTCCTTGGGAGTTCTGACGGTTATTTCAAGTATAGTAGTAAGTTTTATATTCTATCAACTTTATTAAAAATCGCAACTCGAGCGCCAAAATCTCTGAACCTATGGAGCTCACTCATTCAAGCAAACTTATCCCCCTGCATTGCGATTCACAAAGGCTCAAAAACAATGTACATCGATCGGTGTCTCCTATTGACTCCTTTCCTACTTTCCTAAATTCTCGCACTGTGTTTTATAACATTATAACGTCATTCATAACCCCTTGATGTGCCCGTTAATTAAAACAACAAAAAAAAAAACATTAATTTGCTACATATTTCATAACTGGCATCCTTAACAATATTCTAACCCTTAATAGCAATTACTTTGATAAAGTACTGCGATACACACAATGGAAAGAACAACGCGATGGGCAACAGATGTTCCATGTACTTGTGCTGCCTTGTTCTTCTATTTTGTGATAATCTGTGGATACTTTATTGCTGTTTTCGAATTCTAAATATCAGAACTTTAGCATATTGTGCAGTTTATGATAGAGAAGGGGACCATTAAAATTGCAATTTATAGCGTTAGTGGTAAATAAAGTACCCATCGTAAAATTGACGATTGCGCGTGTTTTATTTCGAAAGCCATAAGCTTCTAAGTTTGAAGTCCTAAACGGCGTTGTATCGGCGATACGCTGAGCTTCTTTTTTTTCAGTTTTCAGCAGTTCAAGCCACAAAAATTTATTCACGTGAAGTTAAAGAGGATTTATACATTTAGCAATTCGTTTTTGAATGACTCATTTCTTCGCTTAAATATGATTCTTTTGTTGCCTCTATCAGTAGGTGTTTGTTCATTTTGTTTTGTTTGCAAAAAAAACTTATCCAACGTGAAAACAAGCTCCCCGGTGCGGTGGAACATACACGTCCTGAAAGCTTATGCCTCCGAAAGTCTTCTTTCTTTGTCTTTGAATTCAATCGGCTTCGTTAAAGGTGAATGCTTTTAGTATCCCCAATCCACACCCTTAATACACTTTGGCAATTCCAAATTGATTTATCGAAGAATAAAACAGGATGTGTCCCATAGTAAATCAATTTTCCATAATAAAATAACTGTCAACTCTGAATACACTTGAAACGTAGGTATATAACTCAATTGGAAATAAATTTTGCAACGTATAAAAGGACACTTTACCTTTTTATGAATGTAAGTACGAAAAACACACACATGGTAGCGGCCATGCTCATGATGGCCCTCTGCAAAACTGTAACAACGGAACAACACTCTGCCATCATCAAAAGAGGAAAACTTCTTCATGTTTTAAGGATTACGTAAAAGTGATTTACGTTCAGTTGGTTGTTTATCGTTCTGTGCAGGTTGTAGTTTATAGTTTCTTTCGTCATAAAACACAAATAAGTAAAGGATATACAAAGTCCTTGGCTTCCTTAATCCAAAAGTCACATGTGTTCTATTTAAAAAACAAGAAGAAAAACCTTTTTCCAGGCCATAGGAATTTAAATCGAAAACTCTCTTATTGGATATGCAATCAACGGGGTTCGAAATCCTTGTAAATTCAAAAATAAAAAAACAACTCCTACAAACTTCATACACATGTCCAGTCTTTGGTTTGAAACAAAGAAAAAAGGAAAAACTTGTAGAAGTCCCCTTTTTGTGTGCATAGCAAGTTTCGTTTGTTTGTATGTGTCTTTATTCAGGCAGTTGATGAAATACGCCTTACAAAAATCAGTGGTCAGCAAAAACTTTTGTTGTCCTACTTCTTTTGATGGTGTGGTGTGGTTTAGTGCGGTTTTATTCCTAAGAGGAAGCTTAGTGGCACAGACAATTAATAAAGTTGGTCTTTGTTGGTTTCCCTCAATTTGGGGATAATACTGTAGGAGAGTTTTTGGCTGTATGAATCTCAAGCGGTAGATTTGTATGCTAAAAGGACATAATGTGTTTTTGTAAGTAGGATATACCGAATTTCAATGAAAGGAGCTTAATTCTTCTGAATGTGCGCTGGATTGTGCTAACACTTCCTGAAAATGAGAAATGACGGCGACTGATCTTTTAATCAAACCGTTGGTACTGACAAACATTGTTCTCTTCTTTGTGAGTTGTATGAAAATATAATCAAAAAATTATGCAGAAGATCGCAATGAATAACAAAATTTATCCTAAAGAAAATTATTTTGGAAACTAGGAGTAGCACACTTGAGTTGGTAGAAAAGCAGGAGCTTCGCAGGCTCGGTTGTAAGGTATACGTTATTTTACTTATGAATGTAGGACATGTCATCAAAGATAGTAAGCAGGCTTTTGAGATTTACCATCACTCAGAAAACGAAAAGTTATAATGGAAAAAAGGAAGTTTTCTAATTATTCGCCTACTCTCTTGAGTCAAATGTCAATGACGACAAAAGCGCCGTAACCCGTAAGACAGTAAAATAATGGTATATTCCTTGAAATCCCCTTACACCCTTGCATGGAAGCTATGAATGTAAATACATTGGTTTATCCCTGCCAAATTTTTATAGGTAAACGAAAACTCCTTGCTAACAAATGAGGCAGATTTGAATTCGTTTTTCAACTCTAACGAAAGCAAATAAACAAGGTACCAAGCGAAGTTTTGAGTTTGAAAATCTATGTACACATTTTTATCATAGATTTAAATGATTAGAAAGAAGAAAGCAGCTTTCCAAGCTTGGTCGAAGTGCCCCTCAAGAAATACAAATGAAAAAGCGCGTTTCAAAATGGAATACAAGAGCTGCAGAATAGAAGCGGTGAAAAAAAGTGCGCCCAACTTCAAGCAAAAAGCACGGAGGGCCTGTATCGAGAGCTGGAAGAGATTTCTGCCCCAGCTGCTGAAGCAAATCAGGCAATCCAGGAGCTAAGACAAAGCAACTTGAATAAGGGAGCAACCATTTTCAAAATAGCCGCTCAGAGAAGGAGAAATGCGCAGGAGATTCGTTCGCCGAAGTTCATAAATGATGCTCAAGGACTGCTACTTGTGGATGACGACAAAATTCTTCACAGGTGGCGACAGTATTGTGATGATCTTTTGAACGAACAGTTTCCTCGGCGCCACTTTCCAAAAGCTGCACCTCACCTTACGGGAGTATCCGACGTCACAGTCGAAGAATTTAGGGAGGCAGTTAAGAACTCCAAAAAAGGCAAAGCGATTGGGCCAGACGAGGTACCATATGAGTTTTGGAAAAATATGGGAGACATCGGGTTGAGATGGCTCACGATTCTCATCTCCAAACTTATAAGAGGTGACAGTTTGCCTCATCAATGGAGGGAAAGTTTTCTTCTTCCAATGTACAAGGGAAAGGGAGATACCAGAAGCTGTGACAACTATCGTTCGATCAAGTTGATGTCCCACACTATGAAGATGTCTTAGAGGATTTGCATATTGTGTTGGTTGACTTCGAAAAAGCATTCGATCGACAACCACGAGATCTGATATGGGTGGCCCTCAGACACCGAGGAGTTCCTGAAGCCTATGTGCGAATAATTATGGACATGTACGAAAGAGCAGTTACAAAAGTGAGATGTCCAGCTGGAGTCACCGAAGAATTTCAAATAACTGTAGGTGTACATCAGGGAAGTGTCTTGAGTCCACTCTTTATTGCTGTTCTGGATTATTTGCTCGAAGGAAAAGTAACGGACAATAAAGTACAACAATTATTCTTTGCTGACGATGGAGCCATCATAAGCGAGGATCCCACATCCCTGCAACGAGCACTTGACGTTTGGATTGATGTTCTGGAAGGAAATGGGTACCGTATTAGCGCTAAAAAGACGGAATACCTGTGCTGCCCTTTTTCTGATCCAGACAAGCCTATTCCAGACATTTATTTGAATGGAAATGTGCTTCCCAAGTGTGAAAAGTTTAAGTATCTGGGATCTATGATCAATAGTGAAGCAACTTGTGATGACGACATCAATCATCGAGTAAGCGTAGGGTGGATGAAGTGGCGAGAAAACTCCGCTATCTTCTGTGATCGAAAAATGCCTCCTAAGCTGAAGGGAAGACTCTACACAGCAGTTGTCCGTCCAGCTCTGACATTCGGTTCACAATGTTGGACAATGTACAAAAAGTATGAGAGCAAATTGACGGCAGCCGAAATGAAGATGCTTCGGATGACAGCAGGAGTAACAAAGCTTGATCGAATTAGAAGTACTAAGATCCGTGGAAGCCTTCATGTCAAAAGTACCATTTTGGACAAAATTCAGCACGACCGGCTCAGTTGGTATTGTCATGTTCAAAGGAGAGATCCGCAGAACCCCGTCCAAAAGGCAATATCGTACAACGTTTCGACAAATTCGCGACGAAAAAGAAAAGGCAGGCCAAAACACTCCTGGTACAAGCAAATGCAAAAACAGCAGCATTTGGTTGGCCTCAGACATGGAACAATCCAAAACCGGGAGGCTTGCCGACGCTTTCTGAGGTCAACGCGGCGTACCCCACAGGCGGATCACTAGTGTGAAGCAGAAAAGTGGGAGAGTTGTGATCGCTTCAAGATCACTACTCGTAACGCCGGAAATGAAAGGAAGAAGAAGGTTTAAGTCTCTTATTAAGTCATTAAACTTTTCTGAATTTATAAGATATGGTTCAACAGATACTGATTACGGTAAAAATTCACTGAATCCGCTACACCCAGACATTTGTGATAGCGGCAGCTGTAATTTTTTAGTACTTATACTTCAATGAATTCACCGTAAATGTAACAAAAAGAGTTTACGCTATTTTACAGTTTTTGGAAGCAATTTTGGACTTCGCGCAACAAAAATGGCGTCGTTTCTCGGTTATGCTCGCCCGCATACTGCCCAGACTAACCGCCGCTCCCCCCTTCACGCCCTTAATCTCACCGCAACCCCGCCTCATGCGTGTTAAGATCGTTGTTCCTCACACGTTTTGTCAAAATCTTAAAATATTTTTTTTTATTGAAAAATGCACAAAAGCCAACTTTATTTGTTGTGAATGGAATCTGTGGTTACTTTTAGTTGTAGACAATCGGAAAATATTAACTTACATAATAACAAACTCAAAAAAAGGATTGTTTTTGTTGACTTGTGTTATCACTTCAGAGCAGAATTTTCTGCATCTCCTTTTAAAAAAGACCAGATTCGTGAATTTTTCGATTAAATACTTACAGCAAAAAGAAAAAAATCCAAATTTTGCTGGGAACTTACCTGCAAATAAAAAAGAAAAAAGTTTTGACTAAAAATTTTACGTAATTTCAGGACAATAGTATGCTAAGTGGCCAGATATACCGATCAGGGAAACGAATCAGGAATGATTTTCAAATGGAATAATAATAATTATATTTTCATTGCAATTGATTATAACAAATGGTTTGTGGCTGCAAAGAGTTCAGAGGTTAAAAACTTTCTTCCTTTCTTTTGATCGCTGATATTAACCGATGTGGACATGCAAATAAAAGGTTCGTTCGTTGAACTTTACCCAGGGTAGGTTGAACCAGGTGTTGTCCAAAAAAACAGGGTTCTCCAGTCATCAAAAAATAATAAACCACAATATAACCGCACATCCCTGCAATTTGACAAAAATACGTTTCACTTGACAGCCCTCTTCATTACCTAAACTAGCCCCAGCAAAAACTTAGGGTGTTTTGAGTGAAAACCCAACGCAAACCAAGGGCTTAAAAAACATCCAATTTGACATTTAAGGCGAGCTAAAATTTTTCTAAAAACACTTTGTGGAGACCACAGGACGATTACGCGGCTTCAACGTACAAACCTAAATAAAGTAACGAAATGTAATATCGATGTCGTTCCTAAATGCAATAACGAACTGTCAAAATGTTACATTTCGTTACTTTCTCCAACTCAACTTTGGGACTTGAGTTTTGATGTTAATCTGTCAGAAACCCCTAAAATTGTTGTTGCGCAATTTACTTTTGGTAATAATTGCTTTAATAATCTTTGAAAATTCCCTGGACACTTAATTGATTTTCATTCTCTTTTCACTTCAGAACTCTTGTTTTTTTTTTTTTATCAAAACAGAAGTTTCGTGAAATTGAAGTGGTGTTTGTGAAGTTAGTTTGAGGACAGATGCAGTGGTGTGTGTGTGGTTTGACCTCTTCTTGTATCTCCTCTGTGGTAATATCGAAATCAAAAAAGGAACGCATTGCTGACATATTTGTCCTGTTCGCTATAAAGTAAACGCTCATTAGGAAAAAATTTATGTTTCAATTTGTCTCAACTTTGTCTGATGGTTTTTCCTGATCACTATAATGGGCACCTTAGGTAGAAATTATTGATTTTAAGGCAGACTAGCCCTGTTAGCGAAGCCCAATTAGAGCTGACAATTGCTCGCTCGTTGCGTAGTCTAAAAATCTCACTTCGTTTAAGACAAAAGGTGTCCGTTTTTTATGTATTTAGTAATATCTATGCACCTGTTAACGATGGGTCTTGAATAATAATTCAGAATAAGTCGGTTTATCACCTAGTGGCTTAAGTTCGTTGTCTGATCCATAAGTAATTAGCAAAAACCTGATTACCTGATTATAACGTTCGGATATAGCTACGAAAATACTTAATACTTTAGGTAAATGTGTATGATTGATTAGTGTTCATTTTATTGCACCGTATATCATAAAACTGGGCTCCTTTCTCTCTCATCTGAGTTGAGAGGAATCGGTACTAGAAAAAAATCATAATTACCTCATTAGCTATTGATTTGAGATTTCAAGAGCTATAGCGATGGGTAGGTTCCGTTTTTTAATACCTATATGGAGAAGTGAATAGACAGACAAGTCCCAGTTTCAGTGCTTTCACCGTCTAGTTCTTAGTTTATTTTTAACTTAATTCAAAGCTCACAACTTGCTTGTTACGGTCTGCTCGCTGCCTTAAAGTAGAGTAGGTATCAGTACCATTTTGAGTAGTTTATAAAATCGCAACTACTCAACATCAAATTTTAATTTTCCAATTGATGACAAATGGTGTTTTAATCTCACAGGTATTCATACTGACTGAAGACTGAATATCATAAAATTAGGTCATTAGGGTTTTTCAGGTAGCTTATGAAACATTCTATTTAAGAGCCAGGGTAATGCTCAATCTATATTCATTTTAAATTTAACTGCGAAAGGAGAACTATCGAATATTAATTTATTTGAAAATCATGGAAGATATAAACGCACACGTGAAACAACAGGCAGAAAAGGTTCTAGTTTACGAAAGCATAAATAACCTCTACGAAAAAGTTCAACAAACGTGTGAAGGTGTTTACTACGAAGTTCTAGTCGACCCACCAGAACCGTATCTAGCAAGAAAATTAGTGGCGCATCTTTCAGATTGGGAGGACGTCATTGGAGAATACGACGACAGCTACATGCTACACAATGATCCAATTCTTAATGAACGTCTTCATAGGATTGAACGCCTCAAAAGAGACTATCACTTCCTTCTTGATGCAGTTCATGGATTGTATGTGCAACTGAAAGAGGAATACGGAGAAAACAATTGTAGGATTGCCATTTTTAGACGACAAGAACCAATTGTACCCCTACCACGGCTTCAAGTGAAAACGAATGATGAAAGCGATACCGATTCCGAAGACGAAGTTCAACAAGACGCCGAACATAATTTGGAATCACAATCAGAATGGGATTCCGAAGATGAAGACCAGTGGGATTCATATGATGAGGACTCAGGCTTAGATCGGATCACGGACGAGGATTCCGACGAAGATGTTGAAGATTCTGATGGCGACTGGGAATCTGACGTAGACTCTGGCTTACGTTCTGAAACTGATGTTGATTCTGAATCGGAAGACGATTATGAACAATGATTGAACGGCAAAGAAAAAGAAGTGGGTCTAATAATTTAGGATTAATTTGTTTAAAGTTTAAAGTGAAATCGAATGTTTTGGAGAATTAACAGTAAGTGTCATGTTCTGTGTATGTAAGAGAGGACACACACCTTTATATGACTGAACGTTTAAGAGAGAAAATAAATTCACGTCCGTTCCTTTTACAAAAGCGACTTGTAAAAGGAAACGAGACCATTTTGTACATAATTATAAAATATAATAAAAACCGAATTTTATTCACCCAAGTTTTTTGTTTATATTTGTTTGATTGGGCTAAGAGTCTGTTACTTACAAGAAAACAACTGAACCAGCTAGATTATCCGACTTTTGATAAGATCCAACAACTGAGAAATAGTCCTCCTTGCCATCCTTGGTGTCTTTTGTGTAGTATAGGCCAGGAAAACTGAGTTCTTTGAGGAAGCATGCCGGTCTGAGATGATGAAATTTTTCTTTTTCTCGTGTTTAATGGATTTATTGGGTTCGTTGAAGCCCTGAGGTCGCCACAAAGCGTTTTTTGAAAAACCTAAACTCGCCCTGATTGTCAAACTTAGTGTTTTTGAGCCCTGGGGTTTTCCTAGCTTTGCCCTCAACTCGCCCTAGGTTTTTGTTGGGGCGAGTTGAGGATTGTCAAATGGCGTGTATTTTTATTGAAATGACAAGGATGTGTGGTGATTTTGCGGTTTGAGGACTGGAAAACCCAGGGTTTTTTGAGAATTCATAGGGTTGTCAAGGAAACCTGGGTCAACCCTGGGTTAAGTTCAACGAACGAACCTATCTTTTCTGCACGTTGAATGATAACAAAAAGACCTCATCCTGGAGTATAAAAGAGCGTAGACGACAGAATTTTTTTTGGTTTAAGAAACGGTAGCGACCTTGGCTTGTTTCCATATTTATAAATGAACGATTGGAGGACTATCCTGAAATGTTCAAAGAAAATATTTTTAATCGTAAACAAGCCTCCAGCAGTGCATCTTGTATCTTATCTTCGCAGTTTCCCTTGCTTTTGAACTGCATTTCTCTATTAAGTTTTTGGTTTCTGTGCCACAGCTGCGTTGCGTTGGTTAACATTGGCCTGAACTGACTAAGTAGAACATAGTTTTAGGTTTCAAGCAACGTTTTTTTCACATACATAGGCTGTGCTGGAGAAGTTAGTGGCTTATAACGAATGTGTTTGTCAATGACACTGAATGTCTCAAAGTACGTAGAGCTTGAGTCCTGGTTTCTTCCTGCCATACTGTAATATAAATTACTGTTTCTGTGATAAAACGTAACATCGTATAACGATTGGAGAAGCAAAAGTCTAGTTTGTCGTAAAGATAGCTGGGAGTCTTGTTAATGATAAGCTTGAAAAGAAAAGAACAGCAGCGATATTTCAATAAAGCCTCTAGGCTAAAGCCTAAGAGCTGATGAGCCTAAGAAGAAACACCACGATGGTACCTTCGAAGATTAAAAACAAATCGTGCAATTGAATTGAATGCAACTTTGAATTTTTGCAGTGATTGGGAATCGAGATCTGCGAACAGTTCGTAACCATATGATAGGATGGGTATGACTAGCGCTTTGACCAATAGTGCAGTCAATGAAGCGAAAAATAGGGCCCAACCTCCGAATTTTTTTACTGTGAACCGATTTGCATGAAATTTTGGAATTAGGCTCATCTTACCCTTAAATTCAAAAGTGGTAATGATTTGCACACCGCCACCTCCCTGTGGGTGGTTGCCACCCCTTCCCGGGGGTGAATTTTTTTTTTTTAAATAACCTCGGATATCGATAGAAGACCTAATTTTAAGCAAAAAAACAAATATAAAGTTTTTTGTTAAGTCCAATACTTTTCGAGTTATTGGCAATTGAAAATTCGCAATTTGTTCACGTTTTTCATCTATTTATTGCAAATATATCCAAAACTATACGTTTTATCGAAAATTTTATAATGAACAAAATTGTAGCAGGTAAAACAGTGAACAATTTGGTTTTTTATAAAGTATTCTAAGAACAATATTAAACTAGATATAAAAGATCAAAACCATTTTTTATTTTGTCTGAAATTTAATGGTTGTAGTCAATGCCATTTAGCGGCGAGCAGATGCATTTTATGCATTCTAATACAAGGGGATGTTTTGTAGTGCTTGAAATAAGCTTTAAAAAGAGCACTATTAAAAGTCTTTTGCACGTAAAACAAGTGAGCTGTAGTGCAAATAAAAGGAGCACCCAATGTTTTTTTCTTTTAAATCAATGGCTTTCATAAGTGCCATTTCCAACAAAATTAAATTTAATCGTATTCCGCCTAAAATTAAGTTTGTTATGAAGAGTTTGATAGATAGTATCAGTTTGGCTGCTTTTGAACACATATTTTTCAAAAAAGTCACGATTAAAAAAAAAACAACAAATTTTCAAATTTTTAAAAACCCCACTTTTTTTCATAATATCTCAAAAATGACGACAGATACGTATAATAGTGTAAGAATAAAAAAATTTGGTTTTTTGTTGACGAACAATTTGGTCTTTTAGTTTTTTCTGTCGAACAAAAATTGACGGAGATATGATTGTTTAAAGAGCGCGTGGCAGCGCAATCACAGCCTCTCTTAAGTCCTTTAACCCTTCACCGTTTTAGCAAAAAGTTGTTTACTATATATTGCAATCAAGGATATTTTAGCTCTCTTAATTACCTTTACAATGGTTTCTTACAAATTGTGATAGCATAAAAATTGAAGGAGTTATGGTCCAAAAACTCATTGATTTAAAAGAATAAAACATTAGATGCTCTCCTTATTTGCACTACAGCTCACTTACTTTACGTGCAAAAGACTTTTAATAGTGCTCATTTTAAAGCTTACACACAGAGTAGTTTTGAGCTTACACAATCAAATGCTTTCGAGAAGTCAAGAAGTGTTATCTCATATGTATATTTCCTATCAAGAGTCCGCCTTATATCATCAGAAACCTTTGCTAGTGCTGAAGTGCTTCAGTGGACTTAAAAGATGTTTTTGGTCTAAATAATTTTTGATTTGGTTACTCATGAAAACTTCAAAAGCTTTCGATAAAAATGGAAGAATGGCTATGGGTCTATATTCACTTTTTAACCCTTCCTTCGGGAAAGGGATAATAGAGTAGCCCAGCCCTATTAGAACAGCAATTCGATTTTGAATAGTTTAAATGCTGAGAATATCCATTTGAGGGCATTGTCTTACACGATTTGTCTATCCATTGATCTTCACTTGTTGCAGGCACCAGCCGTTCCCTTTAGGATGGTAAGTTTTAAGCTATCGTGTCTATTACGGTTCGTTTTGGAAAGTAAGTATCTCAGAAGTGTTTTTTTGTATTGTTACCTATCTAAAAACCTATAAGGTGGCAGATTTTCATGATGCGGCCTTTATGTAGTCGAAGGCTTGAAGGAACATCTTTCATCTGACAAGAAATTACTAAGACGAAATATTTTTTGAGATTAACGCACACATCAAGCGGTTATTACATGACTTATAATATTATGAATCACAGTGCAAGTCTTTACGAAAGTAGGTGAGGATTTATTAGGAGATACCGCTTCACGTTGCTTTTATGCTTTTGTGTGTTATAATGCAAGGGAATACCAGATCCTGTTGAAGCATTCCATATACGGAATACGGCGGCTGTAGTATAGATAGACCGAACGCGTGGGTTCGAATCTCCCTCTGGGCATCTACTTTTCTTTCAGCCTCCCAGTTTAATCCAGACGCGCGCCGCCCTTGGGGTTATATGTGAAATTACTAACACCTAACACTTCGATCTACTACACCACAAAAAAAGGTAGGTTGCTACCCTGGGTAGTACAATGTACCGGAAATTAGGTCTGAGTACTCGAAATAGAAAAAATCCACATACGGGTAGTACGACTATGTCATTTGAAACCAGCTTAAAGTTGTGTTAAGTAGAAAGGATTATGTAACGGATACCGTTATATTAAATTTAAAAAACTCTACTCTGGAAGTCCCTCCTAAGGTTATACCCTTACAAAATTCAAAGAGAATATGACATTCCGTTGAGACAGTGTGTCCCGATCCCGATATAAAACAGACATGTAGAAGTAGATAAGCAGACAGAGAGGAACAGGGCCCGTCGTCTCTATCCTCGTATGGTCATTTTCATTTTTCGTTCTTATATCTGATTTGTTTTACAGCTGAATTTTGTAAACAAGTAAAATCCACTTCTCACTTCGATTGGAAAAACAAGTAGGCGTTGCTTTCAGCGTTAGTGTTCATATTATTTTTCAAATAAATATTTTTTTCACTTGAAAATCAACTCAGCTGCGCTGCACACACACAACACAGTTTTCATTTCCAGCCGAAATTTCAAAATAGTAAAACTTCCTTCCTCTCCTGTTTCCGTTCCCGTTTTGCCCTTGGAAAATTAAGATAAAAATTTTCAAACATGCAATCAACTGAAACCGAAACAACTTCACCCCAAACCGTTGAGCAACATGAACTTTTGCCAGCCGTCATTAGCAATCATCAAGACGTAGACAGTTTTCTCAGTCGATGCAATTGGAACAATGAGAAAATCAACAACATCCTGAGAACTCCTCCAGGCATACGCCAGAAGTCTATATTTACAGCTAATCCTTCATCAGTGGTGAGTGTCGGGATAGAAATTCTGATAGAAAAAAAAATTGTGTAACCAAAACCGTTTGTTCCACAGACAAAATTTAATGTAAGCGCTGCACCATTCGTCTCAACGGCACCCTCGACCAGCCAGAGAAGTTTAAACCCACCAAAGGAGAGCCAAATTGGTGCAGGAGCACAGTTTCACTTGCGCCATACACCCAGCTTTGAAACTAACCCTGGAACCAGAATGATGCGAAGCTTATCATCTCGCTACAATCCAACAGCACTGTACAGCTCAACGCCTTGCAATAAAAGTGCCAACTGTGATATGCGTCCCATAGTTCTAATGGTTAGTTATTCTGCGAACAGTGTGACATCTCCATTATATTCTTCCTGTCTTAACAGCCTGGCAGCATTTCACCATCGATGCCATCATTCTCTAATCGCATGAGCAACCGAGATTATGATAGCATGTATGCCATTGGACCAGTAGCCTTACCAAATGGCACCATACAAATTCGTTTGCGTGATGGAGTGTGGTAGGCATTGGGTCGAAGTAACTAATGATGATTTGTATCTATTCTCATTTCTTCAGCATCGACATGACACTTGACAAAGCTGTGCGTGTATTCAATACACGGAGCATGGTTGCCCTGGCACTTTCCAGCAATGGCAGTTCATCCGCAATGATCCATCCAAATGGCAGAGTCTACCAGAATGGTTCTCGTGTAGAGATTGTTACCTATGACGGCATGAAAAGCAACAATTATGTGTAAGTTTAGAAAACTGCGGACGTTGAGGATGTAACATGTTGGATTATTTTGATTTGGCAATTTGCAGACGGTATGCAAAAATGTGGTACAAAGGAGTGAGTTTTACCAGCGAGAATTGCGCTCTTACCTATCTGGTGGATACTGCTGGCACAAGGACGACTACCGACAGTTTCATCGATATGGGCAAGGACTACACTATTTTCGTGTTTTACAAGTGAGTTTGTTTTGATTTTTTTTATTTTTGTTTTCTCGAATATTTGGTATATTTTCTACGAATTGGATTGGAAACTATCGTATCGAGTGAGTTAAGTTTTGATGGGAGAGCACTTTCGTCAGTTCATACAAAATGAAGAGCTTCCATTAGTTCAATTATTAAACTGATTGAATTGGTGCCATTAGCTTGGAAAGATGTTTTTATAATTTTTAACTTCGATATCATGCTCGAGTGATTGGTTTAGAGTGTACGTGGAGGCGAATAGTAGTTTCGACCATCAGGGCCGCAAATTATTAGGTAGTATAAAGCGACAGCTTTTTTTTTTTTTTTTTGTTCTTTTTTGGATATTTGGTTTGTTGTTATGTTTTGCAGGGTCGACACAAATATCAAACAGCCTGTATATTAAAAAGAAAGCTGTGCTTTTGAGTCAAATTTAGACTTGATTCTCTATGTTAGCAGCCTGATTTCCAAAGGAGGTAAACGATTTATTGCTTGTGGTGTCTGGTGTCCAGGTACCTACCTACCTTTTTGTTTAATTTTGGTTTTTTGTGTATTTAATTTTTTTTGTTGAATTTGAATGATTTTTGTTTTTTATCTACCTGTACACTCACATGAATCTAAAGAAAACCATTCGAAAAGTGAACTTCTAATTAACTGATTTAAAATATAGGTGTGTTTCGGATTGGTCTTTCAGTAGTTTGTCAATGTTCTGGAGTTGTGACAAAACATTTATAGGAACTCCCGATGGGGATTGAAAGGCAGTATAATTTTTTTGCGATTATAAGTGGGTTTTCTTTAGGTCTGCACCTATTAAAAGTCCCTGATTGATGGCTTGTCCTCTGTCTTACTAAGAAATTATATCGTCACTAAATGAAAACGTGATATTCTCAGTGAATATTTGAGCCAACCCTCAAATAACTCGGCGCTGTTTCCACGAAGTCAGTAACCGCCCTTAATGGTCGACTATAGGTTTGTTCGTTGAAGCCCTGGGGTTGCCCTAGGGTCGCCACAAAGCGTTTTTTGAGAAACCTAAATTCGCCCTGAATGTCAAATTGAGTGTTTTTTGAGCCATAGGTTTGCCATAGGTTTTCCCCAAACTCGCCCTAGCTTTTTGCTGTGGCGATTTGAGGGCTGTCAAATGGCATGTGTTTTTATTTCAATGGCAGGGATGTGTGGCGATTTGTGGTTTAGTGTTTTTTGAGGACTGGAAAACCCAGGTTTTTTTGACAACTCATGGGTTGTCAAAAAAACCATGCAAAGCCGAAGAACTCGCCAGAAATTCTAACTCATGCTAAAACAAGATGCCATGGGTAAAACAAACAATAAACAGCAGTACTTGTGTGGTAACAAAACAGATACGGCCAATTCGACCAACAGTTTTCCCATTGGTCGGTCTAGATCCTTAATCTCATTGGCAGTCACGAGCCGTAGCTGGGCATTCTCCCAGGGAGCTGCCGTCTTCTTCACGAACTCCTGGAGCCATTGAAAGGTCCATTCGTCCTCGCAGTTCATCAGCTTGAAACCGTGGACGGCAGTGAGATCCCCGAAGAGTGGCGGTTGCCTACTCTTAACGATCGCCTCATTTACCTCTTCCAGGATCCTTAGTTCAAGCAACTGCCATTCGTCTTCACTCAGTCGGGTTTCCCAAAGACGGCGATAGCGACTATGTGGCCCTTTGCTGCAGGAACTGAGGAGGTCTTCATCCTCTTAGGTATCCTGTTGGGTGAGGAGTTATTCAGGGAGGGGCTGGCATTTCTTGCTCTTTTTGAGCAGCTCGTCATATCGGTGTCGATAAGGGGCAGGGAGGCCACCTCATCAGTTCCGGTGTTTGCTCCGCAGCCGGCTCGTTTTTTGTCTGTCGGGTCTTGTCCTGTTCGTTTAGTTATGTCTGTTGAGTTATTGTCTGTAGTCTTCGTTCGAACTTCACCAGAGCACTTTTAGCCTTTTCCGTTAAGGAGTCAGGGTTCTTTTTAAATAGGCGTCTGATGGTCCTTTCTGCGCTGCGTCGTTGTCTCAGTTGTAGTTCGTTTTTGCTGAGGACCCTCGCTCGTCGTTGTCCGGCATTTCTGTCGATGACAGTTGCCAGACTTTCCGTCTGGATTTTCGGTGTTGGATTCCTCAGTCACGTTCAGGTCTTGCGGAGGGCTATGGCCTTCTACACTACACCCTCACGCTTCCGTTCCTATTTCCCCTCAGCAGAGGCTTCGTTTCCTATTTCTGGGTGAGAAGTTCTGCTGTGTACTTTAGGGTCTGTCTGTTTGTCCTTCGTGTTATTTCCTGTATCAGTTGTAGTCCCTGCACCAGCCTTCGATGGGGTTGGTCCTTTCTTCGGCTGAATTTTATCAGTGTAAGGAGCAGGCGGACTCATCGAAGTCTTAGCACCCTTACCTAGAAGGGGGAGAGGGTTCGGTGCTGGATTAGCAGTTGGCCCATCCTTTCCCAAGCCCTCCCCATCCAAAAAGGCTCGTATGTAGTGAGGTTTGTCAGTATTGTCAGTCGTACCTTGCAGGGGGCTTGGTGCTAGACTAGCAGTAGGCCCGTCTTTTCCCAAGTTCTCCCTGTCTAAAAAGGCTCTTGCCGTTTGTGACATCACGTTCCACTCAATTTTCCCCAGCCTTTCCACCGTTCGCTTGCGGTTGGAGATTTTACTCCGCCTGGAAACGCACGATAGGTTCGAGATGCCGGAGTCAGCAATGGAGCTAGCATCACTGATATCATCAACGATGATAGCTTCACCACTGGCTCCATCTTCCATACCTAAGCTGGAGAAAGGGTCGAGGAGGAGGTTTTCCTCTTCCTCAGTCATCTTCGTAACGTTGGTGTTGTTGTTCTTTAAATTGTTCATATTAATTTCGGTGTTTTCCTTTTTGTTGTTTGAATTAGCTTCGAACATTTTTTTATAATTTGGATCTGTAAGAAGAAAAAAAAGAAAAAAAAAAAAAGAAAAAGATCCAAAATTATAAGTCAAATCGTCAAACAAACTAAACAAAAAATTAAATGAGAAAATTCAGTCACTGGCGACTTCTCCTTTCGATATTGGGATCGTAAGGCAAAGCCCAAGCCAGCAGCCACTTTAGCGTACCTATATCTCCGCTATTTTTTTTTTTTTTTTTTTTTGTGTCCTTTTCATAAATTTTCATAGGGGTTGGTCTCACTTATAGCGTTTTTCATTGAAATCCGAAAGAACTACTCTCAAATGCAGAACTACTCTTTTCAATGAAACATTTTTCAACGGTTTTGCGTAGTATTGGTGACAATTGTCAGGAATAGCATTGGGTACATTCACTTCTGTAGTCACTGTAGTCAAAATTCGATTAGTTTTGTGAATGCAAAATTGAACTACAAACGCAGCAAATCCTTTTTTGTTTTTAATCTTTCGTATTTTTTTTCCGAACAGCCGATTGTGAAACGTCGAAATGATTCTAAATTAACTTTATGTCTGAAATTTTAACATTACGTGGGGTGAAAAATTTTCAACTCATTTCGCAGTTGTTTCTAATGACTTGATTACGTAGTTACTAAAGCAGTGAATGCGCCCACTTGCATCTTTTCAATCTTTTTTTTTTTACACTCCATAGGTCTGTTCGTTGAACTTTCCCCAGGGTTGACCCAGGTTTTCTTGACAACCCCATGAGTTGTCAAAAAAAACTGGGTTTTCCAGTCCTCAAAAAACGCTAAACCACAAATCGCCACACATCCCTGTCATTTAAATAAAAACACATGCCATTTGACAGCCCTCAAATCGCCACAGCAAAAAGCTAGGGCGAGTTTGGGGAAAACCTGTGGCAAACCTATGGCTCAAAAAACACTCAATTTGACATTCAGTGCGAATTTAGGTTTCTCAAAAAACGCTTTGTGGCGACCCCATGGTGACCCTAGGGCTTCAACGAACAAACCTCATGTAGATGATGAATGGATTGGAAAGGGATGACGACGAAGAGGATGACAACAAATAATGCAGCGAACTAACAAATTCTAAATTATTTACATATTTTTCTGCACTCATATTCAACTACTTTCTTTTTTCTTTTCAATTTTAATAATCACCAAACAAATTTCACAACAATTTTTTCCATTTGTATGTTTTTGCATTTTCAGAGTAGATCTCCCAACCGATTGGGAGTAGATCTTTGGCGTTTAGAGTTACTCCGGATCTACTCTTTTTTTCAATGAAATATTAAAAATGGAAAAAGAGTAGATCTTTTCACAAAAAGAGTAATTCTTTTCGTCAATGAAAAACGATATTAGTTTGCCCAAAACCCTAGCTGGTAGCTGATTTTCCGCTCAGGAGCATCCAACCGTAGCCATCCTGCTTGAGGTTCCAGCGTAAGCGCCTCCTCACCACGGCAATGTGGAGACCCGTTGAGAAGGGAAAAGTGTTTCACTTGGTTTCCTGACAGCCATTCAAACCTAACCTCTTATCTGTTTTAAGATATCTTTGGTACTTTTTCACTTCACTTTGATTGAAAGATTTTTAGATTAGATTTTTTAATGTCAAAGTAATCTATCTTATTTCTTACTATCGTTGCTGTGATGTAAGTTCAAAGACCTTTTTAGACATAATCGTAGAGCAAACCAGTAAACTTTTTGACTTCCTCATTGAGTGGAGACTTTACATTGCCATTGAATTTTTTACAAGCCCAATCTAGATAGGTTTTTCCAGATTTGGTTTTTTTTTTCCTATATGCCTTTTTTTGTCTTAAAAAAGATGAGTAAAATTCGAACATCCGAAAATAATTGAAAAAAAAAAAAAATACCTACTACCCACTCTCTACAGTGAATCCCACCATGGTCCGGCCTGTGTGCAAGAAGCCACTGCAATTGTACAAAATTCAATGCTATCCTGTTCCGAGGATGGTACCGAGACCTACGAAATTAATGGATTTCGCATAACACAAGCCGCTGATGGCTTGGTCAAGTACGTTCATATCATATTTCCCATCTCGTCCTTGTTATAAATCATTCATGTTTCACTCACAATCCTCCATTCGTTTTTTTGACAGGTTGACACGGACCCATAACAAGTGCCTCATTCGAACAAGCCCAACAAATGGATCGGCAACTTTGACAACTCCAGCAATTCACTGTACTGCATCGTTGGGCAAGACTTCACATCTGTTTGTGAGGTAAGTCTGACATTAACGTCCTCTGCATGTAACCAAAACCAACCCAACCTCATATATGGCATATTTTTATTCATAGACGTGGCGAAAAGAGAATGCATTTCGATGGCTCTTGCTTCATTGTACGCAATGCCGGACATTCAGCTGGCTTCAACGAGGACAACCTCCTGATTGTTTACTAGGTTCTTCTCACCAACTGCCATATCATTCATCATCGTCATCATCCAGAGTCATCATTTCTGTGTTTTTAGTTGGAATTTTTGTGTTTTCGATGGCAGATTTTTGAAATTTTCGTTTTATCTTCATTCTTTCCCTTTGCACAAATGGAATATTTGAAGTGAATGTTGGAAAAACATTCCATTTATTCGGCGCAGTTGATTTCAAAAAGTTAGTTTTAGTTTTGTTTTTGTTGTTTTTTTTTTTTTTTATGTCTGAGAAGCCAGGAACGCTCAGCACATTTGAAAAGTCGAACAAGTGTATAACTCGTACATGGACACCACCCAATCACAGGGTGTATCCAGTTGAATTTTCCTCTTGCCGAAAGTTAGTGATCCAAGGCAGAGTTTGTGTCAATATTGTAAAACAAATAAATAAACTAAAGTTCAATGCAAAGCGAGTGGGAACGATGTGTGTCAAGGTATCAAGTCTATATGAGACATAAGTTTTTAAGTTTTTTTTTTGTAGTTACTATGCAAATTATTGTGATATCCAAACAAATTGTTTTCAAATTTGATCAGTTGATTCTAGTGACGAATTTTTGTTTTATGAATATTGTTTTTAAAAATCTAAATTGTTATCGAATTGTGAATACGTAGCCATTAAAATGATTTTGTTTACTGAATTGCAACGAAGCGTTTTTCAATTTCAAACTATATTTTCTGACCAAATAGTGCTGTTAAATTTCTTACTATATTTTCGATTGTTCTCTCTGTGCTCACAGAAATAAAAAGAAGGGACGAAAATTTATAACTTTGTTGGAAAGTGTAAATATTGACAAAGCCTTCCAACAGTTTTAATTAGAAGTTTTCCTCTAAATAAAGCAGATTCGAAAACTGATTATGTTTAAACAACAACCACTACGAAATAAAAAATTTAGAATGGAAGTGTGTTAAATTGACCAAAAAAATCTTTTGACTTTGATTGTTGCCTTCTGCGTTCATCTGGCTGCCTCTTAACATTACTCGGTCATCATTGTCTCCACCCAGGAGAAAGGTTGTGCAAATAGAAATTCGATGGAGACAAAGTATGTATTTAGGTTCAAAAGTTTCGGGGCAAACTAAAGTTTTATAATTATCATCATCAGTTAGTTACTGTAGTGAAAAGGGACTTTTGGGTGGATCAAAACTTTCTTTCGAAAATCAGTCAATGATTACGTAGATAAAGAGGAAAAATGGTTTGTGGCTATTTAGCTTTCAGAAAAATAAGTCAACCCAAATCGGAAGTAAATTGAGCCGGATACTGAAAGCCTACATCTGCAGTATACTTTGCTCTTGGGTATTGAAGCATTTATTATGAAACTGAATCGAAGACAACTCTCCTCATCCAAATTGTTCAGTTTTATTGTTTGAGTAATAATTTATTTTGTTTAGTTTAATGAAATGGATTTCAGGGGTCTTAGACTGTGTATAATAGTCGAGCGCTTGGATATTGAACTGCAGAACGATTTTTTTTATAAACATCAAATGACCTAAGGGGACGTTTTATGTTTCGATCGGGGAAGCACTAGTTTTTTGAAAACCAATGAAAAATAAATAAATGGGGTGGCGTAGAGTGGGGTACCCCGGAGCCAAGCGTATTTCTCACAACCATGCCTTGTAAGTGAATGGAAGGACCTGCGAATTTGTAAGGAAAGTTTTCATTTTGACTATTAGTTCTTCTTGAGAGAGTTCACCTCAAATCGAGAAGTGGCTTTCACTTTCTCAAAATCATGAGAAGTGATCTTTTTTCACCAATGATACGGTTTTAGGATAACTCTGGACGGTCTGGGTTGCCATTTTCGTTGAATGGAAAGCTACATTAGGGATATTATTACTACCGATAGTGTCAATTTAAAATAAATTTGACTAATGTCGTTTTCCATTGGTAATCCGGAAAAACTCTCCGATCCGGGATACCAAAGTAACACTTTTATTTGCTTTGAAGTTTCGTTGCTTGTATTGTGTATCGGTGTGAAACGTTGAGCGCTATTTTTTTTCATTCACTTTTTTTCATTTTTTTCATAATTCACTTAAAACTACAGGAATATGTCTTAAAATGTTTTTAGAACTCATCTCACAAAATTAGTTAATTAATAATTGTTTTCGGGTCACTTTTTTTCAATTTTTAGAGGTGGCAAATCACATTTGTCAATTTTGACGTCAACAGTGTTTCAGTGTGTGAGTGCTTCTGGTTTTGCTTCCTTCTTCAAATCAAGAATCAAATTTCTCTTCTTTCGAGGAGAGGAACTGTCATTTGATGCCAATGGAATGATTTGAGAAGCGTTCAGAAGGCTTCCGAACAACCAATGGAAAACGACATAACAATTTGTTAAATTTATAAAGAAAAGGAAATTGCCCCTTCTCTGTCTCTGTTGTCAAAAAAACATGGCTTTGAACAAAATACATGCCATTTGACAGCCCTGCTCATTACCTTAATTCAGCCCAGGGTAAGTTGAGAGAAAACCAAAGGCAAACCCAGGGCCCAAAAAAACATCCACTTTGACATTTAGAGTGAGTTTAGGTTTTTCAAAAAACGCTTTGTGGCTTTAACGAACGAACATATTGTGTGGCTCAAATTTTCCAAGACATTGTTGAAGTTTTCAGGCTGCTTCTAACGGATTGCTTGGATGGTCTTAAGTGGTGGAATCGTTTTCGGATTGTTGGCATAACATCGGCTCTTCGTCGCTCTCCACAAAAAAAGTCCAAAGGGGTCACATCGCAGCTCTGAAACAGTCAATTGTAATCGCCAAATAGGCTAATGACATGGTCTGGAAATTTGGTGCGCATTAAATTGATAGTTACACGGGCTATGTGGCGTTGTGCTCCATCCTGCTTGAAAACCAGAGGTCGTCCAAATTTATTTTTGGCTCTGTTACACCCACCGTTGACCGAAACCTTGTTCCCAGGCTCATATTTGAAGAAAAAAGGTCCAACAATGCCACGTCACACTCTCAGGTGCATCAGTCACACATTTTGATATTCCATGACTGTTGTTCCCTAGTATGCTAGTCTCACGAACTTTCAGCGTAAACTTCCCTACAACAGGTGCGGTGGGTGCTTCATTTCGGCTAAAACATCTTTTTCAAAACGCTCTGTTTGGGCTACTCGTTTACTTAGTCTGGTGAAATGTAAATCTACTCATTTCATTCGTAGAGGAATGATTTTATTTTTCTGTCAAGATTTCAAGCTAGAAACAGCTGCCAAAGCCGGTTTCAAAATAGCATATGTTTTGAAAAACACCATTAGGCTAGGTTAGGTTCAAATGGCTGTCAGGAAAACAAACTGAAACACTTAGACCAATATTAGGTCCATTGTGATACCATAGAAATTATGCGAGGAAGTATCTTACTTAACAAAACCATTTGGAGCTTTTAATAAAGCGAAGGAGATGCAGGGGATTTGTGTTCGCCAGATCGCTTGGATCATCAAGAAAATATTTTCCTAGATTTTTTTCTAGTTTTCCGTTTTCTTTTAAAAGAGAGTGCAGGACATGAGCAGAGGAGGTGTGGGATTGTCTCCTCCTCCTCCTCATCTAAGCAACTTCTGCAGAAGTTATTTGAGGGAACGCCGGTTATGGCGTGTCTTCCTATCAGACAATGTCCGGTGATGACATTGACTACGAAGCTAACTTGCAATCTGGTAATGGATAACAAATGTCTTGTGCGTTTTGGATCTAGTCTTGGCCATATCCGTTTTGTTGCCACGCACGTGGTGATATTGTTCCACCTATGATTTGTTCTATCCATTGCCTCTTGCTTTAGCATAAGTTTGCATGTAGCGATTGGTATACCAATATTCAACCTGCTGATTGAGATTTGTAGAACGGTTCCTTCTCTGAAAAAACACCTTTAGATGGCGCACCCTTTAAATATTGTTCTTTGAAATTTGGCCGAGGAAGCAATAATGTAATTTCGTAAGATAATTTTTCACGAACTCACTGACGCGTAGAAAATGATTCGTCTTAGCTATATCTAGATGATCCTTTTTGGTAACAGATAGAAAAATTTTAAAATTTTGTTTAAAATGCTGTGGCAGAAAACTTTCCGCCCTTTTTCATGTTTTTATACACGCCCTTTTTTACGATATAATCAATAGACTTTAAGAGGTTTGACGGAAAGAATGTTTCTAGCACACCCAGCTGGCATGATATTCAGCTCTTGAACAAGAATTTCGGATACTCAATCCAACAAAATCAAATCGCTGTTATCTGCATGTACTCGGTGTGTGAACTTTAGATCCATTGACCACTTTGAGCAGAGAGGCAACTAATATGCACAATAGAAAATATGATAGAAGGCAACCCTATGGGCAGCTCTTGTTCACTCGTGTTGTTGATTATTGTCTACTGTCGCTTCAACCGCACCAACGAACGTCCACACCTACCACCATGTTTTATGGCCGCGTTGGACATACCGCTAACACCCGCCTAATGGATATCACCCTCGAAGCTAAAAGCTTCTATCGAAAGCACAATTTACGCGAAAACTGCATTTTTTCATTTTCTACTTTTTTGATTACTAAGGAAGAGTTTTAGATCACTGAACTTCTCGAATTCCGCAACCGCTTTGGTGTGAGGCGAGAAATTTAAGCATTGTTTATAGAAACTATAGTATTATTATGTAGACTTTTTGACTGGTAACGAACCTATTTTCTCCGGTCCAACTTAGCAGTCTCCGTTCCAAGCCATTTGTTTCACCATTGTGTGTAGAGAAGCGAGTGCTGCGCAACCGTGCTCCTCCGGTCCAAAGCATTGTTAAATCGTGTTTTGAACTTACTATAGTTTCTATATGCAATGATTTAAGTACAAGGAGCATTCTAAATTAACGACGTCCGCGTCCCTGCTGCTCTTCAATTTCGGTTGTTGTAGTAGTATTCACAGTATAATAAGACAGACCCAACGCCAACGTATATGGTAGCGCTCATCATCGAGTACGTTGACATCTCGTTGCTCTCTCTTAGGCCAAAGGCATAGCAGGTCAATGACTCCTTGATAGCTATGAGGTGAGGTTTAATTAAATACTCAACACTTGCCTATATACTCATGAATGTTGGTATGTGAATCTACTGTAATCTTTTTGTCGTTAATTCTTTTTATAGAAAATTTAATGGATGGTGAATGTCCTAACCAAGCCACACTCCTCGTTTCTCTTTCATTTGCTACCTCAAAAACTCGTTCTCCTTCAGTCGAGCTAGAAAAAACTTTACGTTGCATAAAGAAATGAGAATGTTTTGATAAGAGAAGCTAATTGTCAAAGCGTGTGACTTCTTGTCTACCTTTCTGAATGGTAATTTCAGGAAACAAGAAATCAATTACAAGTACTAAGGCAAACAAGGACTTCAATTTTTCCTCACCAATTAATTTGGTAGGTTAAAGTTTTTCTTTGTCGGTGAATTTTTAGAACCTTGTTTTTCACCAGCTGTTTTAAATTTTGTACCACTTCTACTGGATAATAACTCCAGTGTGTTTGCTTGTTCCAAATTCTTAGTATTCTTGAAACATCTTCAAGCAGCCGAACTCATTTTAAGTGAACCCAACCACCACGACATGTGCTGTTGACTTGGGCGTTTGAAATTCTTTTCCCCCCTCTCTTGACATACATGCTTATTTTTACTTTTGGAATCTCAATTTTCAAAATTATGCACAACAAACCTCAAAGCGGAAATGACTTTGAAAGACTTTTTGCCATTTTCTGTCAGCTTTCTTGACAATTTCGTTTGTCAATTCGTTGTTTTCCATAGAAACTTTAATTTTAATTTGCCAATTTCTTCATATCCTTTTCTCGACTTTTATTACTCAATGAGGTGAGGTTTAATTTACTCAATGAATGTTTACAAAATGAAATCTGTTCGTGCTAAAAACTCAATCGCTTTTTATGAAGAACTCTTTAGTGTTTTTTTTTTTTTGAATTTTTCTTCTGCAACTGTGAATTTACTCAATGAAATTTTACTTAACAGGCCATCAATTCGTTCTTGGCATATTCTTAAACATTGTCCCTCCCATATTCAAAATTACACCTTATTGCAGTGTTGAATCGATACTTTAAAAACCCAATTGATAAGATCAAACAGCGTCTCGTATTCGAATCTATTTTGATGCTGGAGAAATAAAATGTGAAAAAACTAAGAGTGATAATCCAAAACTTGACAAACCTTCCGTAGAGAGAACAAAATGTTGTAGCACTTATAAGTACAATTCGTAGCGCATTTCTCTCAACCATACTTTTGCGAGGAATGGAGGGGAGCTAAACATATCGACTTCAATAGGCTTATTGAAAAAGCGGTTAAGGTGGCAGTGAAATTACTATCGAAGGACTTGCCAATGTCTTGCGAAAGGAAATACCCGAGGAAAAACTATTGGGTGTTTCTGGGATTCGAACATCGAACTCTAACCATCATCATTTCAAATAAAATAAGAGCACTCAGCTCCTCAACGAAAACTTTGGCTCTGTTTAATGTCATGCCGGAAATTCGTTTCCTGGCAAAATTTCAACACCTACACCTACCTCAGATGAATTTATTTTCGAAAGTATATTTCTTTCTCTGCGATAAAATCCAAACACCACACCCATGTGCCTAAATCAAACAACAAATCAAGAGTTGGCACGAAGAAAACCGAAGAAAACTTTTGCACCACGTTCCAAGTGCAAATTAGTTGCCTTGAACTATACACTCTAGGCGAAGATACAAGGACTTCTTCTTCTTTTATAGTAGATAATATACACACTAATGACCACAACATAACATCCCCGCATATACCCATATAGACCCCAAACCGCATATTTTTCTCATTTCGTAACTATTTTTTAAAGATGATCCATATTTCCTGCCATTTTGTGTTTTCTTCTCATTTTTGCGAAGCGCCTAAATAATTGTTTGCCAACCATTACCTATTCTATCAGAAGGATGTTGGTGTTGTTTGGGTGGGGGTTCTTTATTTACGAGAGATTTTGTTTTTTCTATCTTTCTCATTTTCCATACCGACAACGACAACGGGGGAGCCTTGAATAAGCAAATAAGAATACTATTTGTATTTAGATGCTACGACAAGGCTGCTGCTCCTCAATTTCTTAGTGGAATATCTATAAAAATTCCCCATGACAATGGAGCATCCAACAATTAGATGAAGATCTCAAGCAAGAAAACAAAAGAGCTGAGTTTTTTTTTTCTTTATTTATTTATTGTTATTTGGTTTTGTTTGTACATACTCGTCGTAGCTGTGTGCCACTTTATATGGCATCATAAATCGAATGTAGCTCAAGGCTTTTTCAATGAGAGGCAGTAGTTGAAGCTATATACACACATTGCACAGATACACAATCAGGATCAGGATACTGATGACAGTTTAGGAAACCTATGCAAAAGAAACTCCATTTTTTATTATTATTTCGTATCCCCCTTTCGTAACCGTAAGGGGGATACGTAACCTTCCCGACGATCAGTCACCTTGTCGCGGTGGGGGGGCTTAAGTAGTTTATTTGAACCGAGCTCGATGCCGAAAGGTGGTCGAAGGATGGGGAAAATGAATGAAAACCAAGAATTGGTCAAAAAACAGTATGGAAGATAACCCAAAGGAATTTTATTCTCCAGGTGGCAGTCGTAAAAGCGAAAATCCACCCGTAGTCTTCACTACGGCAGGGGCACGGATTCTGGAGGCCCCATCTGACATACAAACGCACACCTTTACTGGTGGATACACGCGAGTCGAAGGTACCGTAACCGATGACTCCTGCAGTTCTCTCCATGAAGCTCTTCGTGGTTTGAGCTGGAAAGATGAAGAAGGCAGCTCGGAGGTCTTACCTCCAAAGCTAAATTCTCATCAGGGCTTAGCTGTTGGTCAGAGCGGTGCTATCACCGGACTAAGTGAAGCTGAACAAGTGGATCCCACTCCAACGATGGCATCCTCTGGAGAACAGCTTTCCAAGCGCCAACAGAAGCTGGAGAGAAGGCGAGCGGCAAAGGTTCAGTGCAAAGAGGACACCAGGGTGGCCGAAGGCACTGAATTAAGTTGCAAACCTTTGGTGACGGCGGCGAAAAGGGACAGGTCGGAAGAGGTCTCACCCACCCATTCAGGACGGTCTCCTGTAACCGAAGTCACCCCAACTTCTGCAAACGCGAACAGGTTCATAAGGAAGAAGGTTTCCGGAAGCTCTGCAAATTGTCCTGTTGGTCTAACTGGAAAGTCGGTGAATGAAACTGAAGGAACAGGTCGCAAGGCTTGCGAATTCGGTCCACGGACACTGGCTGGAAGGGACGAAGCCGGCATGGTTAAAACTCCTGGAGGTCCAACCGAAACGTTGGTGAATGAAACCGTGACTGCTAGTCAGTCTGGTCCACGGACACTGACCGGACGGGATAAAGCCTCGAAAGGAGCAATGATAATAAATCAAATTAACCTTCAACATTCTAAGGCTGCTACTGCACTCCTATGTAGCAGGCTTTCCGTGTTGAATACAAAAACTCATCTCGTAGCAATCCAAGAGCCATGGGCCTGGAAGGGCCGAGTTCTTGGTCTTGGAGGGCTACGAGGGTTCAATATTCTCTATGACGAACGGTCTGACTTACCCCGGACCTGTCTCATCATACCGAGCTCTTTTGCAGCAACTAAACTTGATCACTTCTGTGGTCAAGACCTGGTTGCGGCTATGATAAACTACGAAACGAACGGTGAGTGGAAAACTTTCGTCGTTGCGTCAGTTTACTTTCCCTGGAACTCCATTCTACCCCCTCCCTCAAGACAGGTTGTGGATTTAGTGGAGTTTTGTGAAAACCGGAAGTTGGGGCTTATCATGTGCTGTGATGCTAACGCTCAAAACATAGTTTGGGGCAGCGTCAAGTGCAACATGAGAGGCAACCATCTTCTTAACTACATTCTGTCTTCTGACTTGAACATTAACAATGTTGGTAATACGCCAACTTTTGTTACGGCTATACGACAGGACGTAATTGACTTGACACTATCTAACAGATATGCCAAGGAGATTACCAACTGGAAAGTGTTGCTGGACGTGTCACTCTCAGACCACAGATACATTCAATTCCATGTAGCAAATGTGATTCCCACTCCTTTAGTTACAAGAAATCCCAGAAAAACTAACTGGACACTTTTCAACGATGAGCTCGGTAATTTCGTCAAAACTCTACCTAAGCTCTCAACATCACAAAAAGTGGAAGATGCAGTTCTAGAAGTGAATTGTGCCCTTACAAGTAGCTTCGAGCTGGCATGTCCAGCTAGACAATTACCTAGTAGATCTATGGTTCCGTGGTGGAACAATGAACTACAGAAACTTCGCAGGGAAACCAGAAGTATTCTGAATAGGTCCCTCAAGACCAAATCAGATGTCGACTGGAACCTGTATCGATCTAAACAGAAGGACTTTAAAAGGTTAATTCGAAGATCAAAGAATGCCTCTTATAAAGAATTCTGTGAAAGTATAGAAACACTCAGTGAAACTAGTCGACTTACTAAAGCCCTTAAAAGGAGCAAGGTAAACAAACTAGAAACGCTCAGGAAATCAGACGGTTCCTATACCGAGTCCAAAGCAGAGACACTCAGTCTTATGCTGGAAACTCATTTTCCAGGAAACCAGATATCAATCGGACCACAGCAATCTATTTCCCTTAGATCAGGTGAATCCAATAAATCCACTCGACTTAGCTGGTACACGTCATCGTTAGTTGTTACCGACGAAGCCATCAAATATGCCGTGGCATCTTTTGACAGTTTCAAGTCACCTGGCACTGACGGTGTTTACCCAGCTATGTTGCAGGAAAGTATAAACCTTTTGCTTCCTACTTTGAAAAATATTTTCACTGGTAGTTTAGCCCTAGCGTATATACCAACTTCATGGCAGAGTGTTAGAGTCGCCTTCATACCAAAAATTGGTAAACAAGACTACTCACTCGCCAAGAGCTTTAGACCCATCAGTCTTACCTCCTTTCTGCTTAAGACGCTAGAAAGAATGGTTGAGATTTACATTCGTAAAACCTCACTCCAATTACACCCTCTGTCTCAGATGCAACATGCTTACCAAAGAGGAAAATCTTGCGAGACCGCACTTCAAAATCTTGTTAGCAGGATTGAATGCGCGCTTGACAGGAAAGAATTTGCGGTAGGCATTTTCATCGACATTCAAGGTGCTTTTGACAATGCTAGCTTCGATGGTATGTGTAATGCTGCCAGAGAACACGGTGTGAACGAGTCATTAGTGTTGTGGATTAAAGCAATGCTAATGAAGAGAACCGTTATCGCTGAGGCGGACTGTGGACAATATGTTGCAACGGGAGTAAATAAGGGCTGCCCACAAGGTGGCGTTTTATCTCCTCTTCTGTGGTGCATGTTGATCGACTCTCTACTTGTAATGCTCAATGGTTCTAACGTTCATGCCCAAGCATATGCAGACGACGTCGCCGTGCTCTCGGTTGGCTCCAGCCTCCAAGCTGTCTGCTCCCGAGCACAGGCTGCGCTTTGTATGATTGACACCTGGTGTGTTAGAAACGGTCTCTCCGTCAATCCTCTTAAAACCGAGGTTGTCCTCTTCACGAGACGTAGAAAATTGACTGGTCTGACCCATCTTACGCTTAAAGGCGTCAACATCCCCTTTTCAAATGAAGTCAAGCATCTTGGAGTAATCCTGGATAACAAACTTCTTTGGTCGAAACATGTCGAGTCTAAAACTACTAAAGCACTGTCAGTTTTCTGGCAATGTAAAGGAGCTTTTGGCAAGACATGGGGTCTTTCACCGAAAAGGGTCCTTTGGATCTATACGGCTATGATAAGACCAATCATCTCCTATGCGTCAGTTGTTTGGTGGAATAAGCTCTCGCGTAAATACGTTATTGCCTCGTTTGCCAAACTTCAAAGAACAATTTGTCTGGGTGTTACGGGGGCCTTCCCCAGCACACCGGGTGCTGCTCTCGACGCACTGTTGAACCTTCCTCCCCTTGATACCTTCATCATGGGGTGTACTCTCAAGACCATTTCTCGTTTAAAACGATGTGGTCTCTGGCACAATTCGCACTGGAGCTTTGAGGAACTCGCAAGCAGCATATCTTTTGACCCACGTCTAATGGATATGCCGTCTGACACGATGATCCCAAGGCTCAAACTGCGTCAAAATTACTCAGTCAGCTTTCCTTCGGTTCAGGACTGGTTCGCTCCAGAATCTGAGCCTGGAAAGAACTGTTATCGTATCTTCACAGATGGCTCCAAAACCGACGAGGGTTCTGGTGCTGGTGCCTTTGTTGAGAACGACGACATACGACTGCACTCATCTTTGGGATCATACGCATCCGTTTTCCAAGCGGAGGCTTATGCTATCCTAATGGCCTTGAGCCACGTAACGAACAATGGATGGACGGGGAGAAGTATCTTTGTTTGCAGCGATAGCCAAGCTGTGCTTAAGGCCCTTCTCAACCCTCTAACCACTTCGAAAGTGATCCAGGAATGCAAGAGCTCTCTGAATTCGATCGGAAGATTAAATTCCTTGAGTCTCATTTGGGTTCCAGGCCATCACGGCATAACTGGAAATGAGATCGCCGATGAACTCGCTAGGCAGGGATCTCAGGCAGCTTTCTCAGGACCTGAACCGTCGCTAGGTCTGCCAGCGTCCTCAGTGAGGGCTTCAATCAACGATTGGATCTGTGAAGAGCACAACCGTAGATGGCATGCCTCCATTGGATGCAGACAAACCAAGCGTATGCTCCCCAACGTTAGTAAGAAGACTGCAACATTTTTGCTAGCTCGTAGCAGAAAAGACTGTAGGAAGCTTATTGGCGTTGCCAGCGGGCACTTCTCTTTTGCCAAGCATTTAAACGTGTTAGGCTTAAGTGATACCACACTCTGTGAATCTTGTGGAGAAGATGAGGACACCGCAGAGCACTTCCTCTGTGAATGTCCTGCTTTTTCTCGCATGAGGTTACAGATACTCGGCGCAGACATGGTGAGAGCTGGTAACTTAGGCTCCTTGCCATGGCAGCGTCTTTTGGCTTTTCTCCGAACATCTGGAAAGCTATAACAAATAGAAGGTTGCTATCTGGTAGTACAATGGACCGGTATTTAGGTCTGAGTGCTCCAGCTGGTATTTTAAAAACCTCCAACAAAAAAAAAAAAAAAATCCCCCTTTCGATATTCATTGACTGGAGTTTGGCTTAAGTGATGAAAGTCCTTTTTAAACCTACACATAACACAAATTGATGAGATATGCTGTTCTTAAAAGTTGCCATGGGAAAAGCTCGTTACAGGTAATTGGTTATACTTCCGACGAGAATTTGAATCTCACGTGCATAGTTTTAAAACCCCGGTTGTTTTATTTTTCCAAGAACCAAGCAGTAATGCCAAATTACTAAAAAGTTGTGTAGATACTGTTTTTTTGCCAAGAAATTAAAACGTTAAATTCTGGCGCCATATCCACGGAAGAGGATTCACATAGTGTTTTATTTTGTTGTGACTGTCGCTTTGTTTTTTAATTGGAAAGCCTACACAAGATGATGGTTTGTCTTAATTTTACTATGCAAATTTGAATTACGACAGGAAACAACAAAGTTTCGCAGAAACTTTCTGTTTGTTGAATATTTTGAGTCCAAAAAGTTTTCCAATTGTTGGTTTCGTTTCGTGGAAATCGTCGTTTTATAATTGAAAGATATTCGCAATGTTTTTTCACTAAGCTTGAGCTAATGAGATTCAAGATTGGTTAGTTTCGAAGGAAAACCCCTAACTTCTCTCCGCAGTTAAATTTGAATGTTTTTTTACGATTTGGTTTTATTTTTATGTTGGTAGATTTGAAGATTGTAAATTTAAAATTTTATAAAAGTAAACGTTCTTATACCAAAATGGAAGCGGAATCAATTCTGTAAAATAGTTTTTATTTCATAACGCTTATTCTAAGACTACTTTCAATTGATGGAAATGAGGGAAGTTTTCTTAACGATTGAACACGTTTGACCGATTAAGATATTCGAGGCGAGTAGAATTCGAGTCTCCTTTATGACAGCTAGTTTCCAAAAAAGTATTTTTTCTTGGAAACATGATGTACATCGGTTTTTTTGTCCTATATATTTTTTGAACATTTATTTATTACTGTAGGCATTAAGTAAATAGAAACCGAAATAACTTGTTTCTCTTATCGTATGATCCCCCGCTATGTATTAAGATTAGTTATCCCGTATTACTGTAGTCTATAAATACAGCTGATTTGTGATCATTGTTTATTAAACTGTCAGATCAAAAGTATTAAATACTGTCTTTTATTTGCTGGCTATCCTACATTACTTAACTGTTAATAAAAAAGTAATAGTAACAAACAATTTATTAGATTTTCAAAGTAAATATTTATTTTTATTAAGTAATAATTCAATTTACATAGTTTTAGCTGAAAAAAGCAATAGACTCTATTTTCGCCTATCGAGAAAATAATCCGTAATAATCCATAGACATTTTACATTCGCTATCGGTTAGAGGAATAAAAAACGAAAGAGGCGTATGCGAAAATAATAATACCTAATCAATCGATCGTTGCCATTTTACTTCGTATCGTATCAATGTCATCTTCCAATACTATGCCTTTCTTTCAGCTTCAGAAGTATGAAAGAATACAGATGGATACCTAGCAGTGGCGAGGGGTGAATAATTCCAAAAGGTAACTCGAAGGAAACTTAGTCAACAACAAAAAAAAGTTTACTTAAAATTTTTTTTGTGCAATGTTTGTCTTCGCATCAAGCCAAAAAGTCAAGTATTTCAAACCAACTTTGCTCTTAGGTAGAGCGTCAAAACTTTTTTTTTCATAAAACTAAGCTAATTAAAACTATTTGTCAACAGATATTAAGGCCATAATCAAACCACTGAAACTTACTATCGGAAAACTTTTCAAAGTTTTTGCACTTTTCAATTTTTAAAGCCTAAATTTGTAATATTTAAAAAAATCACAAAAAGCACTAAATAAGTATTGCACTGCGTTCTGCTGGTAAACTGCGTTTTTCAAATAAAATATACGGTTCATTGGAAACAATTATTTTTTGCATTTTCTGCCAAAAATATGCTTTATGCTATGAGATCTAATATCCGGGTATATTTGTTATCAAAGTGGCAACCTTTGACACATCAGTCCAGTGCAGAAACACATACAAATTCATGAAATAAGTCGGAGACCAGCGTGTTATTTTCTTGTTCTTCAAGCAGAGACCTACCTCAACCTGCAAACCTGCCATATACATTTTTGTTTATAAGCATGTGTCCATGGGAAGGAATACGAAGGAAAGCGTTTTTTTCTTTTATAAAACCAATATCATGCAAACACCGAAGTGTGCAGAAGCAATGCTGCAAATGAGCACTGGGCTACTGCGCCGCGCCGCGCCGCGCCGCGCCGGCGCTCTGCAAAATATTCACCTGCTCAGAGCGCAAAGAATAAGAGATAACAAACAGATTTTACTGTATTGAACAGAGAGAGGCACCACTCTGTTCAATACATGCTTTCTTATGGAAGAAAATAAGACGATGTTCTACCGTCATATTTTTTTGGTAAAAGAAAAAAGAGGAAAGAACACAAATTTGTTCTATCCAGCAACAAATTTTATAAGACGTAATATTTGGGGTTACCTTTTATGTTGTTAAAGTTTTGTGTCTGTTTATGGAGTGAGTTGAAGAGCCAACATGTGTGTAGAATAGGACGGAAAGCAAAGTGGTAGTTGTTAAAAGAATGTTGGGAGCGAGTTCATGTGTATGATTAAGTTTGATTCATGTTGCCAGAAGTCTAAGATGTTTCGGATGTGAATTTCAAAAGGTAAGTCGGAAATAATCGACTTATATGGACGCTTCGCCACTGATACCTAGCAACACTGTTTTTCCAAAACCTACTTTTTCGTTAATGGCTAACACAATTTTATCGAAAATTAAATTAATATAAATAGTCCTAGACCTTTTAAAAAGATTGCGTATCAATATTTTAAAAATTTTATTTTTAGAAATTTATTACTAATTAAAAGAAGTTGGTGTTTTTTGTATCTTTGATATATTTAAATTTTTTCTAATATTTCATCAAATCGTCTTTTGGCAAGATCTAAAAACTTGCATACTTGTTGGTTAAAACCTTGGTTTAAAAAAAAACGGGTAATAGTAGGGGAGCCGAGGAAGGGATTTTGTACATTACTCGATCGTGTCAGAAAATCATATGGGGTGAAACCTTGCACATTGTAATATATTCCTACCATATATGAAACCTTAATATTGGGGCGTTCGTTGAGGGCAGCCCGTCAGATTAGTAAAAAAAAGTCGATCCTCGGAAATACTCGAGCGCGTCAGATTAAGAGATGGTAGGTTGATTACATCCAGAAGAGTGTATATTGCAATAATCTGACAATTTGAGCGAGGCCTAAGAGTCACAAAGATGTAAACAAAAATCGACATTTTGAAATACTCGAGCGCGATTAATTTTTTATTTCATTTTGAAGGTAATTTTATCAGGATTACGGAAAACATATAATCTGACATCTTGCTTTTGGCGATTTAGGTAAAATCGTCAATAAAATGTATAATATATGATGGTTAATATCTCGGTTAGTATTGATATTAGCAACTTGGTCCAAAAGACCTTTTTTGAAGAAAACTAAATTTTCTACAAGTTTGTAATTTACAATTTTTCCGTAGCTTTTGTTATTTACGAGATAACTGCAACAAAACGTGAATTTTATGGAAAAATCTGGTTTAGTGGCCCGTACCACCTGGCCGGTATGAGTAACGACTTTGCTAAAAAGAACATTTTTGTAGAGCGTTTAACTTTGAGAAAAAAATGTCTTCGGTTGAAACGATCATATGAAATGCCGCTAAGCTATAGAAATTTAAAAATAAAAAATCATAGTTCCCGTGTATTTTCAATGGGAAATCTTCACACCTCTTGATCGAGCACTTAAAACTAATACTAAGAGCTCAAATTTTGAGGGTATTTTTTTTCAATTTTTCATCAAATTTCAAATCAAAATTTGTAAATACATACATAATAATTTGTAGTGTACACATTTTTTTTATTGCATCTAGTAATAAAAAATAGAATCAACAAATAATTGCTACTTTCTAACTGTCAGACTAAGACAACGCCCCAAATAATTGTCAGATTTATCATCCTGGAAGACGAAGACATCAAGTTGATCACTCTGTATAAAAATCTGACGCGTTCGAGTATTTCAAGGACATGTGTTTTTTTTTACATTTTTAAAAATCAGCCATGACTTATAGCCCCACTCAAATTGTCAGATTATTGAAATATACACTTTTTTGAGTACACTTAACATTCACTTTAAAAATCTGACGCGCTCGAATAACTTTTTTTTTCTTTTTTCAACCTTTCTTTACGCCCATTTGACCCCCAGTTAATCGTCAGATTAATATTTATCGGTTATCAGAAAGATAAAGTGCGTATACTCTATGAATATCGCTCGAGTATTTCAATGCGACTGTTTTTTTTTTACATTTTTAAGAGCTCATAAACGCTCATCGCCCCACTAAAATGAAAAACTGCCATACACTTTTTTTCGTCTTAGAACGTAAACTTCACAATCCAATAAGTCCACATGACGCTTTAGTAACTGCAAATTTAGCATCCTGGGCTCCCCTACTATAACGTTTTCAGCGTTAATATGTAATACCAATTGCACGAAAATGTCGTTTTTATATTTTCGCTAAAGATCTTTGGAATATTTAATTAAATTCAAATGCTCAATATTATATGTGATTTTATTCAATTTTCTTAATTTATGAGTAGCTTGCAACCTTGTTCCACTAAAAATCGTATAAAGGGTGAATAATTAAACCTTCTACTCAGCCTTCAGATTTTGATGTTGTATTAAACACACAATCGCTAGTTCGAGCTACAAAATCCTGTCTATTTTTTTTTTTTTACAAAATTTGAACTTTCAAAATCATTTTTCGAGTTTTAATCTTTTATTTCTGGAAGTGTCAATTTTCATACAATTTTTACATAAAAGTTTGAAAAAATTTCAAAAGAAACCACTAAGAATGTATGGAAAGAATATCTGCTTTGTGATCACCCCACAAAAGCAAACGTTCAAATTGAATTTAGAGACTAGTGGAAACCAATTAAAGGTATTTGTTCTTATGATAGACCAAAAAATCCAAACCGGAAATTGTTGCAATATTCTGCAGTGACCATATTCCAAAATTTTTATAAAGACGTGAATGAGAAAGAATAATTCAAACGAAAAATTATGCAAATAAGTTGCCGTCCATTCTTCAAGTCGTAGTTATGTAAATATCTATCTAAGTCCAGTAGTTTATCTTCTTTTGGATTTGAACGTTTGCATTTACTTCTTTAGGGATTAGCTACACAAAACTGCGTTTAATCCATCTACTCAGGACAAAAAACGAAGTAGGAAAAATGAAATGATAGTCCCAACGTGTAAGGACACTTTTTTGAGGCTATGGTATATAGATTCCCTCTCAATTCAGAACCAATAGAACTATGATTTTTAGATTCTCAAAGGACTGAAATTTTTCTTCTTGCTTTTTCCTTCTTGTGCATAAAGTCCTTGCGGTATAATGGTCGTCTGAATTTTCATGATAAACTTAGAGCTTAAGTAGTACTCTAAGGACATTCCTACAATGCAAATAAAAATATCTCAGAATGATCACAGCAAAAAAAATTCATTTATTTGTGCACAATCACAAATAAATGAAGAAAGTATCTTGAATGCCAACTTCACAAAGTCTTTAAATAAATCATCTTGCCCCCAATAACTCAGACATAATGGTTGTCTCATTTTCAAGTTTATTAATCACCAACCTGTAAATGGCACACTCCCCTTCAGATCAAACTGTTTTACGGATTTCTAACACGCCTTTTCTTTATGACCTTGTTTGTAAAACAAAGCTCAAGGACATAAACCCGACAAAACATTGGCGCGCATACAAATCTGAAACCCAGTCAGAGGTGTCTTGAAGAAATGTGTAAATCGAATATAAATTACAACGAGGGACTCGAAACACCCGTACAAGGTGCAAGTTTACAGGTCACGTTTTTGGCATCATCATCGCCAGCATCTCAAGTAAAACATTGGGAGGGACTGGATGTTTCACCCAAAAAAAAAGGAAAGAAAATATTTTGATATCAGGAAATCTGAGCACTTGAAAAGTAAATCAATTTGTTTGGAATCCGCTCAGACAAATTTCACTCGTCCCATATTTATATCATTGGGAGCTATGTCTTTGAATTTCTAAAAAATAATAAAATATCCACAGATTTATGTAAATTTATGAAATTGAATTAGTACGTGCACTAAATAAAATTATTACCCATGGAAGGTAACCGCCTTTACAATCAGACAGTGTGTCACAAATGCTGTCTGTAAACTGCCTCAATCTATACTAGGCTATATATCCATTGAGGACATATTATACTTTATTCGTTTTCCATCATCAAAATTGACAGTAATGAGTTATGTAACAACAAATAAGGGGCGTTATCGTCAAAGTCAATGTGATTGCAGACACACAGGGTTGGAGTGAATTTATCTTATTTGCAACTTGTGCCAGTTGCGAAAGGTGTGAGTGGAATAATTCTTCTTCTTTTTCTCTTTTTTTTCTTTCTACGAAGTGTAAATTTTATCGATTACAAGATTCGACAAGGTTCGTTGAGTGGTTGGAAGTTTTCAGTTTGCTTTTACTTTTGCTATTGCTTTAGCCTGGAGGCGTTCGATAAATGGAACAATTTAGGTGTTGCTAATAAAGTTAGGTATGAATTTTATGCTCGATTGAGTGTTAAAAGCCTTTGATGCTATAAAAGGACACTTTGCTATCGTAAGTAATAGGAGTTGAAGGTGACAACAAACGGATGGTTGCTGCGATGAAACTGTACAGGACACACTCTGACGAGTTTCGAAATATTTCGAATGCTTAGATTTGCTGAAGGGCAACCATAGGCAAATTTAAGATTCATTGGAGTGAGGAAAAAGAAAATAGGTCATTGAAAAAGGAATGTTTCCGCTTTTGAGTTGTAAAATATCATCAATTTTGGTGGATAAAATTAAGGAGTTTTTGAAGAGCGACGATTTTGGAAATTGACGATATTAAAGGTCGTTGGATTGTTACGCAAATAAACGGTCTTTCAAAGAATGAAATTGATCAATTTTATGTATTTCTTTTCGTATTTCGTATATTTTTCTTCGTATTTCCTATTCGGGGGCAGCCAAAATCTGTACTTTTTTTTATAATTTGCGCGCACTTCAAGGGCTTGTGACTACCTTTACTTAGTTGGAAAACACAGTTCGGGTGTTAGGAAGTAGAGAGAGGATAAGAAAGGAGATGCCGATGCCCATTATTCTTGAATTTCTGTGTATTGTAATGGTTGGGGAAAATTGAGTTCGGTAAAGCATTCCACATCCGGGTCGAGTGAGTAAAATATAAATCGCTGTACTAAACTGTACGACCGAAGACGGTCTGAAGGGAGAACTGATGCGCATTCCTTGTGAGGCGGATATTGCGGCTAGATTATTTAAGGGGAGGAACGCACCTTTCTATTTCATTAGGGCACTGTCTGTCAAAATGGCGATAAAAAAGAGAGAGACATGAAACCATGAGGAGCACCTGCTTAAACATAGGAATTATACTTTAGTTTGGGACTTATGTACGCTTTATAAATTGTAACCAGATCAGATAGGTTGAAAAATTCCCTGCATCGTTTTAAGAAACCTAAACATTTTTTAGTGTTTTTGGCGACTTCATATATGTGGTCATTCCACCAAAGACCGAGTACTGACTGCTTTCCGGTTTCTTTGGTTCAGGTCTCCAGGTACCAATCATGGATAACGGCAGTGGAGGATGGTTGAGCTTTAACGACACACTTACGTGTTTAAACTTAAGGGAACAGCACCATAGATCTTTCAGGTCGACGTGCTAATAAAGGTGATCTAACTTCGCCCTATCTAGTTAAAAAAATAGTAATACGCAACAGCTCCAGTTCCACATCCGAAGAGCAGGAACATGAAGTTTGCATCGAATATGAGAAACCGAAAGTAGAGTCTTCAGCAAAACAATTTAGAGGATTAGATGTTTCAGACAAAAAATCATGTGATGAAAAGACAAGGAAAAGTGTCGGTGACAAAACGGAGCTCTGGGGCACGTCAGCAATTACATAGTGAGTATCAGACTTAAAACAGTCCAATACAACTTTTATTGCATGGTCTAAAAGGTAATTTTTAATCCAACGAAGAAGATACTCGTCGATACCATATGCACGCATTTTAGATAAGAGAGCCTGATGCCAAACCCTATCAAATGCTTTAGAAATATCAACCTCAGTAACCTTGCTTTCTTCTAAGATTGGTTCCACTTTTAGTGGATATAAACCTTCAATTCACCAGTGGAATCGTAAATCTGGAAGTAAGTCGTACACGGGAGTCAGGTTTTTCTAGGTCTCAATCTTCATGTGGATGATTTGAAGAAGGAATTCTTAGTGACCATTTGAATTTGCCATGTGTGTTTCAGATCAAGTAATTTCAAAACATATTTGATACTTTCTTAGGTACAATCAACCATAAATTCTATAACTGATAACTAGATGACCTTTTTGAATAAGTCTGATTGAGAAACGCAAGAAGAATTAAAGTCTTACGAAATGGCTACTCGCGGGATCTATAATCAAATTGACCTAAAGCTGCGAAAAAAAAAAAACAAATAAGTAATAAAAACTTTCTTGCTTTATGCAATAGGAAGCAGCTTAAATCCTTTGCTTTCACTGTTTTCACAATCGATTTATAATATTTGCACAAGGAACTCAATTAGAAACGCAAATGTATGAAATCTTTTCCAATTTTTTCCTGAACTACAACTATTAATTTAATTAATTTAATAAACTATTTAATTTTTTTTTTGCTCCCGGTTTGGGATTGGATACAACGAGAAGTTGAGTCACAGAACTATTACTGTTGACTTTGGATTTAATTAGGTCCGTTCAGACTATACAATTAGTTGGACAGACTTCGTTTGATGGATGTTGGATGGTCGGATGTAGTTTGCGTTCAGACTTATTAAACCTGTCGTCCAACTGTATGTCTTATATTCCTCCGCCTTCAAAATTTTCCAAAAACCATCCAACAAGTTAGTCAAGCGGTCGTCTGAGGGTTCACATTATCAAACATTGGTCGTTCAAAGTCTGTCCAACTAATTGTATAGTCTGAACGGCCGTATTCAATCATTTTTGTGCCACCTGTCATCGAATAGTCGTAATAATTAAACAATTTTAGACAGCTTACGGACAAAAGCATACTACTCGCGTATTATTTATACAATAATTGTAAATGCACTTTGATCGACACAAAAGAAATGCTGATGCACTACTCCCATTTATTTGTTCATGTAATTTATTTGAAAGTTGATGAATGGAAACTATTGTTGGACCCCCGATCGGTGAAACTCACTCAATTTTGACACCGATTGGATGGCCCAAAACGGTCCTCAAAACCTTTGAAGAGTGCTACTCTTTGCTGCAGCGAAACGAAAACATTGATCTAGAGCATTGACTAATCTTCTTACGAAACTCATTAAAACCCACATATTTTTCAACAGAGTCAATTCTCTTAGGCATCAACATTTCAAAAGGGCGCTCTAGTGTAAAGTAATATTTCTACGGTCACTTAGTACAACTTTGGTGTGGAATAATAAATCACCCAAACCGTAACCGCGGTTGCCACTTGCCAAAAAAATATGTGTCCAAAAATTAGAATTAAAATGACCGAACATAGCTTTAAGTAACCAATATAATGGTTGATTCCGATAAATAAAAAGAAAGGAAGGGTTAAATACCAAGTTCTCAAACGGAAAAAGCATCATGAGAAGCTCTTATTTGATTTAATATAGAAATCTGATGATAGGTATGAGCTTCATAGTTTGTATCAAAAGTTCAAAAAAAATGTCATGCCAGGGTGGGATACCAAGAACCAAGCCCGTAAAGGCCAACAAGCAAACATAGAGGTAGAACCGCTGTCACTTCTGAGGATCTGGAAATTTAACTTTTGCAGAAGATTATCAAAAATGTCTTACTCTAGACCTAGATGAAGTTAGGGTTGCCAAACTCGTATGTTAGCTGGCCTCGACGCCTACATTTTCAGAGCAGCTGGAGATTAACTTGAGAGGAACAGCAACAGCTGCATGATTTATTCGAGAGAAAGCATCTTAAATGAATGGAAATCCGTATAACTGCTCCAATTATAGAGGAATTCGCTTCTCTTGTTTTGTCTGTATCAACGTCTGAAAACCCCCACGTTATCAAATTCTTACATCACACGCGAGATCTTGTAGAAAACTCACTTGTATAGTGAATTGGCAGAAACAAGCAGTACAGCGTCATGTCTGGTTGGTTTTCCTAAACCTAAGTTTTCGATTCTTAATTTTTTCAAGACGGGTGTACACATATTTATTTACCAGCGCAAGTGGAAACATCCCTAGAATCTTACCTTTTTTTATTGATTGTTTAATTCTCAAATTCCTATTTCTCATTCCAAAATGCAAAAATGCTTTCACTTTATCACCTGAATTGCGTCCCGAAACGGTTAAAAAAGATTTTATCACGAAGTATGTGTGGTCATGCCGGTCATTTGTAGACAAACGCACGTGTCAATTGACATCACTGTTTTGTTTCCTTGTACTCTCCCTAGAAAAATTCTAGTTCTACTTCACTTCGAGTTGAAGGCAAGCCCAAAACTCAAAAAACACCCAGCCTTACATTTAGGGTGAGTTCCTGTTTTTCAAAAGAACTCAGCTCAGAGCAGCCCCTGGACTTGAACGAACGAAGTTATTAATCCAATATTTACATTCATATAAGAAAAATGCTTTTTATGCTTTAATTTTTTCATAACCTAAAAACTGAAGTGTTTTTCTTATGCGTTGAAAAAATTACCAAATGGAGTAAAAAACGTCCTTTGAAATGGTCACTGACAAAATAATAACCCAGATTTGGTCATACATGACCAAACTTGCAACCGTAATGGGTTCATAAAGCCCAATTCGTCATTGCGAGCAACATCAACATCAGTGAGAGTAGACATAGACACTTACAATCAAAAAAACTACTATCGAGTTCTTCTCAACCAGCCGTCGGCGTCGCGTCGGTCGGTCACGTAACTACACACTGGTCAAGAAAAAATGGCTTTGAAATTGCTCACTCCCACTTTAAGTATGTTTTAAAATCTCCTCGTAATTTTAATCATTAAAGTTCTTCCACATAGCAACTTTTCATCGCAATTAATTTAAATTTTTTATGAGCTTGTATCTCAGCAGCCATTCTTTCCTATGACTTCCTCCCACAGATCATCCTTCCACTTTCGTCCATCCTCATAACAGTTGCAAATACATTAAGAAAATGTATCAATTAATTTTGTATTCCCCTTCTTATTTTAATTCCCACTCGTAATAACAAGGTTAAGGAAAACTTACTGAAATCGGGAGCGTTCTGAAACTTTAAGTCAAACTATCAAATGTAACTATAGGGTGTTTAAGTTCAGGTGGGTTCTTTCTCTTTTTTGTTAAATAAAAAAAAAATTTATGTAGCAAGGATTCTCTTTAAAAGAAACTTCTCGGAAAACCAGAGCTACGTTTTTATGACTTCTGCTGATGTTTTTTCAGTCACAAGCTTCACCGACAAAAGCCTCGATAGCAGTAACAATGCTTTAACTACTTTTTGTTCATGTAAAACTTATTCAATCTTTAAGAAATTTCTGGGGCCTCTTTTATAGCTTCATCCCAAAGTTGTTAAAAACTTACGTAGAGCAGACAAAGCAATCCTTTCCCTATAACAGCTTTGCATTTACTATTTCTCCAACGCACGTTTCCAATGAGTTAAGTTCATACACAACAACGTCCATTGCCATGCCAACTGTTGTGGCAATTTACAATAACTTAAGAAAATACTTCCTTCTCATAGGACGACGATGAAATTTTGATGGGCAATATAAAATTTCTCTATTGTTGCAAAAGCTGAAATCGATGGGTGTTGTATCACCGATTGTTATGCTTAACTGAAAGTCACGTTTGATTTCAATTATACGATAATTGAATGCACTTCTGTTGCACTATTTTAATGTAAGCGCAGAGGAATGTAACAATCTTTCTATGAGGAAAGGAGACGAGGATGGTATAGAGGCGAAAATTCTTCCAAAAAAGCTGTTAGAGCAGAAATAGGTACGTATGAGTCATATATATAATTTTGCGTTGGTTCTAATACGAGATCATGGTGCAACCCACTGAAAAGCAGCGTCTAAACAATTGGAAAAAAAGCATTCAGTTTTGCTTGTGACTTTAAATGGGTGTGTGCTTTGTGTTCTGTATTCATGTGCAGTATACAGATGACTGCAGAGTATAACGCCACCAGAAGATGTCCCTTTTTGTTTGTGTTTCACAAACTATGGGTGAAAAGATGACCTTCTTGGGCTGAAAGGATCCTGCTGATGCAACTATATGCTTCAATTACTCGGTGTGAAAGAGGGAATATGAAGGTTGTTGTTTGTTCCGCAGTCTTTTGTGAATATTTGTAGTTTTCCTTTATAGGTGCATCGTCTTTTGTGTTGGTTCCATTATGTTTCGAAGCTCGAAGCTCTCGTGCAAAGAATCAATGGACTTTGCAAAGAGTTGCAGTTTTTATGCTTTTCCTCCACTTTGTTGTAATTATTTGTTGATTGAAGCAAAATTTAGCGAAATAAGGAGCCAGCGGAAGTGCAAAGAGGTACTTTAAACACTTTGTTGCTGAGAGACAATCTTATGTCGAAAGTGCTGCCATAGACAACAAATTAGTTAATGTGAAGGTCTTTACATATCATTCTGGATTCAAATAAAGGGTCCGCCATCAAACGTTTTTTTTTTTTAAACTAGTGCTTATTTCGTGAATGGCAACACTTAGCTCATGTCTGATTTGACAAATAATTAGTTTTATTCTTCCGCTAAACGAATATGGTTGTGTATACGCTTAAACAACGCTGGGAAATATTGCGACATTACTTTGAAAATCCGATGCCGATTTTGCCAAAAAAATAATATTTTCAGATGAAGCTCATTTTGATCTTGGCGGGTATGTAAACAAGCATATTGTCATATTTGCGGCACAGAAAACCCGCACGCTTACTTTAAAAAGCCGATACACCCAAAACGAGTCACTGTTTGGTGCGGATTTTGGTCCAGAGGCATTCTTCGAAAATGAGTAAGGAGTCGCCGTTACAGTCAATGGCGATCGTTATCGGGCCATGTTGAACGAATTTTTGTTCACAAAAACTGAAGAGTCTTATTGGCAACATTTGGTTTCAACAGGACGGCGCTACGTGGCACACAGCCGAAGCTACACTCGATGTTTTGCGTCCTGTTTAAAAAAAAAAGAAGTTATTTGGCGGGTCCGCCAAATTTTGAATGTTTGAATGTTAGATTACATAAATTAGTTGATGTTTTTCTCAAATTTTACCTACGGTTATTGGGACTAGAACGAAATTATGCAATCGCTTAAAAGAAAAGCTACCCAGTCGTTTAAAAAATTCCCATAACGATGATAGAAATGACAAAAATGATGAATCTTGCAGTGCCATCCGTCGGTTTGATGTCTGTCTGTCGGTTTTAAATATCTTACGGTACGTGGAATGCAAGCGTTATTATAAAGCTCTTACTCTTATAAGCTTATACCTTTTGGGGAATTGGGAGACCTTCAATTTTGTCTTTTTTTTTTTATTGCGAACGACTAATCGAGAAAGTACTTTTAATGGCAATGGAATGTGAAGAGACAAATAAAACATCTGTGAATTTATAAGCATTCGAAATAAATCAGCTTTTTACATTTTGGTCACCCAGGAAAGTGAGATTTCAGGAATGTTTTGATGGGATCGTATTAAGCGTCTCAAATTGAGTCCCCCCACCGTAAAACCAAAAAAAAAATCGTTATTTTTCGTCTATCTCACATCGTTCTCGAGATATGGAGCTTTTTAAATTTTGGCCGTATTAAGCGTGAGATTTTAGGAATGTTTTGATGGGATCGTATTAAGCGTCTTAAATTGAGTTCCCCAACCATACAACCCAAAAAAAAATCGTTATTTTTCGTCTATCTCGCTTCGTTCTCGAGATATGGAGCTTTTCACATTTTGGTCACCCTGGAAAGTGAGATTTCAGAAATTTTTTGATGGGATCGTATTAAGCGTCTTAAATTGAGTCACCAGAGTATTAGTATTATTCTACATTAAAATGACAACGAATGCCATAATTCCAAGGAAGTTACTCGTTCTTTTGATAACTGGCGCAATCACTCACTCGTTCACTGGTGCGGTAGTTCCATTCCTGACTAGCTGACGAACGTACCTACTTCAACCGGTGATTTGAGATGCTTTTTTGTCGCTTTTTCCTCTTGGCTAAAGAGTTTCTCTTGGCTAAAGATATTAGGTAATGAGATCGAATATAAATTAGCAGAAATATAAACCAATAAAAAAAGATTCGTGCATCACTCAGTCGGCTCTTAAAGAAATCTGTCATTAGAGTTGCCTGCTAAGATGTCAAATGAATACAGCAATTTATACAAATGAACTGACTATATAATTGCTGTCTGTGAAGCCACAAAACATCTGGCTACACAAAAAATTCAACAGCAAATGTATTGACATATAGACAACAAGACGGCCATTAAACTTATCTCGTCCATTGTCACTAAACACAAATTAGCAAAAACCTATCGCAGTAATCTTAAAATACTGAGCTCAACGAACACTACAACGACGTAACCGGTAATGAAATGGCGGACAAGATGTCCAAAATAGGGTCAGAACTTGAATCCAGCAAATCGACATACATAATCGGTTTCCGAAAACCCATTTGCCAGATGTTTCCAAGAAAAACTGAATATCTGCTCCAGCTTAGCAGGCCTCGACTCTCTTCTGTTGATTGGCAATCTCACGAATCACCACTCATTGGTTGACCACATGATGGGAATCTACATAAGCACATGCGACTTATGTAGAGGATGCCAAGATGAAGAGGCAAAGGAAGGATCATTCCACATCCTCTATGAGTGTCCAAGCTTTGTCCACACTAGAAAAAAAAACCTTCTTCAAACATCCCACTGAATAGCATCCTATATAATTCATTCAGAGCTCGAAATCGTTCAGTGCGGGTTCTCACCCCCAATAACCCAATCACAAGCCCTATCCTCTGCCTCGTTATTATTTTTTTTTTTTTTCTAAAAAAAAAAATTGCGCCTTTGTAGTCAATCGTCTCTGAAAAATATTCTCTTTCGCATCGAGTTTCTTTAACAACATTTCGGTTCTAAAATTGCTTTTTGCATATTTTCGTACTTTTCTCACAAGTGTTCGAAGAAACCAAAATTGATTTTTAAGTTTTGAATACATAGTTAGTTCGCTTGACGTACATTTACCAAAGAAAAGTATTTGTTAAAACATTCTAACAGTCTAAAGATTACGGATTGACATTCTTCGCTAAAAAAAGGAAAAATGTTGATATTCCAACACACCCACGACCTCCACTTGTTTTCATTCAAAAAAAGATACTGATACAAAGTTGAAAACTTCTTTTAGAGAATCAGGAGCAGTTGGAAGCCACCAAACTAAGAAAATCTAGGGTTTATTTTTTTGTTTACCGAAAGTTAGCAAAACATTTTTTTTGAAACAATACATCAAAGGAAATTTTATCATAAAAAGAGCCTAGGACACGTCCTTTTCTATGTTTGAGTAGCAATAATCATTATGGCAAGTGATAATCTCAAAGGTCACGATAACGAATTTGTTGTAAGCTCCTCCATGGATATCGAAAATTCCTTGCATACAAGGCAGTGAAGTAATAAATAGATTGCTTGACCTTCTTCCTTGTCTTAACTAATCAAATTAAACTTGCCAAATAAGTATGGTTGATTTCAAAAGCAAAATTACAATGAGCTTGTCTATTCCTGGAAAGTTTCTTGTCCATTCACGTGCCGCGATTGATGTCAGATAAAATTAGAGTAATATTTAACAAATCAATCAACAAGGTGAATTCTTGGAGAAGTCGATCAGCATTGTTAAGATAAACTTCCAGCTAAGTTTGGCACATAATTTGACTAACAAATCGTATTCGATGTTGATAGCCACTCAGAGCATCAGAACCCCATTTGATAGAGTTTCGTTAAATTTTCACTAAATACTTGGCTTTCATTTACATGTTGTGTTTCTTCTTGTTGCGTCCCTAAAACACACTTAAGTCAATTTATATCTGCTCCGAAAGCAGTACAACACCTCTTTTAAATTCTCCCTTCTACAAAGTCTCGACAAAATCGTTTTCACTCTAGTCGGCAATATACTTCTGACGACTCACACATCCACACCCCGTTATGACAGCATACCAGTAGGACATAATGCCACTTTTGTGTATGTATTTCAATTAAAAGAACGATTTATTGCTTTAATTGAATACCCGAGAAGAAGCATTTAAGTCCTATTAACAAAAAGCTCCTGGTGTGTCTCGTCAGCAAAACCAAAAGCCTTCACAAAAAAGAATCACGGTGTCAGCATCATAGAAAGTCTATTCATTATGCCCAAAAAATAATAATTCCTACCCCTTTTAGCTCTTCTGTGATTGCAGCGAGGAGTTAAATTTCATTTTACCTGTATGCGGTATGTGGTCTTCTGTCAAAGGTGGTTTTCTAGGTGGTGAAAGCGCGACTTACCGTTTAACACCCCAAATGAGAGACTCCTCGTAACACCTCTAAAACCAAATTTCACTCTCCCTTTCAAATGCACAAACACATAGTTAGAAACAAACATACAAAGAAAAGGATTCAAAGCATGATTACGAGTGATGTGCATACAATTTGGGGATCGTAGCGCGACCTTGAATAATAAGGAGGATGGCAGGAAACAGACGCATATATGATGAAAATGCTCCTGTAATTAAAATCATTCCAAGTGTGTTTAATGTACGCGTATGGAAATGAATCGTCAATACAAATTGTTAACACCTCCCGCTGCTACCAAAAATGTACAGCCAGTTACCAATGACAGAACAAATTGATTGTGTGGAAGTGTGGAAGCAATTTAAATTTTAATTTATGAGATAAACTCTTTAGTGTGTTGGGTCTGATGTGTACCATAAAGGTGTGGCAATTGAGTTGCGATACGTTTTTTGAAACGGGTTTATAAAGAGTTCAGCTTTTGCAGTCTTGAGGCAATTAAATATTTTAATTTGTTTTTATAATTATTTACGTACGTATTTCTTAATAATAAATGTTGTCAGAAGCAACAATATCCGCTGTGTTCCTCCGCTTTTCAGGGAATTCTTCTATGTTGTAGTCGTGTAGCACATGCTGTGACGATGCATTACAAATGTTTGCTTATATTTCGCTTTGAATGAGGAGATATTTTGTTTTCGTGTAATTACTGTTTTTTCCTCCATTACAGTTCGTACTTTTTTCAATTGCAGAGCGAAAATTTTCAGGTAAAACACTGGTTGATAAAGCCTTGGAACGTTGCTTGGTTTCATTCATTTACTTTGCAAAACTCTAATCTTCATTCTCACTCTCAACAATTTCGCAATTGCAAATAATCAAATTAACAAGAAAATTAGATTCTCTTGAAGAGGGCTACAAATTGAATTATTCCACTGCTTGATCCTAATTTTGTTAATGAACGGCATGAACTTCTCGTGTTGCCTCTTCATTAGAAATGTTGAGGATTCGTTGTTATTAGACATTATTTGAATGTAACTAAAATGATTAATGAAAAAAACTTGATTCGTCGACTGTAGTTAAGTAGTGTCAGATACCCGAAAGGACATCCGTTTACTTGAGAAAGCACTCAGCGAAATATTCAAAATTGTCACTTCCATGAGAACTACGAAGATAAATATCCGTTTCGAATTTCATCTTGGCCAAAACTAGCTCTATACGTCAAAATACCACACGACAGGAAACACTCCGTGTATCCATTTATCCATGAGAAGGTCTTATCAAAACTAATTACACTCTCGTCGTATCCTGGAAATTTCAATTAACTGTCAGTAAGGAAGCAAGCATTCATTATACACGGACATGGAACTCTGATGAATAAAACGCCACATATTATGAACATTATGCAAAATTACAAAAGAAAAACTAATTTCTAATCTCAATCCTGATGGGAAGTCATAGTATCAGTGTGTATGTGTGTGTGTTTTGTTTCTTTAATTATTTTCATCACTGTTGTCTTTTGCAGGAGTTTTGAGTGTAGGTACACGAATTGGCTGCATACTTAAGGTGACAGGCAACTGGGTGAATTGCACATGTCCTACTTCTACACTCAAGTGGATACAAAACTTTTTATGCAATTTTCATCGCGAGGATGCGTAATTGTGTTTCAGGTGAATGAATATTATTTTCCCCTGAGTGGATATTCTTCTGTTCTTCCTGCCGATGAAGAACAAAGGGTTGTAGTGGTTTCAATGCGGCTATCAGTGTGTTTGGCATTTAATTTCGTTTTTTGTTTTGTATAAGTGCACGCGTATGGTGTAGGTAAAATTTTAATATTTCATATCCTCTGAGAGGGAATAAGAAATGTTTTCATTGGAGTGACAGAATTTGGTTTTGGCTTTCGAATGATTGTTTCAATGCGGATATCCTAGATCCTACCACAACCGAGCAAGCGACAGGCAAATTGGGCTTTGGTGTTGCGGCTTAGTGCGTTCTTGACATAATTGTTATTGCCAAGATGGTATTTCCTTCATTCGAATGTACAGTGATCACATAAATTGAGCATTATTCTAACTAATTGGTAGGTTGAAATGGTGTCAAATTTATCATTAGTTCACTTTAATATGCTGCTTAAAAGAACTCAAAAGTGACAAAATTGGTTAAAGTTATTGTCTTGAGTTGGAACAGTTCCCTTTCTGACCTCTTTTTCTTCCAACTTAGTGCTAGTAAGTGGAATGATCAAGATATTATTCGAGTGTTCGAGTGATCATTCAAAGAAGTCAATGATATTTTTATGAAAGGTTATCACAGCTGGCAGGGAATCGTAGCAGAATGAGTTTCGAATTGGGCTCGTTTACCAATACATAAAATAATTAATTCAAATTGAAAATAATTCGAGCAACAGTAATATCTCGAGACATTTCAATAGCCAATCTGAGTAGTCAATGCTATTTTAATAAAAAGTTTTGACAAACTGCCAGGAAAGCGTAACAGAATGGGTGTCTAATAAACTAGAAGGCCTGGTATCTACACAAATAAATTATTTGAATTGAAGAGCAATAGTAATATCTCGAGACACTTTCGAGTGGTTTCAGTTGGATACCCTCGATTAATTCATTCGAATTTGCATGACAATATTTCAAGTCTGACCTCTTTTCCTTGTTCACCAATTTTGTACTAATGAGTAGTATGATCAAGATATTAATCGAGTATTCGAGTGATCATTCGAATAGTCAATGTTATTTTTATGAAAAGTTTTCACAAACTGTTAGGGAAGTGCAACAGAATATGTGTCGAAAATACTAGGTGCATGTATCTACACAAAAAATAATTTATTCGAATTGAGCAATGGTAATATCTCGAATCTTTTCCGAGTGATGAGAATCTGATACACTCGATTTGATTATTCGAATGCGAATGACACTAATTCGAGTGGTTGAAGTTATTCTTCTACCTGAATCCGTCCTCACAATCGTTAATATTGGCGAAAAGAGAATTTAATTGTTGAATGCCAAAATACTAAGAATAAAAAAGAAAATTAGGACAATAAAACATTTGTGTGTACTCACGTTTTGGGGCTGTCCATTAGAAGGGTTATTGGAAGGGAGTGAGGGGCCCGTTCTGTTGCGAAGACGGGCCAATGCACTCCTGAGGCCCTCCGTATTGTTTTTGTCGGGCCCCTTTCCAAACAAAATGCATCCACAAAACACTTTGAATGCTTTTCCGAACGCTCTTCGAGGAACTCCTTAGCAGCCGATCGCTTTCGGTTTTTATTTTTTCAAATGAAATCAAAATAAAGTGAAAAATAAAATTAAAAAGAAAAACTATAACTTATATCCTTTTTTTATATTTTAGCACTCTTATCGAATTACAAAACTGCACAGACTCTCTTTTTTGTTAATTCAAACACTTCTCTTATCGGGTTCACATTTCCGTACAAAAAAAAAACACTAACAGTTTCGCGATTACATGAGCATTCTGGGTTTCCATCAAGATATCATGTTCTCTAATTAAGATAACACGTAATTTTGAACGAACGAATAAGATTTTTGAAGCTACAAACCGACAAATCTGCCATCAAAAAACAAGCAGCCATCATTGGATTGATGATGATGGAAGGTGTTGTTGCATTTTGTTGTTGTCGTAAAAGATAAAAGTATCCGTGAAATGTTATGATGAGAATTTGCGTGCATGATATGAATTACTCATCCGGAAATCAGTTTTTTGTTTTGCTTAGAGCAGTTATCGACGAACAAAAGACGTTTAAGGCATCCGAATGAGCTGTTGAAGGTCTAATATTATGATGAGAGCGAGTGGTGATGTACGAGTAAGGTGATGGAGATCCCTGTAATGAGAGAGAAATTAAGAAAAGCGTATTAACACTGAGGTTTATGTTTCATTTTGGCCTTTTTATTGAGTTAAATTATGGTGGGCTACAGTAGCAATGGCGGTGTTAAAGAAGTGGGAGATATGTACATCAATTAAAATTAATGAGTTTTTTTTCGGTTTATGGGACTGTGTAAATGTGTAATGGATTTACTTGATATTAGCACAAAGCAGGCAAGTGTAAGAAAATATTGTAATGAAGATGACTATGATGATATGAACATCCTTTATCCTTTTGACGTCTGTAAAGTGTCTAATTATGAGTTTATTTGCAAAAGAGATTTATGGCTTTCTAATGTTCTATGGGGGTGAATTTAAGTCACAACATCAAAGAAGTTAATTAGTCCTAGAATAAATTGTTCTTGAGGCAGTATAAATAAAACATAATGAAAAAGAAGACTTATATCGTATACCTGAAAAGAAATGTAATTTTTTTCATCCCCTCTGTCAAAGATAAGTTTAAAAGATTTTTTTTTTTTGAGACGATTTGTTTTCGTCAACAATTACATTTAGTGCCAGCCGCATAAAGGCTTATAATTAATCTTCTTCTTATCCCTTTTTTTTTGAAGCTTTGTACATCGTGATCTGTGAAGAATCACAGCTCTTCTACTTGTCTGCTTCGCACTAGTTATCCGGATTTGGGATAAGCTGCGCGTTCATCTCAAGAGGATGAGTTGTAGGAGAATGAACTACAGAAAAAAAAGGAAGAACTAAAGAAGAACTGAGAAGAGCTCAAGAAAAAACAGGCCAAACTAAGATAAGATACAGAGTGAAGCAGCTAAAAAAGAGCTCTTATGAGTAAAATTTGAGAAAGTTTTGTGTATAAAGCTCCGCAAAGTTCAATTTTGGTGCGTATTTAGGTTTTTAAAAAGCTTTTGGAGTTGCTGAAATTTTTACTGACTGAATGACTGAACAAAGATTTCGCAAAATGACAATTGGGTATCGAGATGGAATTACACAAACCTACCAAACTCATATGCAAATAACTGTTAGAAAAACTTTAAAAATAGCAGTACTAGGCCTTAAAGAAAGAGGAAAGATGAGAAAGTAAAGTAAATATGTAAAATTCTCGTAAATTTTAAAATAATCTGCAGTTTTGAATACCCTCAGTATGTTTAAATACAGTACGAGCTCGGTATGGGCTTTCACATTCGTGTTGTTCGACTTACAGAAGAATTTATATACTTGTTAGTATACGTCCGAAACTAGACTCAAGGTTGAACTGCTGGACATTCCTGGATACGCGAGTATTACTGTTGAATTATATTTGATTGTTGATTTGTAGGTTGTAGGCTTTGGGGCCTTTAACATAAAGCTGTAAGTCTACAAGACAAGATCCACTTGTAGGATTATGTCCATTACACTGGTAGAAGAACAGGAAACTTTTAGCTTAGTCCTACAGAAATTTTGTACATGTATTTTTGTGCAATCGTCCAAAATTCCTTGAATTGAACTTTTCTCAAGCCAATTCCTAATCCAAGGAAGAAGAGTTTCATCGAAACCGACAGCACGCATTTTTGATTAGAGAGATTAGATAACCTGATGCAAAACTCTGTCAAATGCCTTCGAAATATCAAGTGCAATAATTTTATCTGCTTCAAAATGATGTAAAGATTTATTCCATTGTCTGGTGAGATATACTATCTAATCACTAGTGGACTTATTTCCGCGAAAGCCGTACTGTCGGCCATTCCATGTTTCCATGACCTTGAAAAGAAAGGACGTATGTGTTATCGGTCGATCTCGATAATTCGAAGGTGATGAAGATTCACTCTTTTTAGGGATAGGCTGAACAAAAGCTGTTTTGCAGCCGTATCTGAGTAGGAAATCGTATCTGAGAATAATACGGTCACGTACGTTTTTTTTTATTGACTCCAATTCTGTTCGCGAAGATAATCCTCCACTCCGGCTTATGAAAATTGTGTTACCTCTATTATATTCACGATTACACATTTGTTTAATTTTTGTATCACATCATCCTCGTTGGAAACGTTCAATTATTTCTCCAGTGTCCAAAAAAGAACAGTTCCTCTGGTGTTCATGATTTTTAAGTCCATTAGTTTGTTGTTTTACCAGATTTCAAATCTCATGCTCATTTGGGTTTTCGTACAGAAATCAGCTGTTCTTCAGTCATGATTGAAATCATTGGTGACATTACCATTCAGTTTGATCAAGGAGAGCTAACGCTTCTGTGTCTTCTCAATTTTTAAGACCTTTGACCAAGTGGCACCGTATCGTAGTGGTTAGCGTGTCTGGAGGTTCGAAGTTAGAATCCCAGAACCATCAAGAGTATTATTTCTGACAGTAATTTCATCATGTCATGAAAAGAGCTTTCTCGATTAGCCGTTTAAAATGGGAAAAACATTGTAGGGACCTTCCATTACTCCACAAGGTGTGGTTGAGAGAAATGCGCTGGGCCCGAACTCCTTAATTTATTTGTTTTTATTCCCTTCTTTGACCATCACAGTGTTTTCTGTTTGAAGAGCCAAAATTGTATACTTCCTCGTACTCAAAATGTAAAACTTGGCTATTTCTGAATCAATCCGTTTGCCTACAAGTGTACCGCAGGGTTTAATTTTGGATCCAATCTTGTTTTGCTTTAAAACTAAGTTACCGAATGTATTAAGGCGGTTGATGTTCAAATGTTTATTTCGCAACGATTTAACTTTTTTTGAAAATTCAACTCAATAAATGAAGATTTGAATAAGCCCCATGCCTGGTCGCTGAGTACGACCTTATGTTCAATCCAGCCACAATCACAAATAGGTGCAATGCAATAAGCCCCGCGGCAATAAGACCCGTGAGCCTTATTGCTCAAAAAAATGTATATAACACCCACGGCCTTTGTTTCCACTTTGAAGAGGCAATAAGACCCACCAAAGAAAAGAGTTTAGGCCCATGTCTTTTGTTGCCATTTTGAAGCAGCAATTATATGAGTCTGATGAACTTAGTTTTCCTTCTTAGAAAGGATTAAGAACATAGTGGATGCGCTAAATGTATATATTCCAGTTTCCTTTTATTTGAAGGAAAAGCTTTTTGAGGTACCGAAAACCAAAGCTCCAAAATTTGTTCACTTATTTCAGCTGTCAATGGATATGAATTCATAGCTCAGGTTGTCTCCCACTTCGCGACATAGGATGATGGAAACTTAGTTCACTTTTTTATGCGCACATAATAACTAAATCTACTTTCTTAATGTTTGTTTTGCTCTTAGCTACTTCTTCCTGGTCTGTTCGTGTGAATCTTTTATGTTCAACCACAAGCCCGTACTATCCGAAGGGAAATTTCGTTCGCTTCGATTCGCTTTTTACTCCCGTATAAAATAATGAAGCTAAAAGCGAAGCGGAAAAAATTTTCTCAAGGGAGTATGGATGTATGGTGTAAAAATAATAATTCTCGCAAATTTTTATTTTTACACCACACATCCATACTTCCTTGAGAAAATTTTTTCCGTTTCGCTTTTAGCTTCATTATTTTATCCGTGAGTATAAAGGAAAACGAACAAAATTTGTGGTTGAACTTAAGAAATTCAGGCGAACTGACCGCACTAAATATATACTAAATGATGCATAGTTCCATAATATTTTTTATGGATGTTCCTCTTTGATATGTCATAATCCACAATCAGAGCATGAACTTATGTCTAGTGGAGTTACGTCCATTTGCCAGTTTATTCGTATTGAAAATAAGTTAAAGTGCAAACGGTGAGACTTCTTTCCATTACGAAATGATATTTGAGTTCGCAGAAAAAGGAACTAAGGCCGGCGCGGCGGCTCTTACTGCCATTTGATCATGGAAATAACCCCCATGGGCCTAACTTCCGAAACAAAGAGGGAGGAATTAAGACCCACGGGTCTTATTGCCGCGGGCCTTAATGCACTGCACCTCACAAATAATTCCCTTCTTCAAACCCAAATTCGAGTCCACCAGCCATCTTTTTATCCTAATTTGAACTTGAGCTCTCTCTACTTATGTCTCACAAGTCCATCACTTTTGCCACTGATCACATTTACAACCTATTTGCTGTTCGTATATTATGTGGAGGTCTTCGTAAATTAAATATGTTTTCTGCTCTTATATCGACTTACGAGGGAGCGTTTTTATATTCGCGGAATGAGGGGGTTAGAGGGGGTGACTATGCTCATTATAGTCGTTCAGCTATTCATAATTAGTACAAATACGAGGTTTCATTGCTCTTTGACAATTTGTCTTCGAGCTATCGTCAACCAAGTAACATAATCGGGAGTAAAAAGTGAAATATGGAGAAAATCGAATATCGTGCCGTAATAAAGTTCCTTACCAAACAAGAAAAATCAGTTCAGACCATACTGAATGAGATGTCATCGGCTTACGACGACTTTTGCCCAGGAAAAACAATGGTGTACAAGTGGCACAGTTTATTCAAACAAGAAGGGAATCACTTGAAGACGACCCGAGGCCGCGCAGAAGCATCGAGGTGACCCCTCCAGAACTTATCCAAAAAGTCGAAAAAACTCGAGGATCCTCGACTAAAGAAGAAACAACTCGCACAAATGGTTGGAGTATCCGATACAACCATTTTTAAAATGCTGCATGATCATCTTGGCATGTCTAAGGTCAGCGCAAGATGGGTGCCGAGAATGCTCACAGCGCGTAGAGTGTTCACGTGCATTTTTAGACCTCTGCAATGAAGACAAGGGTCGTGTATTGAGCCGAATGAGACGAAACTTGGGTTCACCTTTTTGAGCCTGAAAATGAAAAAAGAGCTTCGGGGTAAGAAATTTACCAATGATGATGAAGTCAAAGAGGCAGTTTCGGCGTATTTTGAAGATAAAGACAAAACATTTTTTTATGAGGGTATAAATAAATTAATTGAAAGATCTGAAAAATGTATCCTTCTTGCAGGTCAATAAATTGAAAAAAAAAAATAATTTGGTTTATTTATTTCCACCCTATATCCCCCATTCCGCGAATATAAAAACGCTCCCTCGTACACTAAACTGAAAATCAACAAATCGCTCCTATTGCCTCTTTTTGACTATGTTGGTTGGGTTCTCATTCACTGAGTAAGTTGCTTGTTTCTTTTACTGATTGCATTCATTGTTTGCGGAGATTCGATAAATTTTTGAATCAAAATGTTGTGTTTTCTTCCATAAAATAATGCAAAGAAGGGCCCCTGAAAAAATTATGATTTGTTTAATCTGCAAGAACTACGAATTTAATTTTAAAAATTTTCTGTTTTGCTATTCAAGCATTTTTATAAACTAAAACTTGGATTCAATACTAAACTTTAATTCTTTTTCATCTTCTTATTTTATTTTTTCTACTGGTATGTTTAAAATAATCTCTTATTGGCTTTTTAATAAATTGAAATTAAATTAAATTGAACAACTGGGAAAGTTTTGTTGCTTCCAGCCGAAGTTGATGCTGAAGTTGATCCATAGCGGTCTACCAAAAGCCATGTTTAGTCTGTTTTATGGTTGAAAAAAAAAGGAAGACTTGCTATTTTTCTTCTCAAGCCTTGTGTATGCGTGGCGTGGATTTGATTTTCATTTTTAATTGCTAAACTTTGATTCGTTAAATTTTGTTTCGTACTGACTTCAAGTACTAGATCATTAAAATTAATAATAAATCAATTAAAAGCAGAAGAGTTTTCCTTCAGTTCAATGTTGGCATAAGAAAAGTTGCGTAAGGGTATGAAACCCCTGATTATATTTCTTGATTATGCTATGAGTCTGTGCAATACCGACAAAGCAAAGACCATTGGTGTGAATAGTTCAAAGGTAAACAACAAAACCAACCCCTCTCCATAGAGGTTCAATTTGCCAACAGACGGGCCACTTGCAATCGCTCTAAAAAGCAATTCAACAAAGCTAAGCACCATCGACAGCCAACATTGCGAAATTGAGTGAATAATTGATTCATTTCGCTGCACTGCACTTTATGGTCGCCAGTTCGTATTTTCCAAAAGCATTCATCAATCATTCGACTATACTTTTCAGCTCAAAGCCGAACGCTTCCTTTTATTGATTCATTGCTTAAGTTGCGAATAGATTATGCGTAGTATACAACCTTTAATAATAATTTAATAAGTAGATTAAATCTCTTTTATTGAAACAAGGCCTGGTTTGTTTGAACGCTTATAACTCGTGAGCGGCTGGACCGGTCTTCGTCGAGAATAGCAGAGTAAGTTTTGTTTTTTGCCAAATTCTGTTTGAAAAAAGCGTGGAATCAGTTGAAGCCGAGCAACACCGCTTCGGCTGATTGGTTGTCGAAAATACTGACCATGAAACTCCTGCTTTATTTTCCTACAATTCCTCGAAATGGGTTCTAGAGAGAATTGTGTAGAAGTTTTGTGTTTAAGGACAACTTCTTGCTGAAAATAGTTAATCATTTTAAGAGAAGGTAAATAGCTACTTACCTCGTTACAGGTCACCGAAAACGTCTCATTGTTGTAATTAAACCCCACCCACAGCACACACGTCAAATATTTATTTTTGAAATTGTGGATTGATTCATTGGAAATACGAAACGGACTTGAATTATTAGAACATTTCACAGTTTATGATACTACTTTCATGTCTACTTCATATTTTGAGTTCTACAAGTGCCGCTGAGACTATTGTCATCGAGATGGAGTAATGTGTGACATTGGGGCTGATATAAAGTCTATTATACTTGCGTTCCATTTCAACCATCATTCACTTTCACTTTCAATGAGTAATATGCTTTTTTGGCAACCCAGAGAAATAGAAAGTGATTTATTTTATTCCAGGCATGTCACACGAGCACAAGAATAATAAGGAATTTTTTTTTTTATTTTCTGCTCGAGTGATGTCTTAAAACGGCAATTTGTATAGAGCCAGAATCCAATTATAGGTAGCGCTTATTCCCTTAAGATTTTCTGTACATCAAGATATTGATTCGATTTTGTATCCTTTTTGTTAGTCCTTAACATGAAGTGTCTTTAACCGTTGTACAATTCAATTCGTTTCTCGACTTGAGATGTTGAATTTAGAAATGAATTGGGGAAGGAGACCTTTTTAACAGTATTTTTTTTAAAACGCTCCCATGGAACAAACCCAATTTACGCTTTGAAAATCAGTATTACACATCCCAGTTCTCATTTCTCAATCAAAACGAGTTCACTGCTAGACAATTTATTGTGTGTTTGAAAAGGGAATGATTGTTCTCTGAACAGATCTTCTACAGTTGTTCTCTGAGTATATGGATGAATAAAGGAAACTGAGTAAGTGTGTCATTACTTAAAAAAAAAACATTAGATTTAAATTGCTAGATACTCTGTCGTGAAACAGGAAAGTGTTTTCTCCAATTAACATTCTTGTTGCATTGTATTTGAAAGGAAACTGAATAAGCATGTCAAAAAGACATAGTGTTGTGAATGAGCAACGAGGTATTTAATTAAAAACCGTCAAGAACCTCTTGGGTTGTGTAAAATAATCCAATTATCTTAACGTTCTTCGTTAAGGGTTCCATTGTTCTTCTTCAAGGGTTCCATTGTGTTCACTTAGAAATTTAAATCAATTATCCTTACTATGTTTTTGTAAAAGAAGAGCTTTCAAGAAATCGTTCCGATCTTTGTATACTTGGGATAGTAATTATACTTTGTAAACTGGGTGACTTTTCATGGTCATGGCAACACAGGGCTATTGAAGCGTTTAAAAAAGAATCGGAACCAGTTGCAAAAAATTTACAAAACGTCGAAATGAAATGACTTACCGATGCGATGTGGCCTGCAAATTGTCACAATCAGGTCTGAAGAGCTCTTGCCGTATGAGCGGTCTAATCGATTTATTGGGATTTTTTTTTTTAGAAAAGTCTATTCATAATTCAAGGAGCACCATAATCAAGCGCATTTCTCGCAACCATACCTTTTGAGAAAATGGAAGAGACCTATAATTTTTTGTCGATTACTCACGAAAGGTGACAACCGGAGGAAAACTATTGAATGTGAATTGAACCTCCACCGTAGTCCGTAACAGGCAGACATGTTAACAATTTCCCTGCGGTACCACTTTACAATCACCCCCAGAAAAAATTCTCCTCTGATGCAATTGTACCACGCGTTTTAAAGTGTTCAGTTTTTCGGATAATAGTGATTTAACGAAAGCACTCCGTCAGACTATTTAGCTGTAGTTGAGAATGGGTAGTTCCGTTCTTGATTTGCAACCTAACTTTTTGTAAAATGTTTTACAATGGGCGGTGAATGCCAGCTAACATATAATTTAGTGCTATGCTATGATTTCGACCAAGTAGCTGCTGCGTATGTCTCAAATGAAGTTGAGCTGAGAGGCCCAATTTTCAACCACTTTTTTGCAGATTTTAGAACCGTATGTCTTTTGCTGACATACGGTCCCAAATGTTGCAAATGGAAATGCTGCAAAAAAAAGGCCACATATTTTCTTCCATGAAGTCAATCATCTCCAGCTTATCTGCGTAGACAAGCTACTTCACGAACTTCAAGTAAAAAAAAAAATAAATAAATAGGGTGGCGCAAAAGAGCGAGGAACCGCAAGGTCTAGCGAATTTCTCACAGCCATGCCTTGTGAGGGAATGGAGGGACCTACAATTTTCTGCAAGTTCCGAACGGCTAGTTAAGAAAACGCTTTTCATGGCAATGAATTTACTAACGGAGGACTTGCCAATTCCTGGCGAAAGGCTATACCCGTGGAAGAACATTTTTGCCTCTGTTGAGATTCAAACCTCGAACCTGTGGATTAACAAGCAGACATGCTCACCAGCGCGATAAGTGCGTGCGATGTGAAATCGTTAAGTCAAACCTCCATGAGCACTCGAGCTATTCATCTTGAACTCGTGAGTGACATGACAACCAAGACATTCCTTGCAGCGAATTACGACGATTTTTCTCTCAACGAGGGTATAGCTATAGTATCTATAGCGACTGTGTAACGACGTTTGCTGGTGCCAATGCTGTTCTGAAAGAAGACCTTATGGCCTACCGAAAGCAGTTGGAAACAGGGGCACGCGCACATGGTGTATCATGGCACTTCATTCCACCAGGTTCTCCAAACTTTAGGGGCATTTGGGAAGCCGGAGTCAAGAGTATGAAGCATCATTTGAAGCGGACCATCGGGGAAGCAACATTAACTTTCGAGGAGTTTTACACAGTCCTCAAGCAAATTGAAGCTGTCCTAAATTCGCGGCCAATATCAGCCCTTTCTGATGATTCCGGAGATTTTGCTGCATTGACCCCTGGGCATTTCTTGGTGGGCGGTCCCATCACTGCGACTCCGGAACCGGATTTGCTCGACATTAATACGAGTAGACTGTCCCGTTGGAAACAGCTCCAGCAGATGCAGCAGGATTTCTGGAAGCGGTGGAGTTGCGAATATTTGCACGACCTACAAGTGAGATGCAAATGGCAAAAATCAAAACTCAACATTAAAGTATAGGCGACCTGATCCTGGTGAGAGATGAACGTGCAATGCTAATGCTAATGGCTACTGGGCCGGGTTTTAGAAGTACATACTGGAGAAGACGATCTAGTGCGCGTCACAACAGTCAGCACTCAGTCATCAATACTAAAACGAGCCATTTCAAAACTAGTCGTGCTTCCAATCGACAACGACTCTGCTGATGATCACGGTGGGCGGCCAGATGTTTCGTCGCAATAACTGGACGAGGTAGGCGGAATGTTGAGAAGTACTCAATCGGCATGAGCAAGTTGCCGCCTTGAATAAATAAGTGGTCACCTCACCAACCTGCAAATTGTCATCTAAACATCAAAAAGATAAATGTCAAACAAGAATAAAATAGCCCAATCGTCATTCTAAAATAAAACGTGGTTGAAGTCAGTCGTCTTGCCTTATCATTTTAAACGTTAGCTTTCGAAATAGATCTTCCGCTTTTCTCTTTTTCATAACTATTTAAACATTACATATATTTCATTTTGACAGAAATCGCATCTCACCACGTTATCGCGCTGGCTTGCGCAAGGTTTAACTCCGAAAAAAGTATTGCCAGACTGAAAACCGCACACGTAAGTAGTTAAATTAAAATTAACTGCTGTTGGAGGAAGAGTTTGAGTTTACTGTCATTGTCCAAGGATTAGGCAATACCAAAAAAGTCAATATACGAAAGAACAACAATGCTGAATAACTGTTTTTGCGTATTCAACGTATTCTATGGACCGTGGTCTTTAAGCTCTTGCTGAAGTATTGTTATGGCATGACATCAGCTGCAAACAAATATCTGAAGCGAACTTTTTTATTCAACGTCGTGTGCAAAAAGTTGTCCAATAAATCAATACAATGTCCCAAAGTACAATAGCATTTCACTGTTAAAAGTCCAAAACAATTTAAATTAGTTTGTTAAAATAACAAACCAGAACCCGAAATAACCTTTATGACAACAAAGACTACGGCGCGAAAAGCGGATTCCCTACAACTTCGTCCTTGAATTGGCTTAAGAGGGTACATTGAAGTCTCACCAAACTTTGTGCGGATTTTCAATTTAAAAAGATGTGTCCGCCAAATTGAAAATCAATAGAAACTTTTCAAAATCATTTTCGTTGATAGAATTTGTAACTTTTAGTCATCAGCTAATGGCTGTTGTTAGTGTAAATGTCCTTTTTTAAACATACGCAGAGTAACCACACGAATGAAGTGGCAGACGTGACAAGACTTGGTTATCCACCAGGACATAGAACACATAGGAGCCAGGTGAAGTACACCGTTCGGAAAAGTGTAATTGGAATTTAATTGACTTTCAGGATTTTATACATATATATTTTTTCAATATTATGAATACAACAAGTAAAAACAACGTTACTTGTCCCAGATTTTCGTCGACGACAGGTGTACGTACCTATTATACACACAATGTGTGTGGTTTTGATTGATGGCTGGATTTTGCTGTTTACCATAAATAAAATATGATTGATTAACATGTCTTGTGCATGGCTTTGTGGAAAATACCTTTATGAAAGGAAAGAAAAGTCTGCTCCCAAAGGTGTTGCTGAACTTTGTACATTTTGTGTGTGGGGTGCTTATAAAGAAGGGAGTTATTCAAATAAAACGATACATCACTGCAATTTGACTGACAAGCAAAACAGAACAGAATAATATTTTCATGTACTTGTGCTTACATGAAACCAACGACATTGCTTCGTGTTAGCTTACTGTCTGTCAAAAGACGTGGTTTGGATGTGATTTCGTATTTTCAACATCAAAGAAACCATTTTCCTCGTTAATTAACTGCACCAAACCTCAAATTAATTTTAAAATAAAAGTTTTCAGTGCTCATCAAGTCCTAGAATCGGTGAAAAGCCAGTCGGTAGTGAGAAAAGTTGGTGTAAATCTATTAGCTGAGTAAACCGACGTGACGGCCGCCGACGATCCGTCTATCTGAGCTCAATGCTGTTGGTAATTTAATTTCAAAATGGTTTAAGTTCTTAATTCACAACAAAACAAATATTGTACACAACCATCACTGACTCTTCACCAGAGATCACATAGCATCCACAACCACCCTGTCACGTCCAGAGGACGATGGCGATGCGAGACGGAGCGCCAGGTGAGTTGCAAATATTTGTCAAATTTAATTTGCACACAAATTGGTTTGTTGGTTTGGGATTAAACATGAATTGCTTTTTATATCTTTTTTTTTTTTGTAGAGCAGAACGGAGGAACTTCGACTCACCTCTTCTATATAAACACATGTGGGTGTAGCAAATGAACTCCAAACACTGCACTTGTAAAAGAGAAACATTATTGGCTGTTCATTTATTCAGATTAGCTTCTGAATTTCAAATTTGGCTATAGAGGATGTGTATTGCGTATTTATTTTTGGTATTATGTGTTGGCGTTTTATAAATTGATGAATCTGCAAGAGAATAATAAAAGATCGGTGTTCTTGGTACAAATTGGATTAGAAATTACCTTTCCGACCGTTCAATACAAGTTGTATTGGATGGCTTCAAGTCTGATACCCACATCATAAATGCTGGTGTGCCCCAGGGCTCCGTTTTGCCTCCGACTCTCTTCCTCATTTTCATTAATGATCTCTTGTCTGAAACTTCTAATCCGCTTAACTATTTTGCTGACGACTCGACCCTCAGCTTTTCATATTCGTTTCCAAATTCACGTCCCTGCTCTTCGGATGTGGAACTGGAACGGTTGCGTATGATAAGCTCATTGAATTCTGACCTTGAGAGCATTGTTTCATGGGGTCTTATGAACCGAGTAGAATTCAATGCTTCGAAAACTCAATGCTGTCTCTTGTCGTTGAAGCTTAACATTCCCCCATTGCCATTATCCATGAATGGTACCTGCATCGAAGAAACCGAAAAGCTGTCAGTACTTGGTATGTGTGTAAACGATGATCTTCGTTGGAATGACCACATATTTGAAGTCGCCAAAAACGCTGCTAAATGCTTAGGTTTCTTAAGACGATACAGGAAGTTCTTCACCCCTTCTGATCTGGCTACAATTTATAAGGCCTTCATCCGCCCAAAACTGGAGTATAACTCCCATATCTGGTCAGGTGCTTCTCAAACATCTTTGCGCCTACTTTATAGGGTACAAAATAGAGCGTTGAGATTGATAGGTGATAGTTCAATCGTAGAATCGATTGATTCTCTTGAACATCGTCGAAACGTCAACTGTCTCTCTCTTTTTTATCGCTTTTTTTACAAACAGTGCTCTAGTGAAGTAGCCAGTTGCATTCCTCCCCTAAAACAATTTAGCCGCAACACCCGCCTCGCTAGGAATGCTCATCAGTTTTACCTTGAGCCTAACTTCGGACGTACAGTCAAGTATAGAGATTCGTATTTCAGCGCACTACCCGAATGTGGAATGCTTTACCTGGCTCTGTATTTCCCCTGCATTGCGATTCACAAAGGTTCAAAAGCAACGTGCCTCGGTGTCTCCTTTCAAATCCTCTCCTATTTTCCTAAATGCTCGCACTGTGTTTTTATAACATTATAAGGGTAGTCATAACCCCTTGTTGTGCGCGTTAAAAAAAAAAAAAATTTGTTTGTGTTTGGATGTATAGACACCAAAAAGTCAAGTTTTGTAATTTGCAGACTATTGTAAACTTAAAGAGACATAATCCGAGTGATGTTTCTGTGACAATTTCGCTTTGGGTTTTGAGAGAGATTTGAGATTTTGTTACTAAACAGATGATCGATTACATCTGCAGAGCACAATCAGTCAAATGATCCACTGCTCCAATACAGAGGAAATGACCTACTTTTCGTGGTGTAATGGTAGACAATTGTAGGTCGACTCCATTGTTGTGGCGCTATTCCCCCGTGGCACTCGGCTCTGTTGCGCCACCATATTTACATTCGTAATTCAACTTTACCACTTCATGGTACTCATGGATCACTGCCATTGAATAAAATATTCGTTGTTTGAAACAATCCTTTCAACATGTGGGTGTGGTTAATTTTGTTTTGTTTCCATTGATCTCGTGCACACCTTCGTATTGTGATGGTCTAGGTCGTAGCTTGTTGAGCGAAATGAAAACAAAACTCTGGCCATTTTCGGGATGATTTTTTAGAGGATTTTATTCTCATTTATAAAAAAGAAATCAGCAAGCATTGATGGCATCCTAAATAAAGCTACGAGACATTTCCCTTTCTAAGCTGCGTGCATAACTTTTCTGACTTTTGTCTATTTGCTATTAAATAATATGTCTGAAGAAAAGTTTTTTTGTCGAGATAAAAAAGAAGTTTTAAAATTTGAAGTTCACATTTTAAATTCACTTTGAATGGCGGTACATTTTAATAATGTAAGAAAGACTACCAGACACTCTCTTCTGTTTATGTCTTCGCATTTATGCCTGAATATCAATGCCGCTTTTGTTTCGGGTTTGCCTGACGTTTTATGACTTCCATCATAGTAAAACCAGTATATCCACAATGTAGCTTTAACTCCAATGTTAAAGTGGTTCGTCCACAAGACAACGTAACGTGACTCCAATTGAAAGTAAAAAATTTCAGTTTTGTTGAAATTTTGCTCGCTTTGACAGAAAAAAAACTACAACAAAATCATAATGTCAATTCAAAGCGATCATAAAGAGTAATGGGGTCGAAGCCGAAGTCGAAGAGTGATTGTGGTGTAGGTATTATTTGAACCAGTTCTTTGGACAGCTGATAAAATCAAGAGTGTCCTGAGAAAAATACGACTCTGACTAATGCTTTCCAATGTCTGTTCAGCAGGATTCAACTTTGCACCATCAAAAATGATCGTGATGAATTGAAGGAACCTTCGTGTTCTTGTCGATTCCGAACTAGGTGAGGAAGCTCATTTTATGGTTGAGGTGCTACATTCAGCGTCCGTAAAGAAGGAAGATTGTAACTCGCCAAAAAACTATTGAAATTCGCTCAGTACTTCTTAAGCCTTTTCAATACAAACACAAAGTTGTCTTTTTACGTTCCCGATCCTCTGTGAATATGGGGATGAAATATAGTCTATGTTACTCAGGGGCATTGACGCACTCAAACAGTGAAAGAATTTTTGGAGTCGGTCCAGTTTTTTTTAAGTTCTCGGTTATGTCCCAGGTCCCGTTCCATCTCTATGGGAACATGGAAATATAGCCTGTCATTTCTAGGGTTCTAGATAATTTTTGTTCCAAATGTCATTCAAATTGGCTCAGTAGTTTTGCCTTTCCAATACAAACACTTAGTTCTCTTTTTATGTTCCCGTTCCCTTTACCGTGGGAATATGAAAATGAATAGCATTCTAATGTTGAATGTATTTAAAAATCGATCATCCAATTTCTAAGTTCCAATGCATGATCCAGTGTCTGTATATGTTTCCTTGTATATTCCCGTTACCGTTCCCGTCGTTTTATTGGGATGAAATAAAAATATAAATTTTTCTCTTCGATTTCTCTGTCTTTTAAAATAAACCGCATCTAAATCCGTAGGGTAGTTTAAAATACCTAAGTATACAGGCAGACAACGGAAAACGACTATGTTGTATACTTATTTAATGATTCTACCTCACGACTGGTCAAACATTACAAATGTTGCTCGTATCTCTTTTTTGGAAAGTATATAGTAGGCCAGGTGAAACCCTACAAATGTTGTTGGTATTTTTTTTTTTTTTTTTATGGAAAGTATATCGTAGGTTGGGTAAAACACTTCTTAACGGTCTCGTTCTATATCTATAATAAATAAATAAATAGGGTGGCGTAACAGAGCAAGGAGCCCCTGGGCATAGCGCATTTCTCATAACCATGCCTTGTGAGGGAATGGAGGAGACTTACAATTTTCTGACGGTTCCGAACGGCTTTTTGAGATAGCGCTTTTCATGGCAATGAATTAACTAACGGAGGCCTTTCCAATTCCTCGCGAAAGGCGATACCCGTTGAAAAACATTTTTGCCTCTGCTGGGATTCGAAGCTCAAACCTCTGGATTAGCAGGTGGACATGCTAACCATCACTCCTTCTATATCTATTTGTCTAAAAATAATTTAACTTAGCTTCGATTCTGATGACGACGCAATTCATACGATTTTATATTAAATCAAACACTTTTAAGCTCTAATTGAGCTATGAGGTTGAGTTTCTGAACATGTAAGCTCTTAGGACAACTGAAATTGCGTTACAAACATCCACCGACTATAGAATCAACGACCAACTTTCTCTGTTTTAGTTTATCAAAAATTACGCAATAGGATTCAGAAATCCGAATTTCATTCTTTTAGAAAGTCCATCTTTTTATAAAGATTTATTTCAATTTTCACATTCACATTCTGCTGAATCACTTGTGGGTGTTCTCTTATTATTCTTCTGCTTTTTCTCTTATAGTGCTACGAGCATTGTGAATGTGATCTAAAATAAATAACAGCTCTACTTGACACCAGTGGAGTGAAGAAAAGTGAAGAACGGAGGCCGCAGAGGTGACTAAATTATAAGGGCCTCATTGAGCCTTTTGGAACTTTTAATGAATTTCAGGGTGTTTTTCAGTGGCTGGTTTGAGATGTTCCCCCAGTTAATCAATGCAGTTCAAGTATTCTCCGAGGTTTGTTTTAATGATCCAAATTTGGGCACCCACAGGAAAAGTGGGATGAACCTTTCTCTGTCACCTCGTTGTGACATCATCTACATAAATCGGATGTGCTGTTGCCCATTCCCATCAGCTGGATACCCAGTGAGTTGTGAACCTGAAGTAGAAGTTGTCTTCTTGCAAATATCTACCTATAGGTTCCTAAAAAGCTTGCTTCTTATACATAGCTATCAGTCAATGGAAGCTTCTAAAAGTTCTGCTGAATTCTGTTCTACCCTTATGACTTTGGTGCTGGATTTGAATGGTGACCCAATTTTGGCCATTTTATACACACATTTCATTCAATTCAAATTTATGTATCTAAGTCCTGGAACCCAAATTAAAGCCACCTTGCTCGTTATACTGAGAAGTCATATATTTTACTTTTCGTACACCTCTTTCGAGTACCTTAATTTAATGAGACTATTAAGAGACTGAAACATTTAAGAGAATGATTTAATCTTATGTACTAACAGCACTTACGCAAGCAGGTTTCAAAGGGTTGTCCGAATGTTATTTCAAGCCCAGATAAGTCCAATCCGGTTTTTTACGACCGATGACCAGGATATAACCCCCACCAAAAAGCAACTGCTCTTTTTCTTAGACAAGAATCTTATTGCCCTTACACTTTACCTTTGAACTAAATGAAAACATTTCAAATATCTTATCACCATTTCCGAGAATAATCAAAACAAACTGCTCGACTGTTATTTTTAAACTTAAAACAAAATTTTACCAAAACAATTTCCGTATTATTTCATAGAAAAATGTTTTAACCAAAAAGTCATAGTCGCCCGTACATCCTGAAAACAATAATTTTCTCAAGTTGTTAGTCAGCTGAATTCCCCGCCTTTGTTGTGTTTGTTCTTATTATCGCTTCAATAAATTTGAAGAGTATTTTCTAGAGCATTCCATAAAATTCCCTTCCGCCAACAAATTACATTTTGTTTCCATCTACTTGAAAGCCTTTACTCAAGGATGCGAAACTCGATACCTCTGCCATGTCAAGTATGAAGTCGTATGGCAAATTCTTTCAATAGAGAGTAGTAAGGAAACGATAAGAAAACAATAAGTAAGAATCAAAATAATGTTCATCTTATTTGAGTCGGAAATTTCATTGGAATTTCATCGATAAACGTTCATTGGTTTGAATATGATTTTATCGATTCGTCATTTAGGTTTTGTTGTGTCATGGCTATCTTCTTTATAGTGATGAACTATGCTCTAAATTATTTTCTTATCTAATTTGGCCTCAGTTAACCTGAAGGATGCTGATATTGAAAGTAGTTTTAATGGGAAAAAATTGTTTACAGCTGGAATTGCGTTTGTTTCTTATTTTTCGAGAAATCATTGATTTATCGAAAATCACCATACTCAACCGTCTCTGTTAAGTCTTTCTGTTTAATAATGGTCGAATGATAGTGAAAAGAATTAAGGTATTGAAACTTCGTACGAACTTTACACTTTGAGGCGATTTTCGTGGTAACAGCAATTTAATTAAGGAGATTTATTTAAGGAGTTTCCTAAAAGCACTTGAAAGTGCGGTAAGCTCATGGCAAAAAAAAGTGAAAAGCTCATTATGGTGCTTAGCTTAATGGTTTTCGTAGAAAAGATAAGCCTACTTTCACTGGAAACGTAAATAGGTCACCACCAATTCCCATAATTGATGAGACAAATCATCAATCAGCATTCTAATGTCATTCAAGAGTGTTATCTTGAACAATCTGTTGTATCAACTGAACTAATGAAAAGAACTAATTTCCTTTTTTTTGCTATTCAGTCCACTGGAAACTTATGTTCCCTGAACTTCTCCGTGTGACATTAAAGTATGTGATGATGGTATCAATGGAAAACCTATCAAAGGCATAAGTGCTTCGTTTTAATGAGCATTAACAATGAAATAACGGATTCTATCAGTTAAAAAATGTTTACCAAATTGAGTTTCCATGACAATTTGAAACTTAATGATGACTAACCTGAGAGGAAGTCCATACGAAAACAGTAAATTTTGAGTTGTATTCAAATGTATTTTCTGGCATTATGCCATAAACCAAATTTGAACATTTCTACTATGTTGCAATAACTTTAAATCATTGAAAGTAGATCGAACAAGCCACATGCAGTGCAACTAAAAGGTATGTCTAGTTCAAATATGCTATGGAAGGCAAGCAGATTTGTTCTGGAATTCCTTGCATGTGAAGTGTGGTAGTCTTCATGACTCGTTACTTTGTATTTGTGTGTAAATGCACAAACTGGTTTTGTTAATTGTCTATTCTTCTTGCTATTCGAGAATTTATTGAAACAAAAAGCACGTATACGCCAGAGTGCACTTAGTTCAAGTAAATTTTAATAAGACATTTCCCATTTTGTTCAAAGTATATTCTTATCAACGAGAACAATCTTAAAGATTTTAAGGACCAAATAGAATAAGAAAAGTCCTTATTGAATGAACTCAACTTCGTAATTCGTACACATCTGCCTGAATTTATTATTTCCAATGGCAAAACATGAACAACATTAGTGATACACCATTGGGTGATTCGTTCTCGTTTCAACAAATAAAAAAAACAGAAAATTGTTTCCAGAAACAAAGTGAGCAGCTGGAGCTAAAGGTACTACTCCCACATTCAAGACGGTGTGCCATGGAACGTGATTTGAATGCATATTAGAATCGAGGACGATGAATGACGAGTGCGTCTGTCTATACGCCAACCAACCTACTCCTAATCAAAACGAACACCACTATGTGCCCTGGGTGAAGTGTAAATGTAGGAGCTACATCCTGGAGTGTGTTTATTGATGATATACAAGGGTTATTCCTCAATGACGCGTCAGCTGAACTTTAGCTCTTTCGATCCCGATGATGGGACTTCTTGTAAGCAAGGGTAGAAAATCAGACGATAACACTGAATACAACAAATTGGGGTTCGGCTACGTTGTGATATTTCCTTGTCTAAACAAGCCAAGCACACACCTAGCGGAATGATAGCCACTTATAATGATTTCCGGTAAATAAACATAAAAGGTATCGCAAAAGGTGGAAGTGTTGACAGAGTCGTTTCTCTTTAGAATTTATTTTCTCTTCAATGTTTGCTTGAGAAATGGACTATACATATAAATATGAAGAGTTGAACAGAGTAAAGTTTATATGCAATTTTATGGTGATCGGTTAAATCATAGCTGATCTTGATGATTTTCTAAACTGCATTTGAAAAGATCATAGAGTACGAAAGGGACAGGCAGAGGAAACGAGACGGAAATTAAATGAGACAAAAAACGACCTGATCTTCACCTTAAAGTATACTCATAAAGCCAATGTTCTGAGAAAAAAACTGTACGAAAGTTTTTACGTTAAGCCGAAAGCTTTGCCCTACCTTCCTTTTGGCCTGTGGAGTAATGGCTCGCATGTTTGTTTGTTACCTGTGAGGTTCGAGGCTTGTATCCCAAAAACGTCAATGAAAAAAATGTTTTTCACGAGCATCGTCTTTCGCGAGGAATTGTCCAGTACTCCGAGAATGGAATACACTGCCATGAAAAACAATTTCTAGCAAAGACTTTCGGAATCGGCATAGAATTGTAGGCCCTGGAAATGCGTTAGGCCTCTAGGTTTTCCAAACCTTGTGCCATCACATGATTTTAGCTTTATTTATTTTATTTTACGGATAAATGTATTTTCTAGAGGCTGCTATTCACAATTGTGGTCATATTGAAATCCCGAGTAGTAGTAGTAAAGTGAGATTTTATTGAAATATAATATAAATAAATATAGTTTTATAGTTACAAAGTTCTTTGTTAACAATTTTCACAAAAAGACATTGGCTTATACCGTCAGCCGAAAAAAGAGTTATTATAAAGCAATAAATTTCTTTGTTGATTGTTATGGCGAAATAAAAATACATAATTATATACTTATACAAAAGTACAATATCAAATTATATTATATTTATTTATTTCGTGAATGCTAAATAACTGTAAGATACAATATCTTATTTAATAGTTGTACTGAAAAATTGACGCTCCGATGTAAGAGACGCATATCGAGGGTGAATTAGTTGACGAGATCTGTGAGAGGTTGCAAAACGGATTTTGTCGAAACAGTATTGTGGTTGGTGTGTAAGCAATATGTCAGAGAGCAAGATCAAACTACGGAGTTCAAGATAATTTTCAAACGGCATGTCCAGTAGCATAGAAGCAAAGTTATATACACGATCGTATCTTCGTAAGCCAAATACATAACGAACAATGCTATTAAAGGCAACATTAAGTTTACGTTTGCTTGCGTAGTTGCAGTTGCAGTATATTTCGCACCCGTATGTCAAAATCGGTATAATAAAAGTTTTGGCAAGAAGTATACGTGTTTTTACTGGCGTGAAGTACTGGGTTGCCCACAATGCACGTAGTGCACCATATACTTTGCCGACAAGCGCATTAATGTGATTGTCCCACGTTAAGAAGCGGTTAAAAGTTACACCGAGATTTTTGGCAGTTTCCACATATTCAATTGGAGCATTGCTCAAAACAATTCGTGGAAAATAATCAAGGTCTAGACTTTTTCTAGAAATAACAACACATTTTGATTTTTTCGGATTTAAAACAAGACCGTTTAAAAGGGACCAATTTTCAATTTTTTTAAGGTCTTCGTTAACATTGAAAGCTCCATTCTCAATGAGTCCAAGGGGACAGCTAAGATACAGCTGGACATCATCAGCATACATATGACAAGAACAGTTATCAACCAAAGATAGCAGTTCATTAACATAAATGGAGAACAATAGCGGACCCAAAATGGATCCCTGAGGAACACCTGTATTAATCGGTAAAAAATTAGACAAACTGTCACCAACTTGAACTGCTTGTATTCTATTTGTCAAATAAGAATATATAAGCTTCGTAGCACAAGTTGAAAAATTGAAATTCTGGCGAAGCTTATTACATAGGTTCACATGGTTAACTGTGTCGAAGGCTTTTGAGAAATCAAGCAGTACCAAAAACGTTACCTCATCCTTATCCAACGCTTGCCTTATGTCTTCAGTGACGTTCAAAAGTGCAGTGATACAGCTGTGTTTCTTACGAAAGCCAGATTGTTTAGGTGAAAGCATTGAGTTCGCTGTAAGGTAAACATTGATTTGTTTCTGCAAAATTTTTTCGAAGACTTTCGATAAAAAGGGAAGCACAGAAATAGGCCTAAATTCAGTACCTTTAGCGTTTTTAGGGAGTGGAATGATCTTGGCAACCTTCCACAAGACAGGATACTCTCCTGACATCAAAATTGTATTGAATGCGTACGTAAGAAAAGGCAACACAATGGGTATGATCATATGCAAAAACTTAGGATGAATAGAGTCTAGTCCAACGGCGTTAGACTTAACAGAGAGCAAACATTCAACAACATCAGCACTATCAACGCAGCTAAAACCAAAACCATAGTTACCTGACTGATCAGTGAACGATGCGATTGGAGGTGCACTCGCCAAGGGCATCAGTGTCGATGGTGGCAAAGCAAATGTTTTATTGAGGGAATTGACGTCTACATCCTCAACTACCACGTTTCTTGATTTACCAATACCGATGTCACGTAAGTTCTTCCATAGTTGACGCCCACCCAAGGAGGTACTGAGCCGATTAGAGAAAGTTTGTGATTTCACTAAACGTATTTCAGCGACAACTCTGTTACGAAGCAAGCAGTACGAACGTCGCATCTCAATCAACCGATATCGCTTCCAATTATTATATGCATCATCCCGTTGTTGCATTAAGAGTCGTAGATTACTCGTAAACCATGGTTTATCATTTGATTTAAGGATTTTTGTTTTTAATGGTACGTGCGTATCGTAAAGTTGTTTTATATTTTCCGTTAAAAACTGCATCTGTTCATTGGAAGATGGCATATAAAAAATGCGATCCCAACTAACGGCTCTGGTGTGCTCTGCTAATAGTTGACAATTTACGTTTTTAAAATCACGAAAATTGATTTTTTTAACAGAATAGTCAAAGCTAAAGTTAAGCGTTAAAAAAATTAGATCATGCTTTGAGAAAACGGGCGCGGAAAGTTGATCGTACAAGGCTACAATATCAAAATGATTCGTTAATAATTTGTTGTCGATGTTTTAGAGCGGGTTTCAGGTAGTTGTAGAGGATTATTTAATTTTTCTAATTTAATACGTTTATGATTTCATTTGATGAAAGAGTATTTTTTCCCCAAGATATCCTTCGGATCGAGTTCAGGATGGGGCAGATACCAATAAAGTGACATATATCTTCTCTGCATCGCAGGTTGCACAAAGTACATTCTGGAGTTCTGTCGTCTCTATATGGCAAGTAGTTAAGGTTGATGAGTTCTCCCCTATCTTTAAAGATTGTTGATATAAAATCCAGGTTGTTTCGGTCATCGAAATAATTTTTATCACCTAGGTCATGACTCATGACTCAGTAGTTTATAGGTACTTCTTGTTTGGCTTTGCTTACTTTGTTCTTTGAAAGCATTCCATATTGATTCTTCAACTTTTCCTAAAAGCATCTGCAGGGTGCCACCGAAAGATCTTCCATTGTGTTGGTGAAGTTGACCATCAAGGATGTCACTCAATCTCGTCCATTCCGCAAAGAATTGAAGATTTCTGTCTTTTAGAAACAAAACTATCTTATTGGTGAGTCGATGATTTGGTTGATTCATGATTTTCCCAATATATGAGGAATGGAGCTGAAGTGTGTGTATATATAACGTAGGTAGACTAGTTTCGAGGTGCAACATGTAAGTTGGTGTATTTTCCGGAAGTCTGAAGGTTTTCTTGATGAAATATCTAAGAAGCTTTTCTACTTCGTCAATCTCGAAGATACCCCAAACTCGTGCTGTGTAGCACATAATTGATCTTACGACTGCTTCAAAGACTTTATACTATGCACTAGGTGCAATGTTTTGTTTGCTTAGAACGTTTTTCCAGGTGCATTTTATTGCTCGCTTTGACTCTCTTAGTTTTTCTTACAGATGTTTCTTAAATGACAACGTTGAGGTGATAGTGACTCCGAGGTACCTGTATTCCTTCACCGTTTCAAAAGTTTAATTTTGCCATGTCCAAAATTCGTCTCTTGCGTAGCGACCTCTTCCATTTCGGAAAATCATGATTTTGGATTTTTTTGTGTTTAGTTGTAGGTTCCAGATTGAACAATAATGTTGCAGTTTATTTATCATTATCTGTAGCATGTTTGGGGTTTCGGCCAGTATGACAATGTCATCGGTATAAAATAAGAGCTTTATTTGGAGTCCATCAAATGATATTCCTCCTGGCAGTTATGTAGCCAGGTCATCCAAATAAATTGAAAAGAGAAGCGGGCTCGAGAGACATCCCTGTTTTACTCCAGTTGTTGATTCGAACCAATTGGATAACATATTTCCATTCCAAACTGCCGATTGCGATATTTCACATTTTAGTTGAAACTACAAGGTTGCTCAATCTGTAAAACAGGGCTTTTCTGTCAACACAATCGAAGGCTGACTTAAAATCTACAAAAAACGCATACAGTTTTTTCCCTCTATCCAGATATGTTCGAGCGATGCTCGTCAGAGAAAAGATGTTATCCACTGTGCTATATTCCTTTCGAAAACCCGCTTGAAATTCACTTAAGAGGTTGTTTTCGTTTACCCAATCTGAAAGGCGTTCCAGTAAAATTCCTGTGAAGATTTTCGTTATAGCGTTAAGAAATGATATGCCTCTGTAGTTGCTGGGCTCATTCTTCTTGAAGATTGGCAGAATGACACTTCACCTGAAGCTTGCTGATACTTCTCCTGTATCCCATACAAAATTATATGCCAGTGTTTGTTTTTGAAGATAGTCGTCATCTGTAGCGTTTTTGGAAATCCCGAGTATTAAAACGAATGACATATGCAGTTTACCATCTGTCTCTGGCAAAAAGTGATCTTTATTTCGAAATGAAACAGAATTCCCAGCATCGTTTTTGGGATTTTTAGAAAGCATACAAGACGTTTTTATGTGTCCACAATTTCCAACAGTTTTTTATACAATTTTTCACATCAGTATGCGAAGATGATAAAATATTTGGTGGAAATGCAGAGATGTCAATCTAGACTCAGAACAAGTTTGGGCAACTTCGGCCGCTCCACATCTATCCAGCTCCATATTTGCCAAAGCCTTTTGAGAAATAAAGCAAGCCTACGGAGAAGTGGTTTCAATTGTGTTAAAAGTGGCGTTTGGTGAAGTAAAGTAGTTCATCTTTTGAAGCCAGAAAGTAGAACATCAAAAAAAAATAAAAGAAATATTTCAACGGTGCGGTGATTCAATAACCTCAGCGCCGATCCATACATATCCTTTTTAAGAAAACTACTGACAGGAAAACGAATGAAGTACATCTGATTGTTTGCTACTGTCCAGTGCCCCACAAAGAAAAGTAAAATACAATAACAACAACAAAATGGTTTCACAGCAGGAAACTGGCAAATCGTTCAACAGAAAATCAGCTAAGCTATTCTTTGTCAGCCAATGAGGCTTGCAGTTCAGCTTTGTTAGCCAATCTATGTATCTGAGGCTCATTGCAGTTCAACATTCGTTTCATTTTACAAACGACTTCTTCGTGAACTCTACATTGTTTTTTCAATTTTGCTTTATGGTAGCCAAGCACGACGAGCATAGTTATCCTTTGTTACAAGGCTGCTGCAGCAACAACTTGAACAAACAAAAAAAAAACAAAATAATTTGACCCTTACCAGATCCTTGCTTATTGGACTTGAGTAAACCACGAATGTAATTTATTGTTATCTTGGAAGGTTATCTCCTTGCACATAAAGACAACCACATTGTATTGATCCCATTACAGGTCCTTCACATTAAGACATTTTCTCGATTTGCAACGTGAACCATCACAATATTTTCAGTAGCAATATCTGTTTACGTCTTCGTCTGAATGCATTCAAACAAACTCCTTGCTGTGAGTTCAGTCGAGGTACGAAATTGATGTTTTTTTTTTATTTTTCTCTTAGAACTTCAGTCAGGTAATTACGTTGGTCCGCTTATTCCAGCTCAAGGACGTGATTCGGGAATGATTATGGCGCTGCGCTGGGAAAATGAATTTTTGTGGTTTATGCATGAGTTATCCTTGAAGTTTGTTCACCGAATTTTTCAATGATTTTTTTATTATTTTTGCTGCGGACGACCGACGAGACGCGACCCATTTATGTTGGGGCAGTTTCAAAAGAGATACTTTCTCTTGTGGCATTGGTTCATGTGGGGAGGTGATCCTTCTTTTGTTTGTCTGTTGGGAATATGAGACAAAATTGTAACTGTTCACATACATCACAGTCTCCGTTTTGATTAGATTTCTGATGAATTTCATTAATTATACGTTTGAAATGTAAAGCAGAGTTATGATGTTGGTTGAGTAAGAATACAAAATGGCAGTGTATGTGTCAGAAAACAAGAGTGACTAGTTGATTACTCTAATGGAATGAAGTCTGTTCAGTTGTGTCCGAAACAACGCCTGGGAAACTTGACGTTAGCTCTGCGTTTTTCATTATTTTCTTTGACGATTTATTTACTACCACTTTTTTTTTTACTATATCAGCAGTAAAACCAGCTAAAAATGGAATCGGAACCTTCTCTGCGGGAAGGTTCTTGGCAGTGACCATTTGATGTTTTTATAAATGAGTGATGCAAAAGAGTGGGGAATATTTTGAGAACAAATGCTCCCAAAATTGAATGTGAGCAAGTGGAAAAGATACATTTTGTTTGCAACCTAATAAAGAATTTCCCAAAAGAATAACTTTTGTTTGCTGACGGAGATTTAGTCGGACATGTCGGGAAGATAAACGAGGACTATGAGAATTGTCATTTAGATAATTATTTTTGATCAAGTCACACTGTGTGGTGTATTAAATACCAAGTTCTTCAAACAAAACCGATACCTTGTCACTTACAGCAGTAGTGAATGAAACCTAAAAGAATTACCATTTGATAGTAAAAATTTTAAAGTCTCATGTTTGTTTGCGGAGAGTTAGATAAATTCCAAAGCATAAAAATCCTATTTCTTGTAATGCTCAATGGTTCTAACGTTCATGTCCAAGCATAATGCAGACGACGTCGCGTCGCTGCGCTCTCGGTTGGCTCCGGCCTCCAAGCTGTCTGTTCCCGAGCACAGGCTGCTCTTTATATGATTGACACCTTGTGTGTTAGAAACGGTCTCTCCGTCGATCCTCTTAAAATCAAGGTTGTCCTTTTCACGAGACCTAGAAAATTGACTGGTCTGACCCAACTTACGCTTAAAAGCGTCAACATCCCCTTTTCAAATGAAGTCAAACACCTTGGAGTGATCCTGGATAACAAACTTCTTTGGTCTAAACATGTCGAGTCTAAAACTACTAAAGCACTGTCAGTTTTCTGGCAATGTAAAGGAGCCTTTGGGAAGACATGGGGTCTTTCACCGAAAAAGGTCCTTTGGATCTATACGGCTATGATAAGACCAATCATCTCCTATGCGTCAGTTGTTTGTTGGAATAAGCTCTCGCGTAAATACGTTATTGCCTCGTTTGCCAAACTTCAAAGAACAATTTGTCTGGGTGTTACGGGGCCTTCCTTAGCACACCGGGAGCTGCTCTCGACGCACTGTTGAATCTTCCTCCCCTTGATACCTACATCATGGGGTGTACTCTCAAGACCATTTCTCGTTTAAAGCGATGTGGTCTCTGGCACAATTCGCACTGGAGCTTTGAGGAACTCGCAAGCAGCATATCTTTTGACTCACGTCTAATGGATATGCCGTCTGACACGATGATCCCAAGGCTCAAACTGCGTCAAAATTACTCAGTCAACTTTCCTTCGGTTCAGGACTGGTCAGCTCCAGAATCTGAGCCTGGAAAGAACTGTTATCGTATCTTCACAGATGGCTTCAAAACCGACGAGGGTTCTGATGCTGGTGTCTTTGTGGAGAACGACGACATACATAGGAGGCATATGCTATCCTAATGGCCTTGATCCACGTTACGAACAATGGATGGACGGGGAGAAGTATCTTTGTTTGCAGCTACAGTCAAGCTGTGCTTAAGGCCCTTCTCAACCTTCTGACCACTTCGAAAGTGATCCAGGAATGCAAGAGCTCTCTGAATGCGATCGGAAGATTAAATTCCTTGAGTCTCATTTGGGTTCCGGGCCATCATGGCATAATTGGAAATGAGATCGCTGATGAACTTGCTAGGCAGGAATCTCAGACAGGATACTCAGGACCTGAACCGTCGCTAGGTCTGCCAGCGTCCTCAGTGAGGGCTTCAATCAACGATTGGACCTGTGAAGAGCACAACCGTAGATGGCATGCCTCCATTGGATGCAGACAAACCAAGCGTATGCTCCCCAACGTTAATAAGAAGACTGCAACATTTTTGCTAGCTCTTAGCAGAAAAGATTGTAGAAAGCTTATTGGCGTTGCCAGCGGGCACTTCTCTTTTGCCAAGCATTTAAACGTGTTAGGCTTAAGTGATACCACACTCTGTGAATCTTGTGAAGAAGATGAGGACACCGCAGAGCACTTCCTCTTTGAATGTCCTGCTTTTTCTTGCATGAGGTTACAGATACTCGGCGCAGACATGGTGAGAGCTGGTAACTTAGGCTCCTTATCATGGCAGCGTCTTTTGGCTTTTCTCAGAACATCTGGAAAGCTATAAAAAATAGAAGGTCAAACTGGTAGTACAATGGACCGGTATTTAGGTCTGAGTGCTCCAGCTGGTATTTTCAAAACAGAAAAAAAAGACCCTATTCGAAAATTTCACGACTCTTCATAGGATTTGCATGTTGTTTCGGTTGACCTCGATAGCCACAAAATCTGATGTAGATAGTCCTCAGACAACGAAGAATTAAAGAGTTTAAATGCGGACCAAGGGTTGGTATGAATGCAGTGGCAAAGTTCAGATGTCCAGCTGGAATCACCGAAGCTTTACAAAACTCGATAAGTGTACACAAAGGAAGAGTTTTATGTTCTTCATAAAAGTCCTACACAGCCTTCAAAGGAATCCCCCTATTATCTTCTCCACACTAATGATCCGTCTGTGGAATACGTCGACTTGACCTCAGAAATTTTCAGCAAGCCTTCAGGTTTTTGACATGAAACATGTTATGTAAATTATAATGTCTTTGCATTGGTCTGTTCTTTTGTTTTTGTTTTTTGCAGGGTTCCTTTAAAAGCGACAATACCTGGTATTTTGTTGGATTTCTTGACTTAAAGGCTTACTTGGATCTTGGAAATTTACTCTCTTCTTTGTTTGAAGAAACTAAAAATCTAGATTGAACTAGTTTGTTGAGATACATCGTTCCGCATCAACTAAATTTTGCTTTGCCAAGGTTAACCAATTTCTGATTTATAGACAACTTCTAGTCATTTGCAAATGAGTCTAGTTGGACTACAAGGTCCTTTAGCCCTCACTACTTGAAACCCAGCGGAACAAATCGAGTTGTTTCGATGAATTTAAAAGAGATTTATATTTGGGGACATCTTCATCCAGCTTGACTCGTAAAAAAAAGTGATTTTACCATTTGAAGAAATACATAATCACTTTGGAAATAATTTTTCCACTTACCAAACAAAAAGATAAATGAGACGAGACAATTACTAAGACAATTTAATGTTTCATCCACAGCTGGTCAAACTCTTACAGCAAATCACATTCCCATTATATTCCCATTTCAGTTTACCTCAATATTCCCTCATATGCACTCCAAACCTTTAGGTCCTCGATAATTGGCCATTAAAGGTATACCAAATTCTTCAATGAACACTCTTCCTTGCGTTTCACACAACGCCGATAAGCAAATATCCCCTTTGGTGTTATTTCTACCTAAATTAGGTCTCCTTTAGCTAACCTTTAAATCCGGTATATCAAAAGTAGTATCATCACATTATTACAAGTGTCTTCCGGCAGCATATGTAGCATAATCATCACGATGCCTCCATAAACACCGGAATTATCGTCTTATATACGGAACTAACGGAGAATAAGTTTTCTTTTTGTTGAAAAAAAAAAATCAACGTTTTGGCTTGTCCCTTTTTTCCCAATATCATAAGGCCCAAGGGCATATGAAAGACCAATTTGATTTCTTTTTTTTTTTTTTTCCTATGTCGACTTTATTTTTTGTTGAAAAAGATGCCTCCTCAGAAATTTTTTTTTTTGTCCATTGAACCTTTCGCTTTTTCTCCAAAAGAGTCAACTGAGAAAAAAGAAAGAAATGAATTCCTATATGGGCCCTTGGAAAGATTAAATTTGATGTCATACTTGAAGAGAGTTTGATTTAGTCAAACAAATATTTTCAAATATTTATCCCAAATTCAACCATGAGGGACCCTGAATAAAAAAAGGTCAATTCACTTAAAATAATCATACCTGGAGATAAATAAGACATGTTTGTAGAGATGTCTATCTTGGGATCGATCTTTGGGTAGAACCCTTTTTTTAGTATCGTAGTATTGCTTGCTTCGCAGTTTTTATTTGTTTTTAACCTCATGTCAATCAAACTGGAAAAGAAGATCAAAATGTTATATGCTCTGTTGCAATGAAGTGTGCTGCTACAGCTTAATTGCGTTTATGTATCTCTTAATTTTTATTGAAATGTCTAAGAAATTAAATTGTTCGAAGGGTAGACGCAGACATGTTTTACGTGGTGTAATTCCTATAAGTATGCAAGTAATCAATAGCTTTGCTGGCAAAGGGGTTTGGATCATCAGATTTACGTAGCACACAATTTAAGACTTTCTTATGAGAATTCGTCACTCCGGTTTTATTGTCATAAATTTATTATAATTTTGATTGAATGATTAGACGAGTACACACTATACAATTAGTTGGATGGTCGGACTAAGTTTGCGTTCAGACTATCAAGCTTGTCGTCCAACTTTATGTCATATTTTTCTCCGCTCCATCCAACTTCAAAGTTTTTCAAAAATATTTGAAAATCATCATACAAGTTGGTCAAACGGTCGTCTGAGGGTTCACATTGTCAATCATTGGTTGTTCAAGCTAAAGTCTGTCTAACTAATTGTACAGTGTAAACGGCTCTATTCAAAGGCCATGCAAAAAAAAAGTATAGAGTGGTCGCTTTAGGATAGGAAGACTATTGAAATAGCTGCCATTCAAAATCGTGGCCGAAGTGAGTCTTTTAAATCAACTGTCACCACCAAATTGGTTATAAACCGAACACTCATTTTCAACAAAATGATAGCGAAGCTAAGATGATCGAGATCTTCTCTCAAAAGTTCATAAATCAACACATTTTCTTTGCCTCACTCCCAGAAGAAATTACAACCTCTAAATTGATGTTGACCATTTCGTAACATGTCTTCATTTTACATCTGATCTCGAGGCTCGAATCCAAATAATTTTTGCATGAGTATCACCTTTCGCGAGGACAAGTCCTCTGGCATTTATTAAACTGCCTCACAATGCGCTTTCGAAACTCTTCTTAAATTAGGATGTTTTAGCTTTCTTAGCGGGTCAAATAAATTAACATAAATATTGTAGCTCAACAGAGCGAGAAGCCCCTGGGCCTGCCAATTTCTCGCAACTATGTCTTGTTGAATGGGAATGCAGGGGACCTTCTCTGCCAGTTCCGAACGGCGCGGCGAATCGAGAAAACGCTTTTCATGGCAATGAATTTACTACCAATTCCTTGCGAAAGGCGATACCCGTGGAAAAACATTTTTGCCTCTTCTGGGACTCGAACCTCTGGGTTAGCAGGTGAACATGCTAACCATCACGCCACGGGTACACACAAAGGCAATGGTTGTGAGAAATGCACTAGGCCCATAGGTTCCTCGCTCTGTTTAGTTTTAAATTGAAAAAGTTGTACGAAAAACCTAAAAAATTGGGTTCATTTTTAAAAAGAGTGGATGTTATTGGCTCGATAAATGAAACAAGTGCATAAATCTTTTAAATCTTTTTTTAACTGCTGGCAACTTTTGAGTCAGTCTGCGCCAGTTTGTGGCGCACGCTTTTTAAAATAACTTAGGAACTAGAATTTCTATCTACCAATCGAAGACACTCTATGTACATATAGACCAACTCCCTACTCCCAAAGCTATTTAGACTATAACAAAACTGTTTTCTTTACCTAAACACTCCAAAAGAATCCCATATTCCAGTAGCCTGGCTTTTTTGGCTCAGAGATAAGAAAGAAGAACAGTCTAATATGACGATGATAGTAAACGACTGGAAAACAATCTTTGATTCGAACCCATTTGATAAACAACTAAACAGGATTGAACAACAAAGCTCGGAGAGTCTATGGCCTATCGAGTTTTAGGAACGTAAAATTTCATGCTGATTCCAAACAGCTAAGCAAAAAGCGCTCTTCATGACAGAGTAATTCCTTACGAAAGGCAATACTCATAAGAAATTGTTTTACAGACCCAAGACTCGAACTGCTACAGAAGTTTTAGACATGCTAACTATTACTCCAAGGGCACCAAATGGATACATATACCAGAACAGTTTGCTCCAAAAAAGCAGTCAAAGTAATCACGTTGCGATTAGTTAAGGGAGAAGAGTTTCTCATGCCTTCGTTGCTCTTGTATAATGTATAATGCCAATATCAGTTGTTCCTTAGCCTGTTTAAAGCTACGACAAGAAATTTTTAGATTTTGAATAAATTAAATTAAGTACTTGTAGTTTTGTCTTGCAGGCCTTTAGTGTATTCCGATGAGTATCTAATTTTAAGAAAATATTATTTATCCAAAATGAGTCTGGTTATCACTTAATCGATTGAAATCTAATACGAGAATCAAATTTTAAGACAACTGTCGCCTGTTGCTACACAATTCCTTAAAATTCTTGATTGCCTACAATTAAATGGTCACAAATTTCAGGTGTCTGCAATAAGACCAAATAGTAATAATACCCAGATGATTAAATAATTTTGATGTAACGAAAAAGAAATGCACACAAGGACTAGACAAGACTTTGGACTAAGAACCAGTACTGAAATAATCTTGACATAAAGTAATAAACTCACTTAACACAAAGGCCTGAAGGTACTCTAATTAAATTTCCGATTGTGTGGATCATTGACAAATAGAGGCAATTTGACGTAACACAATTATTAGCGCGTAGGTACAGATGATAGTGGTTATGTGAAGTAGGCAAAGATCCCAGAGCTTATCCGAGGTTATGTCATTCAATCAATCAGCAATGAAAATAGTGTCAATAGTTGGAGTGTTTATTTGACATAACGCAGTTGAAATAGAGCTTAAAAAAATAATATAAAAATATCGTCACTAGGAAAACCTTACCGCCTGCACAACGATATGGGGCTACCCACTCTTGAGGTGCTGTACCTTTCAACGACTTAGTTGTGCCAAGGATGAGTCTTTACTGCAAATGCATCTTACTGATTTTAGATCTGAAAAAAACAATTTTTAAGTTCCTTGCACTCATTGGAAAAACGACCAAGGTTCAATGGTAAACTCCAATACGTAATCTAATCTCATCGGCAATTATTGCAATGTTATGAGGAATCCTTCCTTTCCTTGTAATAAATACATAAAAGCCTTGTTTTCAATTGCATCAAGTCACGGCAAAAGACTATTAAATGCTGTTAGCACAATCAATTAGTTAATTTTACCCACACTTGGGCTTCCGCTGAAGAAGGTTCGTTTAGAGGATTCAGTGTAATTCGCTTAGAAAAGAAAATAAACCGATAAATTACATGCAACATGCAATACTGCACCGTTGAGATACAAAACTTATTACAACTTGGCATGTTGCAACTAGATTCCGTTAGAAGGTTGGCAATTGCTTATTTGTTATCGTATTTTTGTTTTATTTTTATTGCAAAAGTAACATTCTAACGTTCCATACAAATTCTGTTTGATATCAAAGCATACGACGGTAACCTAAGTTTATCAAGGTCTTCTCTCATATGACTCAAGTCTCTGAATGGACTTTTTAACTTTTTTTACAAATCCATGCACAGAATAGAGATGAGAAAACCTGCTCCTTGTTCAGTGCATACTTACTATTTCCATTCAAATAATTTACTACAAAAGGAACTCACTTAAACGACATGACCAACATATCAAGAGACGGCACATTATCATGATGATGTTGTTGTGTTTATGTGATGTGATGATGAATGTTGTTCTTTTGTACTTTGGTGCAGCTGCCCTTGGCATACTTTGAATCACTTTAGTTAAATGCAACCTCTTTGTATGGAAAATGCATAGGTAGCACCTTTTATACAAAAGATGATGCATTTTGTGCTTAAATGCAGAGGAATCCTTGCACTATCATCATAGAGAGGAGGAGAGTTATGTCAGTGAAACTAACGTATACACATCGTTTACACACATTTCATTTGTAATTATTTAGACAAGGGACTATCCTGTTGCGAACTCTGAATAATGTTAGTTTAAAGTTTGCTTTTCAATTATAACAAACAAAAGAATTTAATTATTACAGACTTTCGACCCTATCTGGGGTTTGCCGATATTCTGAGTTCAATTAACTGCAGAGTTTCACTATACAATTTGACAAACTGATTTCCAGTAAGCTCAATGTAGTAGGTTCATGGTACCAGTTTTCGAACACTTTAGCGACTTCAAAGATTGGATGATCAACAAAAAATATTTACCTTTGACTTTGAATAATACTGTTAATTTATTTTGTTAGCAAAACTCAAATACTTTTGTGTTCGGTAGCAATTTTTATCACTTTTAGCATCAAAAAAAAAAATGGAGAAAACTGAAAAACATATGTTTTCTTCTGTTTCCAACACGAGTTGCCTAAAGCAGAACAAAAAGTTTCCTATTTTCGAAAAGTGGAATTGTGTGATAATTTTTACATAATAGGTACGTTCGAGTACTTTGTGCACCAAAATCGGCCGTCAGAAAATTTTTAAGGAGTGGGGGTAAAATTTCTCTGAGAGCGATTGATGTTCATAAAAGTACTCGAACGTTTTCTTGACACAAAAGCTACACACATTTAAACGTCAACGTGATCTATGAACCGAATTCATCCATCTCTACACCAGCAGTTACATCTCAACATCAAACAGACTCAGATATAATTTGTTTTATTTAAACTAAGATTTTAGTTAATTTATTAGCAACTGAAAACCAAAATAATTCCTTCACATCGCACAGAAAATATGAAATGTCAAAAAAAAAAAATGTTCACACATTTCTGCTCATAGAAATTTCTTCGGCTAGAATGTGTAGCATGGGGAAATTGTTTACTCTCTCACGGAGAGAGTTTTGTGTCAAAAACTAAAACACAACGTGTGATATAATGTGGATGAATGTGTTTAAATGAGCGGTTGTGGGTGCGTACTACGTACTCGAACGCTACTGTTAAGACATAAAATCGAAAATTTAAAAAATTTTGATTTAAAATGAAATGATTTGCGTTGTTTTTTTATTTCACTTAAAATAAAATTAAATTAACATCAGTCAATAATGAAAAAATGGGCACGACTGGGTCGCACGAACTTGCGATTGTGTTCTAAATACGATATCAAAATCTAAAGGCTGAGTTAAAGGTTTTGGTATTAGCTCTTCATAATATATTTTGTGGTACAGGGTTGCCAACTACACATTAATTATGAAAATTGAATTAAATCACGCAAAATAATGAAAAAATTAAATTAAATACTCCAAAGGTTTCAAGCAAAAATCTAAAAACGCCATTCTTTTGCAATCGCTAATACACGTGAATGATGAAAATTTAATCAAAATCGTTTGAGCAGTTTTCCCAAAAAACGGTTTTTTATTTTTCACTTTTTTTTTAAAACAAATTTTTAAAAGTCGAGTATGCAAAGTTCTAGATCTTAACAGGAGTTATTTTGACAAAAAATTTGAAAAAAGAATAAAAGTTATGGTTTCGAAGTTACTTTCAAAAATCAAAATTTTTTAAAAAAATTTATAAAAATTGCCAAAACTAAGTTTTTTTAAATATTGATATGCAGTCTTTCTTTAACAGCTTACGACTTCTTAAATCCAAAATTTCGTCAAGAACGTGGCAGCCATTAACGAGAAAGTCGGTTTAAAAAAAAACGGTACTATGGGAGGTACCGTTTTTAGGCCTTTTCCAAAATTTTTTTTTACATCATAAGAAAAACAATCCTAAATTAATCCTTCAAAATTTTATCGAAATAGTTGGAGCCGTTTTCGAGAAAAATAAGTATTATCATGTCGGTTGTATGGCTGGTACCGTTATTTCAAAACCTAGAGACCCAATTCCAAAAACCCCTCTGTAGGATGCTCCACAGACCCTAACTGCAAATTTTGAAGAAAATCGGTCCATTGGTTCAGGCTGCAGATCCATATACAGACAGACAGACAGACAGACAGACAGACAGACAGGCAGACAGACAGACAGACAGAATTGCAGGACCCACTTTTTCTATCATCGTAATGTCATGTTTGATTGTTATCTCAAAATTTTTTTTCTGCACGATTGCAAGACTTGCCTTATAGTACCTATAATCGCAAGTAAAAAATAAAAAAATAAAAAAAAAATTTTTTTTACTCCTTTATTCGTTGCTTGTTTGCCATAAATTTTTCCATTTAATAGAAGATAATAATAGGTCCTCTATAATTTGCTTCTATTGAGATTTCTTGTCTTTTATTGCATCCGGACATTTTAAAAACTTTTTAAAGCTGCAATTAAAATTTTTTTTGAGTTTACACGCGTTAAATTAGTAGTGTTTCAAGTGGCTAATCTTGCATTTAGAGAGCTTTCCCTAATTGCTGAAGTGATTGAGATGTTTAAATTTGAAAAAAAAAAAAAAAAACAATCGACCTTAAGGTTATTAGCATTTATGAATAAGAAGAATTCTAACCAAACCCACAGTTTTGTATATCATAACAGTCTGAAATTGGGTTCATGGCATCTCCCAATCAGGGTTGCAACATCGTTATATGCAACATTGATGTTGGAAAATATCGATAGTCTTCGACAAACATCGATGTCAAAAAATCTCGGTCATAACAACGATACATCGATGTTTTTCTGATGTTTACCCGATGTTTTAATTATCTTGTCAATATTGAAAAAAATTGACTGTATTTACGTGTACTGTAACTAAATAACGAAGTTTACTAGTCTTACCAGTTCCATGATCTTCTTTGAATATACTTTACTTTGACACCTAGACTTATTTTAAATAAACGTTCCAAATCAAACACTTTAGTGGTAAACATTTGGACAACAAAACTTTCTTTGTACTATTGAAATCACTAATAGTTACTGCTGAATTGTTTTCATCAGTATTAACCAATTTTTCCAAATTAATAGGAATAATAGGAGAACAGGAAACCATCATGATTATTTTGACATTCTATTCGAATGAAAGTTTAGTCGAATTCGAAAGAAGTGCATTTTGAGACTCGAATGATTCGAATGTTAAACATGTAAAATTTCAAATCATTCGAGTCTCAAAATGCACTTCTTTTGAATTCGACTAAACTTTCATTCGAATAGAATGTCAAAAAAGCATGCATATATTCACTAGTATGCTATAATCGAACACCAAGAAAATCGATGTTCGAAAAATGAAACACTAAACACATTTGTGTTTTTTTATATAAGTAAATGATAGCAATATATTTTGTGATAAGTCCCGGTACTAAACCGATGAAAAACAACTTCAATTGAGAATATAAAGTTAAGTTAGCATGTGTTTTTGTCCTGTTCGAGAATAGGAAACTCATTTTTACCTAGTTGCCTAATCCGAACACAACTGTCCGAAAATAAGCAACTAGGTAAGAATGAGTTTTCTATTCTCGAACAGGACAAAAACACATGCTAACTTAACTTTTTATTTTCAAAATTTTTCTTGATATCACAAGCAATTGCTTTAATATAATAAAAACCACAGGTTCAAGTACGTACGTCATTATTTGCTTTTTAACGGAAGTTCCCAACACGTGCACTGCAAGTTTTTTTTTTACTGCTACCAAGCATCGAGCCGCACGCACTGGAAAACTGAATTTTTGTAAGATCCTGTGCTGTTTTTGTATTAGTGAGCATATGCGGAAAGTGAAAAGGGAATATGAGGGCACACATTTATAGCCCTTTCAAGGTTTAAACAAAAAAAACAACGAAAATATAGGCTAATATGTTCGCAAATAGGTGCCACTACCCTACCACAAATCGACTTAAAGTCATTGTTATTGTTTAACGAAGTCTGTTTTCAAACGAACGCTTATCCTCTGCCAAGTTCTTTTAAGGTGACGTTGTTTTCTTGCTCTGTTAGAATTATAATATCTTTGACGAAGCATATGGCTCTCTGCCAAAATGTTGCTTCGGCGCGCCTCTTTTACCTCACAAATAATTAAATTATATAATATAAAAAAATATTCGTTAAAGAAAATTGGTTTTTATACCGAAGTGAGAGCACTGGGAACGCGACTTTTTTAAACAAATTGAAATATCTTTGAAGATTGCAAATTATTGCAGCTACAATTTTGCATATGGTTCAATAAATAGTTGATTTCAACTACCACGGTCCGATTTCCGCAGGACTCAGCGAGACTTTTTTGTAGCTCAACTCAAACCACGAAAATTACACAAAAAAGGTTATTTTTTGTATTGAAACTTCTTACGCGACTTCCAAACATGGTTGCGTTACCCGTTTAAAGCGGATTTATGGATTGATTTTCGGAGAAAATCAAATTGAAACTAGTTCTTTGTTCTTTTTAATGCGTTTAATATATTTGTAATTCATTTTTTTTTTTTAAATCCCAAGATCTCATTGAATTTTTCTAAATAGTTTTTCAATTTGTGCCGTAATTAATTTCGATTGCTTCATTGAAAGTAGTGTTTTTGTTTCTCCTCAAATGAAATAATAGAAAATATTTAATAACTAGTTTTTGAAGTGAAGTATCACTTCTTCCGCTCGGTTCAGTTTGTATTATAATGCTAAAAAATGAACATATTTGTTTCTGAAACTTATAAGGCACAGTAAAGTGAAACCAGGGGCTAGATTCCGCAAGAGTGAGTATAAAAAACTCACACTCACGGCCCTCTGAAAACTCACTCTCTGAAAGACCGTGAGTAAATTTGAAAGATAGTGTACACGTCTTATGTCAAAAAAACTCACCTTCACCCTTGCGGAATCCAAATAAGAGTGTGTGCACAATTTTTCGTGTACACATTTAAAATTCACTCTTGCGGAATCTAGCCCCAGGTGTTGTTTTTTGTAAAAAAATCTTAAGAAATAGTTGTATTTCGAACTTTATGATTTCTTATCACTTCACCACTCATTTAATACATTTTCGATAAACAATATTTTTTGTTTTTCCATCCGGTGCGTAAATAAATAAAGTGCTTGGAATGCCAACTCTTGAATAGGCAACGTATAATTGACCGTGCGAAAAGCACTGCGGTTCCAAATTCAATCCGCAAACTTGATATGTTTGTCCTTTCTCCTTATTGATAGACATGGCAAAAAACAGACGCACCGGAAATTGTTAACATTTGAATTTGAATGGCATATCTGTTGGTATCAGTAGAATGCGCGTTATAAGTACAATTTCGCCTTTAGATTTTCAGTCAATATTATTGGTTCAATCAAATTCGGTCGAAACGTTCTCAAGTGATGCATTAAATTGATTTGATTGCATTTTTGCCGCGACTTTTGCATTTTGGGACCACAGTCAGTAGCGTAGCTAGCATGGGTGGCACCTGAACTTATGTTGGAGAAGTGTTTTGCCATTGGTAAAATCCAAACAATCTGCACGTCATGTGGAAATAAATCTAAATCACATGTTACTTGTTATTAAATAATGGCTAGGTTAACCAGGTCTTAAATACTTCTTTTTTCCATGCAACGTCACAAGTATAAGAATTTTAAAATTTTTCCTTCTCTTGTGGTAGGCCCCATAATTTCTTGCTAATCTTCAAAGCTGTGACGCGAACGAACGTTGAAAGGTTTTTACCGGATTGTGTGTAAAGTAACAAAAACACCGTCACCCACTTCTTTTTGAAAGATACGTCAAAATCGTTCTGAACAGAAAATTGAGTTCATAAAATGATAAGAGCGAAATTTTCAACCCCAATCTGGATTTCCCAAAAAGAAAAAAGCACAAGCGTACAATCACATCCTCTAAACGGAAGTGCTATAGCGATACATCCTCGCATAGAGTGTACTCCTATGTTTGACTCTTGTTTGCACGTGCTACAATCAAGCCTGCATTGCTGGATGAAAACACTAACACGGTTTGTTGCTTGAACATTTTTCTTAGAATTTAAACTCGATCGAAGAAAAAGAAAAGTTCAAGTTTATATTGTCCCATGGTAAATAAAGAAGAAAAACAAACGAAATTCAGAAAATGTGAGGCTACGAATTTTGGTTTCAAAATGGCTTCACCGAAAGGAAGCTGAAGGTGTAGCTGGAAGAGGCGTGGGTCTGGGTATGCCAATCAAAGCTGTTTCAATAATTTTTACTTATTTAAGAGATTTTTTGTACAATGACAAAGGGAAAGGCGTACATGATTACTTTAGTTTGCCGAGACGTGTACAACCCTATCACTAGGAGTCAAATATGTCCAACATATTTGGTGCAATATTCCTTAAAGATTCTATTACAGATGACGTGTTAGTTTTTTTTTTTTTTTTTCATTACTTCCTTACTTTTCTTTTTATTCATTCGTTTTTTTTTTTATTTGAAGACGTGTGGTTTTGAATTTTCCTTTATATTAGCAATGTTTCATTTTCAAATTTTTCATAGGAAGCTAGAGCAGTAACCAAAGTCCTTGATACTTCTGGAATCACTTATAGAAGATAATCAAATTTTAAAGGAAATGATTGCGTAGCTCCCAAATGGTTGTTAAGTAGATGGCCTATTCTTCACAAAACATCAAAAGTAAACTCAATTATATAAAGATGAAAAGGGAAATTCCATTAATTTCTTCTACTACATTCGTCAAGTTCTTAGATTCGAAAATAAATTCGTTTAAAGGACGTCAATAAATTTTTTTTATTTTTTTTAATATTATTTCCTCTCAAAGTCAATTGCACAATATCTGATTTCTTTTTATGTAGCCAATAATGCGAGAGTGTGAAGAAGAAAATATTCCTCTGACATTTATTTGCACTCAGAAAATAAAATACATACAAAACTTAAGTGTCTGTCAACACGTATCATTTGTCATTTGTAATCATACATAATACAGACAAGAGGGAGTGTGCATGCATGCATGCCATCAGATCTGACTCAAGTACCCTAAATCACTGCCAGGCATTCAATCCGCATTATCCTTTCGATATCCTTGACTATTTTTTTTTTTTCTTTGTCGTCCTTTCGTTTTGTTAGACTCAATGGTCTCGAACGACTTGGATTTTGATTTCGTTTTCTTCTTGAAGAACATTTATGATGCTTCTGTTGTCGCCATCTTTTATTATGTGACTTTTGATTTTGGTTTTCAATTTTAGATTCAAAAGGTTTGCTTCTCGTTCTTTTGCTGTTGACTCTTTCTTCGATTTAAAATTTTACTTGAATTTCATTTCTGGTCTAACTATGACAGAGACTTCTTTCGAAAATTGAATTTCAAAGCTGTAGACTTCTTCAGTTTCGTGTATTTCTTAAAAAAAAAGCTAACAAGACTATTATCTTGTAATAATAAGAAGAACGTTTATAGCTCGATACAACTTTCATAATGGCAATATACTCCTTGGAAGGGCGGAGGGTGTTTTTCAAACCAATTCGTTTTCCCTAAAAGGTTTGCCGATCATTTGCTTAGCTCTGGTACTTTATACAATTATGTGTGATGTTATTCGTTAGTTTTTTTCTGAGAGATGTTATTTAAATTCCTTCAAAGTTAAAAAAAAGCTGATGTCATTTTTGAAATAGCGACTGACGTAAAACTTCAGATCTCTTTCCAACAATCGGACGTTCATTTTATGAAGATAACTGCACGGTATTACCATAGGTTAGGTTAGGTGGAAGTGGCTGTCAGTCAGCCGCAAGGGCCCATTGTGATACCACAGAGATCAGCAAGTTAATCACCTACTGATCTCAGAAACCCGATGTAAGATTAACGAGTTGATCACTTATTAATCTTCCATTACGGGACTAGCCGGTTAATCACCTGCTAGTCGAACCACGTGGAACTTTTAATGTATTTCGAAAGACTTTTAGGGTCTATGTAAGCTAGGTCGCTAGTATCATCGAAGAAGAATTCACCGAGATGAGTTTTCCTCCTATGAAGTAGTGCAGGGCATGAGCAAAGAAGGTGTTGAACGGTTTCTTCCTCCTCCTCGTCCATGCAGCTTCTGCAGAAATCATTGGAAAACACACCAAGTCTTTTGGCGTGTCTCCCTATTAGACAGTGTCCCGTAAGGTATTACCATACATAAACTCAAAATTTTGTCTCAAAAATCGCTTGGAAAGGGCAACCTACTGAAAAGATCCCCTGTCTAACCTACATACCAAGTGATCTTCATACCACTGGCTACTTTAAGTTTTCGATATTTTGGTTTGAAATAAATCTTCCATTTACTCCTGTGACGGGTATAATCCATTTATATCAATCAGAACAAATCAAATAAATAAATAGGGTTGCGCAACAGAGCGGGGAGGCTCGCGGCCTTTTACATTTCTCACAACCATTTGTTGTGGGGATGTAGAGAAGACACACAATTTTCTACCGATTCCGAATGACGAATCAAAGAAGAGTCTTTCATGGCAATGAATTTAATATTGGAGGACTTGCCTATTCTTCGCGACAAGTGATACCCAATGAAAACCATTGTTTTCTGTTAGGGTTCGAATCATGAACTTCCCGCGTAACAGACAGGCATGCTAACCATTACGCCACGGGCACCACAATAAGAACTAAACATTCGATTGTATTATCAGAGGTGATGTAATGGTAGATAACCTCTCCCTCACCACTGGTAGGTACTCTTGTTTAAAACTATTTGAATATCTTAAAAAGGAAACTCAAAATTGTTGATTTGAATCTGCTTATGTTTAAAATAAATTCGAAGAAAAGAATCCATACCGCCGACCGGTTTCAAGCAAACTTCTGTCTTAGATGTGCTGCTGCACTTTTGTCTGCAAGGAGACTTTAAATTTTTACATTATTTACATTTTAATCTAGTTTTTCCTCAGGGTACGGATTACTTTAATTCAACGTTGCACTGCACTGCACAATTTTCCCTCCCTTCAATATTCATTTAAGTTGTTTTTGAATGCCATTTATTATTTGCCCAGATAGCGAGAAAGTAGTGTCTATGAGAAGATAAATAGATTAGAGAGTATGGGTTCTTATTGTTTGAAAAGATTTATTACCTTGGGTTGTTCAAGTCATGACTGTGTATGACTGTGTTTGGTAGATATTCTAGGTGATATTTAGTTTACCTTGTGCTAAAAAATAAAGGATGGCAATGGCAGTGTGAATATATTATTTCTCCGACACCAAAGGTTTTTTATGCAAAGATATACACACACATACACACTACACTAACCATTCACTGGTTTTGCACATTCAACTGATAGTCTATGTGGATCAAATAGAATTTTTAAAGAAGAATGGTTTTTCCACAGAAAAGGAAGACATGAAGCGAAGTGCCGGAGGAAAGGTGTAGTCTCAACCTTAAATGCGGGTATAGGTTAATAATTCAAGAAAGGAACAGTTTTTGAAGATTGCAAAGTCTTTATTTACCAGTTAGAAAAGGTGAATGTGAGATGATGGTGAGGTGTGCTTTGGAAAACCCAACAACACTTTTTGTGAAGTTGATTATTCTGGTGTAGACACTTTATTTTGTTTCCATTTGGAAAGCTTGAAGTTTACTTCAAGTGTTTATTTCAAGTTTTAATTTGAACGAGCAACAAAGTTAATTAGAGATGTTGCTTGTGTGTCAAGTGTGCTTCGGTTGATCGTGTCGTGTCGTCGTGAGAATAGTAAGAGTGACATGTATTTCACTTCATACTGGCACCAAAATATTTTGCATTTTGGCTGTAGTGAATATAAAAAAAAATCCAATAGAGCGAAGCAAATGGATGTCTTCTCTTGGCCAGGTAGGTAAAGAACGGTGTGATACAAAAATACCCGCTACAAAAAGATTCGTTGGCCTTGTGTCACAAAACAAAGAAAATAACAGCCATTGTTTCTTTTTTCTTCTTCTTCGACGTGACGAGCATCGTCATCTTGAAGGGATATTGCTTTTTAGTCGTGATCCTCTGGATCTGGATCCTTTGAACTTTACAATACCAACTGAGATTTTTTAACGTGAAGGCTTCCACTGATTAGTTTATTGTGTCGTGCAGGAAAAACTATTAAGACAAGAATAACACATGACATTACGATGATAGAGAATGTGGGTCCTGCAATTCTGTCTGTCAGTCTATCCGTATATGGACCTGCAACCTGAACCGGCTAACCGATTTTCTTAAGAAATTTGCAGTTAGGGTCTGGGGGGCAGATCCTAATTTGAAATACCGGCACCTGCCATACAGCACATATGATAATACTTGTTTTTCTCGAGAACAACTCTAAAGACTTCGATTACACCTAATGTGAGGAATTATTTCCTAACTGCCTTTCTTTTTTTTGGAAAAGTCCGGTACCACTTATAGTACTATTTTCCAAACCTACTTTCTCGCTAATTTCTAACATGATTTTGACTTAATTTTATATTTAACTAGCGACCCGCCCTGGCTTCGCACTTGTACAATGCTGATACTAAATACACTACAGAAAAACTGTGAACATTTAAATTTGGAGTTAAACAATTCCCCTTTCCCTATACCATGAAGATTTCTTGATATCTTTGGAATATTCATACACAACAATTTTACTTATTTACTTTTTACATTTTTAACTCGCTATTTTTAAATCTGTAATATCTTTGAAAATATTCATTTAAATCACATGCTGTAAAAGAGGCAATTTTGATCTACATAAAATGCACAACGTATCTAATGTATTTAATTGGATAAGGAATGATACTGTATTGTTTAAAATAGCTTGGTAAATAACCATATTTTTGTAATAAGTAAAAGATAAAAATGATTACTGTGGGTTATTCTTAGGAGATAAACATATGCTGTCGCGGACTTTTCTATTCATCTTTTTAAGATATACAATTCCGTAGTACATGAATTTGATCTATTTCGTAAGGTTTAGCCAGCGTTTGCGCAGACAAATATGCTTGTTACGACATCACATTACGAATCTTTAAATTTCTCGGCTTTTCTCTACTATAATATGCATGTATTATACATATAAATTTTCCTCTTGAATCACTCTTTTTATTAAAAAAAAAAAAAAAACGCATCAAAATCCGTTGCGTAGTTTTAAAAATCTAAGCATACATACGGACATGGGGACAGAGAAAGCGACTTTGTTTTATACTATGTAGTGATTTTTCATTTACTAAATATCGCATTATCTGATTTGTCTGTCGAGAACCGTATTCTACAGTCGGACAAGCGGTCGCTTGAAGATTTACATTATTCAACATTGGCTGTTCAAACCAAACTCTTTCCTACAAGTTGTGCTGTGTGTACCGCCAAATTTGAAAAGATAGCAATGGCCGTTTAAAAACCAAAAGGAAAAAATTTGCAAGTACCTACCATGCTACCAATACCAATGATGCACAGAAGGTATAAGAATTAAGCATAACAAACATGACGCTAAAAACACCTCTATCATTATTGTTGTTTAATGGCTTGGTGACTGTTTGAGGTTATAAACATCAACCTAACTATTTAAATATTGTTCCCTAGCGTTGCATCCGTATTAATATCTATCTTGCCAATTAAACAGAATTTTGTATTCAATGCTCCGACTCCGACCCAGATTTTTCTTGAATTTAGCTATAAAATTTTCTATAATTTTTTTTTTTTCTTATGACAGTTACCTCGAGAGCAAGCTGAACCTTCTACAGAGAATGCTTTGCGGAAAAAATTCTCCAATCCTTGGTTCGAATGATTTTTGTGGAATTATAAATTAAAAATCTAAGCATACATAGGGACATAGGGACAGAGAAAGCGACTTTGTTTTATACTATGTAGTGATAGTGATAGTGATAGTGATAAGTTCTGCGTTGTTTACGGAGATCGGATATCAAAATTGGAAAAATTCTAGTTTTTTAAATTAAATTAAATATTTCCAAAACGGTATGTTTGATTTCTTTAAAATTTTTAGTCAAAACATCTTCTGGCAAGATCTTAAAGCTTGCGTACTTTATTTTTAAAAGGACGTATTTAAAAAAAAAAAAACTGAACTAACGATTTTGATAAAATTTTCAGCTTTTTACGTATATAAGCCGCAGCAAAAAGTCGCTCCTTTATATCCTCGCTAAGAACCTTAAGAATATTTAATTTACTTTTTCTCAATATTTTGTGCTATTTTATTCTTATTTTTTAATTTATGTTTGCTTGGCAACCCTTTACCACCAAATCAGGAGCGAATACTAAAATTGTGTACTCAGCCTTAAGATTTTGATACTATACTTAGCACTCAATCGCAAATTCGTGCGACTCAGTCGTGCCTATATTTTCCAATTTTGCCCTTAGCTTGTTTATCCCGGTCAGTTGGCTAAAATTTTTTATTTTCACTCCGCAAGTCCATACTTTCCGGTGGCAAGTTGTCTTTACTTAGTTTTTATACACTCAGCGTTAAAATAGCGAAGTGAAAAATCAAGCTTTGAAAAGTATTACAGGTAAGTTTTGAATTCCTTCGGGAAAAACGATTTCCACTTCTGTCCTTTCTAAGCTGATGTAAAACCAAAGAGCGAGGGCGATAAAACGAAGCATTTCTTATTAAAACTGATTAAGACTAAGCTTGCAACATTTCCATTTGCAGCCTTTATCAACTTTTTATCGAGTTAATCTTCTCCCTGAGTAGCATAATTTTTGACTCTGAATCGATCACATCAGAGAACTACATCTCCCTCTGTGATCGTCTATCGGCCAAAGTGTTGGCAACCCTTTCTCCTTATGTAGATTTAAGTACTTTTTCGTTTCATTCTGTATAGATATAAAAGTCATAAGAAAGCCTACTTTGTTTATCGTAACACAGCCACAATTTAATGATATACCTACTTTGTGGGAGTAGTTTTTGAATTCACCATTTATGGAGGAATTTCAGAGGTGAATTTCCTCCTATTGGGTCTCAAAGGAATTTTCTGGATTTTCAAAATCTTTCCATATTATGTTACTTCGGCTTTACAAGAACTCTGGAGAACTAACCATCTTTAGCATGTAAGTAAGTGATTGAATTGAATTTGAGATAGTTAAAAAACAACGTGAATTTCAAAATGAGTGTGTCACCTGAAAGTCTTGTCGGAAGTACGGCATAAAATGTGTAACACTCATCAAGTATTCAGTATCAATGGGTCTTCTATTATTTGGTTTCAATGCATAAAGCCCGAAATTTTCACAGTTATCATGAATCCAATCACTACTTGGATTGACTATTGAAATTATTAAAATACATTTCAAAAATTGTGAGTAAAAATTTCGAAGTCGCAGTTAGCTAAACTAAAGTTTTTTTTTTATCATCGTGGAACACCATCTTGGTCATCAATTGTAAAACTGGTAGAAAATTTTATTAAATGATGTGAAGAATCTAACTTGTGTACGTCGCTGAAGAACAACGGAAAAATTTTAATGTTTGCCATTTGATATAAGGGTTACCCCCTTATATCAAATGGCAAAAGAGAGGAAAGAGGAGAGGAATAGGATTTAGATGGGAAATTGGAAAGGAAACGGAAGGTAGGAACAGGATATGGAAAGTAGGATAAGGATATGGTTAGAAAACACGAACCTGCACAGGAAACAGGGAGGTAGGTATTTAGAAAGAGAAAGGAAAATGGAGGAAGGGAAAGAATGCATCTACTCGGAGGCCTGGCAAGCTCGCGAGGCACGGCTTAGCCCGCCAGATATGGAGGGTCTTGCCTCCTCGGAGAGCCTCACCTCCTATCAAAAACATATATCGTGTAAAAAGCTTAAACCACCACCACAAAAAAGAACCTCACTCTAGGCACTATAGCTGTTAAGTAGTGCGGCCTTTTCCCACCCCTCCTGCGACCCCGTCGGCCATCGAATGTGCCATCGAATATGCCCCTTGCGCGAATGTGCTGTCAGGCACCACAAACCCCCTGAAATTTTTAACTCACGCCTCCATTAGGCTTATTTAGGGCCTATTAAAAATTGTAAATTTTCGCATATAGGCGTGATGTACTAATGGTTCTTTATTCAAAATCCCATTACAAAAAGATTACATTACAAAAAAAAAAAAAAACAAATCTTCAAAAAACAAAAATCTGGAAAACAACCAAAAGAAAATGAAAACTTACGCTAAGATTTAAAAGAAAACAAAACTTACTTAAAACAACTTAAAACTATAAAGAATTTAAAAAAGTAACAGCAAAAATTTTCGATTGGTCTCGAGGGGAGTAAAAGTTCGCGAGGTTAGGTGCTGCCGACCTTGACCTGGGTGCTCAAGGGCGCTTACTTTAGCCAGCCCACGCTACTTTAAGTCCTACCTAATTAGAGCTCTAAGCAGGGGGTGTCCAATTGGACGACATATAAACCTCAACCCAGTTCGAGGTGACACACTGTTCTTCGTTCCCCTATTCCGCACTCAAACTCACTCTCAAAATAGAAACTTTTTTTTCATAAAAAAAACAAAAATAAATCAATTTAAACAAAAAAAATTTAACACTAAAAAAAAAAAAAAATCACGCCTCGATATAACATAAAATAACCAAAATTTTCAAATGTTCAAATTCTGGGGCTCCGCCCCTGGGAAAATGTCTTTTGCCGTGATTTGTTCGATACTTTTTGACACTTTTTCTCTAAATCCACGTTATTTTTTTTGTTATTCTACGTAATTTTAAGTAATTTTAATCCACGGTCGCAGATATCGTGTAGCTTTCTATATTGGCTTTAACTGTTTCGTTTATCTATATATATAAAAATGAATTGCTGTTCGTTAGTCTGGCTAAAACTCGAGAACGGCTGAACCGATTTAACTTATCTTAGTCTTGAAATGTTCGTGGAGGTCTAGGGAAGGTTTAAAAGATAAGTTTATATGAAAAAAAGGAATTGAAATAAAGTAAAAGTAAGAATTTCTTTAATCTTAACTGTAATGAATAAAAAATTAAATTAAAACAATGCTTTTGTTTTTTGTTTTGACATAAGAAATTAAAAAATAAATAACAAATAATATGATTATTGAATTGTTTGTTTTTAAGAGTTCTTTTAATTTAATTTTTGACTGGTATGGTAAGAACAAAGATTTAAGTTTTTTTTTATTTAAAGTGTTACTTTTACTATAATCCAGGCAATTTTTCATATATTCGATGGACTTCCACAAGTCATTCAAAATCTCACTAGCTGACCCGCCCAGCGTAGCTTTATATGTATGTACATACATAGACAGAAAATCAAATGTGCGAAGAGAAACATCTCGTGCTAACCGCACTGATGACCAGCGAGAGACGTATAATGAAAATAATCGTATAAGTATGTCACAAATACGTTCTAAATGTGTGAAAATGGAGTGGATAGGTTAAGAATGTAACGAGTTCGTGCCCATCAGACACAACAACTGAGAGCACGACAAAATGAAGTTGAGCGTAGTGCTTCTGTGATTCTGGAACCAGCAGCATTCTACTTTGATCTGAAAATAAATTATTGCAATTTTTTTTTAACAACAAATCGCTGACTATATTATTTATTCCTATCTCATTGTGCGATTTACATAACCTCAAAAAAGTACTCGGGAACGGAAATGGAAACGTAAACGAGAGCTAGGTGTTTGTATTGAAGAGCCACTCAAACTATTAATCCAATTTTAGTGAATTTTGGTACACAAAAATGGCATAGAACCTGAGAAAACTTAGGCTAGATTTCCTTTTGATATTCTCTCGGGAACGGAAGCATAAACGGGAACTTGAAAAATACTAGACTGATTCCAAAAATTCTTTCGCCGCTGGAGTGCTGCATTGTCCCTGAGTACCATGGACTATATTTCATCCCTAAATTCCCACAAGAACCGGATTGGGAACGGGAACGGGAATTCGAAAACCACTGGAACGATATCAGATTTTTGTCGCCATTACAATACGACGTTATCCCCAAATAGCTTCAACAGTATTTTATCCCCATATTCCCACGAGGCAAAGAAAACATGCGGAACTGGGAGAGTTCTGAACCGATTACAAAAATTCTTTCACTGAAAAGAGTGTCCCTGAGTAATATAGACTATATTTCATCACCATTTGCTCACAGGAACGGGAACGGGAATTCAAAAACCACTGTTCTGATTTCAATACGGTTTTCACTATAAAATACGGTGTTATTCTCAAGTTACATTTCATCCCCATACGACAACGGAATGGGGACTGGGACAAATCAAGGATCTTGGAAAATACTGGACCAATTCCAAAAATTCTGTCAGCGTTAGAGTGCTCAAATGCCCCTGAGTAACATAGACTATATTTGATCTCCACTCTGCCACTAGAATGGAAACTTGGACCTGAGCTACGCCGGGCGGGTCAGCTAGTTTATATATACAAACATATATGTATATATCTAAGTACCCGAAATTTTCTCTATGGGCTTACACATAAATGGGTGCATAGTGCTAAGAAAGGCCAGGGTTTGTCTATTTTCCGTCGATTTTTGGAATTGGGCGTTCCACAAGCGACATTAAACCGATTTTTGCACAAAGGCTTAGTTTTTATGGTTTTTAAGGCTCAGTTAACACAAGTCGTTGCGACTTTGCTGATGTCGAAATCAATCTGATTGAATCTTATAAATGCATCAAAATGATCTAGAATTTCAGCGAAAAATCATGAGTAAGTGACGTGACACCTTTGTCACATGGGAGGTTTGTGGTGCGAAACCTAAAGCCATCAAGGAAAAAAGCATATATTTCCGCTTTTCGCCAGAAATTGACAATTTCTCAGATTCTAATTTCATGACATAAAAAATGCTTTCTCGATTCGTAGGTCTCTTCCATTCACTGCCAAGGTATGGTTGATAGAAAGGTGCTAGGCCCCGTGACCAATCGGTCTGTAGCGCCACTCTGTTTATTTATTTGATTGTAAGAATATAGTTGAGCGTTTTTCGCAGACAGAATTCCTATGCTTTGAGTCGTAAAACTAGCCCTAAAGTTTCAGTTTAATTTTTCTTGATTTCTAAAACTAAATTGCGGTGCATTTAATTAAAAATTAATTTGGGCTTATGATTTATACAACTTTTCCTTCTTATTCAAAACAACTTCTCTATTCGTTTAGCTTCACTGAAATCTGAAAATTACATTTCTTTCGAGACATGGTAAAAGCAAAGGAGAAACTTGCAACACCTCCGTTCAAAATCTTTTTTAATTAAAGTGCTTTCTGCACAAAAAATGTGATGCTATTATTCTTGCCTCCGTAAAACTAAAGAGAATAAAAACTACTTGGCTGCATAATAACTCACCTTAAATTGTTCCTTGTTCATCCTTATCCTATCGCAGGATGAAATCCCTTATTTTAATCTTCGGCTGCCCTCTCTAATAACAGCGACATAAACTTGAACCTAAATCATTTTTTTTTTTATTCTGTTTCATTTAACCTTACACATGCTACACAAAACGATTTCATTAACTCTTCCGCACCGTTGCATAAAAATTCACGACACGTTATTTACATTTTTTCTTTTCTTCTTTTCTCATCTGTCGGGTGTCATATGACAGCTTTTTCACTCTCAAACACAAAAACAATAACAACAACAACAGAAAGGATGACAAAAAAATGTTCTGAACAAAACAAAAACCGTACAACACTCTGCTTTGGAATACGCAATTCTTTGGACCTAATTTTTTTCTTATTTTTTATTTGTTTTCGTGCTTGCCTCTTTTGGGGGTTAAATTCTCTTTAGAATTTTCAGCCAAATGTAGGTTAAGAACACTAACACATCGGAAGCAATGTGACGATACGGCAACGCTATTTTTTGAGATTAACAAATGACACTGACACTTCTTCGTAGCTGGTTCCAATTTAAGATCTCAAGACGAACACAGCAAACGCAGAAAGAAAAAAAAGTTACGTATACGACCGAGTGAATTCAGTAATATTTTTACCGACAAGTTTGTACTGACAATTATCGTTGAGAGGATTAAAGGTTTGATGGAATTTATAAAATCAATATACAGTTGTGTTTGGGTGATGGGCTTAACACTTCAATGAACTGTAACAAACGGAACAGATAAAAAGAGGTTAGGACAAAAAATTTTCATTTGAGTTGTATTCTAATCGATTTGAGTTGGAAATCAAAATTTTATTAATGAAAACTCAACTCGACCCTTTTGTTATGATTCGGTTAAATTTTTCTCTCTCTTACGGCAAAAAGCATTTGTTTCTGTTCGAGTCACAAAAAAAACACAACTTTTCACGAAAGGTTCCTGCGGCAAACTGAATTGCGACGAACTGGTTCTCTTTGATGATAGCTGCTGCTGCTGCTGCTGCTTGAAAATCGTTTGCTGTCGTCTAGAACGGGAAAAGGCATAAAAAAAAAACCTCGAAAGTCTGTATATCATCGTATAGTACCGGTTTAATATGATACAATTGGATGTATACACCACTCAACGCTTCAACCCCTAGCAGTATCATAAATGAACAGAGAATAGTAGGAGAAGTTCGAAGAGGTATATAAGCACTCGCAGACGCAGTTCAGAGACCTAGTTTTTCGAAGGAATTTCTAATACATGTCTGGGGAAATGCTATACGAGTCATGCGCATTGTTGCGTATCCACATTGCTTTGTTATTGTTTTTTGGAATCTGCCTTGGACTATACAAAAGGAATGTTGTTTGTTTACGTTTATCATTACACCACGTGGTGGCTGAGAAGTGTTTTTTCAGTAAAACACCGATGAAAAAGATTAAGTATGCAAGTTTGAAACAGCAAAGCAACTCAAAAGTTAATGTCTGATGACGATGGTAATGCAATAACTCCAAGCTATGCAAGTGATGATGACCCTCTGGAGACCTGAAACGTTTGCAGGTAATTGAAAAGAGGGCACCTATTAAATCGGTAATCATTAGCCCAGGAAATATAAATTCCTTGCTTAAAAGTTTTCGGAAATTAAAGGTATTAAAAGCCTTGAATAGATATTTTCACTCTCGTAACAAAACTGAGGCTTAAGAACTCACACACTTACTTACACAATTTGTGGTTGGAAATTTAAACCTCTGAGCTCTAGTTGCTGCCGTTTTTCTTATTTTTTGAAAAACAAGTGTTTTTTCCCAGTATCCCTGTGAAAGTTTAAACTGAAATTGAACTGTAGTTTAAATTCTATTGAAATATGGAGTTTAATTCGCTCGGTTTCACTGTGTAAACTCAAAGTTTTATTACATATTTTGAATGTCAGAGGGCATCCTAGTCCGTTATTGTACGTATTACGTTTCTGTTTGTGTTTTTTTATTATTTTTTCCCGAAAAAGTAGGTTTAGTTATAGAACTAAAGTTTAAACCACAGTAAGCTATGGTTTAAAATAAACTGAGTTCATGGTTTGAACGAACACTGTTAAACCGAATTGTTTATTCATTTGATTTCACACAACATTCAGACAAAACTAACTGTTGTCTGCGATTTCAGTTAAATGCTAGGCACTGAGAACTACAACAAACAGATACCTGACATGTTACACGTTTCAGTTGATCTTAGCTAAGCTTCTTGTTTGACGAGTCTGTTCCTTCCTTTCTTATGGTTGAATGTAGTCTTTTGTGTTACCTCGTTATGGTGTTATCCTGCAAACCACACTGTTCATCATGCACAAAACCAAGTTAAAGTCCGGTATTAAAAGCGAGTGTGTTTGCGCAGTTTGTAGCCGTAAAATATAGGCCATCATTTTGTTTGTATCTTTTTTCTTCGCTATTTACTTGTCTAGTGTCAGCTTCTCCATTCCAATATTTATCAGCCTGATTACTCATCACTCATCATAGTCCTTAAACCTCCCTTATTCACTAACGTAAACAACAGCTCTAATCTCTTCCAAAAAGAAAAATCACACAAAAAATACAACATCTCTTTCATTCGAAGAGAAAAACACTGTAAACTGAATAAGATGGTTCACTCATAGTGAGTTCATTTTCATCGTATTATCGATTTTCACTGAGAGAAAACTGCTGCAGGAAAATGATACTCAAGTTGAATGACACTATAGTATTCTACGAATATCACCACTCAGTAGTGAACTTATCCATTCTATTCCCATGCTGTCTGTTGGTGTGTATGTCTATGTATTTGTTGGAATTTTTAGGTCAGTTCTCATACTAAACGCAATTAAGCCCAGATAAACTAAAGTCTGTCAAAACAGAGTATGTGAGATAAAAAAAAAAGAGATAAACTTTCTGAATTTTGGAAGTTCTTGTAAAACAATAAGTCGTAAGGACAAAGTACCTTCCAGACTAGAATCGCTTGAATTTCCTTTTGATCAATCAAAGCTGCTTCCGTAGCGTAGCTGCTTATGATTACATGGTTTTGACTGAAAATCGATTTTTCTTTCCTTTTTTATTTTTTGTTTTGTGTAAAATGAGAACACATGGTTTGGGCAGATGCTAGCTGAGCAGGGCAACTTTTCATATTATATTGTGTTTTGAAAAAGGATACGTAGTACACCAAGTCTGCTATAGGGGTATTTTGCTTTTTAATTAGGTACCTAGTTGTGTTGAGCCTTTTAACATTTAGATTGGAGCACTTGTTTTGTGATTGGGGTCGAGTGCTGGTTAAACAATTATGTCTGCATTGGTTTTGAGGATGTCCTTTGTAACAAGAAAAATGTTTGAGTGGCTGTGATTCGCTGGGGATTCAACTTTTTTGTTTTGTTTTTGAAGGAAAAGTGACAATTGCTTATGCTCTTCATTGTAAAGGTTATCTTATAAAGTCAAACAACTCCTGGCAAACTCAAAACTCAAAGGATTTCCATAGGGTGGCTGATTTGATTGTGTTGAGCCGATGATTGTTTAAGACTTTAAGCTCTCTGCTTTTGGCAGTGACGGGTATGAATTTCACTGCAGTGTCTCCCCGCTAATTGTAATACCGTAGACACATTAAAGAGAAATCATAGTGGGTTTTAGGACACTTCTAACATCTTAAATCTTTCCCCAAGGTTTGTGTGCTCGTCCCGGAGCCTACACAAAAACAAATCACTGATGTGGTAAGATAGAATTCAAACCGAAAGAAGAAGCATATTCTACTTGTCAAAAAATACAAAAAAAAAAGTTGGAAAATTTTGAAATATATTTGAGTACCTACTATTTATTGATATTACCGCTTCGGGTACAACAATTGCTACGTTTGCTATTGAAGCTGGTATTAACAAAAAAAAATTATCGTTTCAAATTTGCACGGGGCAAAAGTGACGAGAGAAGTTCGAATCGCTTTAGAGGACATTTCCATCAAGCCCAAAAACTTGGTAATGAACTGATGAAGCTAAAGCAATGATATGCAAGTAGTAGAAGTGCCTTTAAAAAAATGTATATAAACAACTCGCCTGAAGTCGAATACACAAAATGCTAAAAAGGCTCAGAAGAAGTTGATCAGAGATCAAGTAAGGCAATATATCGTTAGTTGGAACAAACGTCTGCTCAGTTGATGATGTAAACACGGGTTTTAAAAACTACGGCAAATCTGCTTGAGTAGATGAAGGCACAAAAAAAATGAAAAGGAGAAAAGTGTAAAAAAATCCTCCCCCGAAATTCATTAACGATACTCAAGCACTGCATCTTGTGTCGTACCCCACAGGCGGATCACTAGTGTGAAGCAGAAAAGTGGGAGAGTTGTGATCGCTTCAAGATCACTACTCGTAACGCCGGAAATGAAAAGAAGAAGAAGAAGCACTGCATCTTGTGCCGACAGTATTTCTTTGCCTCTTTGATCGAACAGTTTCTTCAGTGTCTCTTTTTAACAGCTGAGCCTAACTTTACTGAAGTATACCTGACGTTGCGATCGAAGAGTTAAGAACTATAAATAAGTAAATAAATAAATAAGTTAAGAACTACAAATAAGTCTAAATGCTAAAGCTAAAATGAGGTGAAGATCTACTTAAGTAATATAGGGAAAATTATATATTGACATTACACAGATTACAGCTCGATTAACTAAGTGCTTATTTCGGGTAAGTCAACAAAAGATTTAATCTAGATTGAGAATAATTTCCGCGCTGTGCTGCCTGCTGTAGCGTAGCTAGCATGGGTGGCACCCGGGGCGGCAATTATGGTGTCACCCCCAGAACCCAAAACAGTACAATAAATGAAATTCCGCTATTGCATATATTGGGGTTTCTTTATTTGAATTCAAATAAAAAATTTTAAAAAAGGAGAACAAAAATTAATGTATCTACATATTCACATTGTATAAAAAAAGAAACAAAAAAAAAACATTAATAAAATGTCTTCTTCCTAGCTTTTAAAGCAGCAAATTCGCTTATAGCGTCGTCAAAATTTATTTGCTGGGTCGCCTCATGTTCAATTGCTAAAATTCCCAGATTGTTGAGCCTCCTTTCCGTCATTGTAGCCCGCAAGTAGTTTTTAATTAGTTTTAGCTTACTAAAACTCCTTTCGCATGACGCAACTGACACACATATTGTCATAAACATTTTTAATGCGACGATGAGATTCGGAAGAGATTCTGCAAAGTCCCATTCAACGATGAATTTCATAAAGTCTACAGATAACCAATTAGATGTTGTCACTTTAGCCGCTTTCAAATGACTTCCGAAGGGCTTCAATTTTTTTAGCCAAGTGATCAACACCTAATCCCTTAGCTTGTAGTGCAATCTGACTACAATTTATTTCTTTAAGGACATTATTCCAAAAGAAGAGAAAAGAAAGAAATGCAAAATCGAACATTGCAGATTTTAGGTTCTGTGCAGCACCTCTGGTTTCTACATTTTCTCTTGCATCACACAACTCTTCAGCTGCAGCTAAAATTTCATCAAAATTTTCGGCCAAAACCTTCACTGCAGCATAATGAGCACTCCAACGCGTTGTTGAAAGTCTTTTCACGGTTGATTTACTGTGCTTGAGAAGCACTTCCCAGCGATGAGTGGAAACAGAAAAAAATGTAAAAGTTGTCTCTACTGTTCCAAAAAATGTTATACAAGATATATTTTGAGCAAATGAATGTTGGCCACATAAATTAATTGAATGATCTATACATCCAAAGAAAATTGCTTTTTTGTTTTTTTCTTTAATAATAGCTTGCACTCCCCCATGTACACCGCTCATAACAGCTGCGTTGTCATAACCCTGAGAACGACACATCATAATATCTAAACCGTCGTTTTAAAGATTCTTGAGAATTTCTTCACTTAAATCCGCAGCTTTTTTCCCATGTAAAGGAAAAAATCCCAGAAATGCTTCTTTGATTTCTACTTTTCTATTCTCAATTTTAACATAACGGATCACTTCAGACATCTGATCAATATGTGAAATATCAGGTGTACTATCAAACATAATTCCAAAATATTTAGCTGGTTTGATTTCATTGACAATTCTGCGTTTGACTTGATCCGTTAATACATTAATGAATTCGTTTTGTATTTGTGGCGATAAATATGAGACTTTTGGTGATTTTCCTGGTTTCAAATTCAAGATGTGCTCTTTTAACACAACATCATACTTAGACATAAGACTCACTAGTTCTAAGAAATTACCTTTATTTGAAGAGTCTTGTCCTTCATCATGTCCACGGAATGCTAGATTTTGTTTAGCCAGAAACAATGTTATGTCTAATAATCTGGATAACAGGTACCTCCACTTCTGTTGTTCAGCATCCATTAATTGCAAGACTGAGTCATCTATGGTTTTATGTAATTTTAAACCCATTTCAAAAGTTTTCCACTTCTCAAAATTTTCTATGTGTTCATTTGAAGTCTCATGATCCGGTACTTTAGGGTTCAGCTTCCACCATTTCTGAAATCCATCTATGAATATTGTTTCTGTACCAACATTTTTGGTGACAGCAAATAAGCGACAGCAAAAGCAGTACAGTCTATTAGTTATTCGAGAATATATCATCCATGATCGCAGAATCTTGTCCCCATTAGCCAAAACTTTATAGAACCATTCTTTAGTAAGATGACGAACACAACCTTTTATTTTAACGCCTGGCCTGGATACAGTAGTGAATGGTCCCTCCCGGTTTTGGAAATGTTCAAATCCTTTTTTGATAATTTCAAATCGAACTTTATCAGGAACGGGTATACTCCAATGTGAGATATCCCTTATGTTCTCAAGTTCTCCCGTGTAGGAATTCCCTTCAATACTTGATTCGTAATCAGTACCATTGCTGTCATTTTGGGTATTTCCGTTTGATTCGGATTCTTGAATTTTCAACACTGATTCTGTTTCTTCGCTGTTGCTTTCTGAAGATGAGCGTGTATTTTCGGAATCATTCTCTTGATCAACGTGACTGTCATTTGCTCTTGAATATCTTTGGCTGTCGTTAATTTTAACATATTTGAAAATGGATCCAGACATGCTCTGAAGAACGTTCATTTTAGCCTGTTTGGATTTTCTCTGCTGAGCACCACTCTTTCTTTTTGTTATATGGACTCCTCGAGGCATACGAGGCATATTTTCCTTGTTTTGTATTTACGTGTATTCTAAAAAATATATTTACTATGTACTGTAGGAACGCTTCATCGATATATTTTAAATATTTTTGTATATAAATATATATTTATTTAAATTGGAGTGGTCGTTAAAAAACTTCACTGTAGATGGGCATAAATCAGATCCAAAGAATCAAGAACTAATTCTCTATTTTATTCATGTTTTTTTTATATTCATCACTATTTATTTTTATACCCTGTACTGTAAGTGATGACTTACGTTGTTACGATATCTTATTAGAAAATGTATTCAATTACAACAATTAAAGTAAAAGTGAAAATCATGAATAATGTTTAATGTGTATGTTAAATAACTTGGATCTGATTAATCCCAGCCAAACATAAGAATCTAATAAAAAAAAGGCATACCAAATAACGATAATGTATGTACATTCATTACATAATACATAGGTAAATTCATAAATGTGAACTAAAGGGTTTTCCAATAGGTACGATATGATTTTGGAGTGGCGTTTCGACCATTTGTAGTATGTCATGATCTGTCATTTGTTTTTTATTGCATTCAGAAGTATTTACCATTGGACCACTGTAAAGGTCGTTAACTTTCTGATTTTGCCTTGGAGCAACTTGAAGTCAACGATGAATTAACGATTTTCTTAAGAAAATCATATTTTCCGAAGAGGCTTACTTTTATTTGACTAGTGCGTTAAATAAACAAAACTGGCGATGAAAATCCACAATATATTCATGAAAAGCCAATACATTCACCTAAATTGACAGTTTGGTGTGGTTTTTGGGCTGGTGGAATCATCGGTCCATACTTCTTTCAAAATGAAGTTGGTATTACTGTCAATGTAGAGCGGTATAGATCGATGATAACCAACTTTTTATGGGCGAAATTGGAAGAAATTGATTTTGACAACATTTGGTTTCAACAAGACGGGGTTACGTGTCACACACCAAATGCAACAATTGAATTATTGCGAGAAAAATTTTGGGATTCGATTATTTCAAGAAATGGTGTTATTGAATGGCCTCCAAGAAGTTGTGATTTAACACCATTGGACTATTTCTTGTAGGATTTGAAGTCATTGGTCATTCAATATAAACAAGAATTTCTTCCAGCTTTACAAGTCAATACTGAAAGTGCCATTCATGATATACAACTTGATTTAGTGGGAAAAGTGCTCAAAAATTGGGTTCATCTAATTTGTTGCTGCAGAAAAAGTCGTAGTGGCCATTTGAATGAACTTTTATTAAAAACTTAATTGTATTGACTGAACTGCACATTGAATAAAAAATATTTGAATTTCTTTAACAAAAAGTGTGTTTTTTTCAAAAAAGAAATGACTTTTATTGGAAAACCCTTTACTAATATAATAAACTATTTACTTCAATCAAAAGAAACATTAAATTAAGTTAAAAAATGTGTTTGCGACAAAAACAAAAAATGTAAGCTTATATTTTATCAAAATCTGGATATATGCAATGAACTTACCTTGTTTTTACAATATAAATTTTTATTATTATATTTTCCTTATCAACTTTTTGAGAGACACTATTTAATTAAAATATATGAAAGTGAACCACAACTCACGAAATGATTATACGCAATGACACAGGACCTCAGGGCCCACAGGTATTTATACGAACTTCGGAGACAAATAGCGGTTTCTCTTGCCTACCAAAATGATTACCTATTGCAGGTGCGGTTTTCAACATCTTCAAGAAATCATATCATCATATATAGAATAGACAATGCTTTTCATAACGACCCGAGAATGGCTTTTCTTGTGAAAGTACCTGCGTGTGGGACCAACCAAATAAAACAAAAACAAAAAACGAGTAAGTCAATCGTTGAGGGCGACACGTCTATGGGCTTTATTTACAAAAGAAAAAACATAGGCTGACCGATTTTATATTTTTTGTGCAAGTAGAAACTGGTAGGTAGTTAGGTTATAGGTACAATGTCGCAATTTTTTTTTTAATACTCTGGGATCTGTAACGTCATAGTATATATAGGTACTCCTTGGTAGCTTTTGGGTGTCACCCACCGCTTCCGCCCCTTGCTACGCCACTGGCTGCCTGACTTGTAAAAGCATTCATTCGACAACCACGAGATCTGATATATGAGTGTCCTATAGACAACGAAATGTTTTGGAAGGCCTAGGTGTGGATGATGAAGGATGTGTACGAAGGTAAGATTTGATTTGATTTGATATATTTTATTTCTTAAAATATAAATACAAAAATTTATAAACGTTTGCGTAGGCAAATTTAAAAAATATAAGTGACAATGATATTTTTATAATAAAAAATAGAGATATTGTCACTATTAGGTAAATAATTTCCATAATAATTTCGAATGGGTGGGGTGACCCATAAATAAAAGAATAAAAACAAGAATTTGCTGATCAATCATTAATTTAAGAAAATGAGAATTACAAAAACTATTTTTAAGCTTACCATTTTATCAAAACATTAGAAATAATTAAAAACTAGTTATTCATCATTAGTTCAATGTTTTCTAAATCAAAACCAGAAAGCCTTTTTTTTACATTTATTCTAAATAATGGCGGAGATATAAGAACTCTGATAGAATTTGAAAGATTATTAAATATTCGGCATGAAACTATGTCATAAATTTTTTTTTTTTATGAAATAAAATTTTTAAAAAATTCATTAAGAACCTTATAGCAGTACAAATGTCGAACTGGAAGAATTTTCAATTCATTGAAAAGTGAAAAACTAGGGTAAAGGCGAGGCTTATGGCAAATTTTCTTCAGAACCAACTTTTCCATAACCAAAAGGGGTTGAATTTTATTGAAATAAGTTCCCCCCAAAATAAAATTCCATACTGTAATTTAAAATGAAAAATGCCATAATAAATTTTCATGAGAAGCTGATAGGAGCAAACTTTTCTGAGATAATAAATATGTCGTAAAGTGCCTCGAAAGTACTGCCTCAAATTTTCTGTATGTTTGAAGAAACTCATTTTGGAGTCAATAATAAGACCCAAATATTTGAACTCGTTGACATTGTCTAACCGGAAGCATCTATCACTGCAGCTAGAAAAACTATAAAAGGTTGGAAAAGAGCAGTTGGAGGCACAAAAACATTTCAAGAGTTTAAATTTTTAGCAATCTGTAGCATGGAAATAGAAATCAGCAACAATAATATTTTATAAAAAGTTAAAAACATAACCTAGGACTGATAACTTTTTTGTGCTCAGCAAACCAAATTCTTAACAAGCTTAAATCCTAATTCATATCAGCTATAAGATTAAGGTAGCTTTTCGCACTAAAACTGAAACCAACATCATCAGCAAAAGCAGTCAATTTACCTTTGAAAGGAAGTCTAAATAGTGAATTGATATAAATTAGAAAGAGGATTGGCCCTAAAACTGAGCCCTGTGGAATTCCTGTTTCCATTAATACCATGTCGCTCATAACATCAAATTTCACTCGTTGTCTTCTGTTTTTTAAATATGATTCGAACCATTTAGATATAAAACCTCGGAAGCCTGCTTTTTCCATTTTACTGATAAGTATAGTGTGATCCACCATATCAAAGGCTTTTGAAATATCGGCAAATAACGCAGCAGTATACATCTTACTATCGAGACTAGTGAACATTTGAGAGCAGAAGCGCAACAAGGCATCCTCAGTTGACTTTTCACTTTGAAACCCGAACTGAAAATTGCTCAAGAATTTTGTTTTGTCTAAGAAACTTATCATTCTATTCTTAACAGCTTTTTCAAATACCTTACTTATGGATGGTAACAAAGAGATCGGCCTATAATTAGATAGGTCACTAGTTGCGCCATTTTTAAAAAGAGATAAGACATTAGCACATTTGAGGGCATCCGGAAAAACACCACCAAAAATACATTTATTAAAAATGTTTGCTAAGATATCAGACCGAAAACAAGCACATTTTTCAAACAAAGATTAGACATACAGTCGTTACCAGAAGAAATTGAATTTTTTAAAGTACCAATTATTTTTAGAATTTCAAACCCAGTAATAGGCTCAAATACAAAACTCTGCATTTGGGAAGGTTCATTTAAATAACAAACAGGACAACGAAGTATATTAGTGAAATAGCCAGATGACATTTTTTTGTAAATTATGTGAAATCGTTGAAAAATAGTCATTGAAAGCATTTGCAATCCCATTTTTGTCTCAAACAACACAATCACCATTTTTAATAGCAGAAGGTATTTTTCTTTCTGTTTTCTTGTTGAGAATACTATTAACAATTTGCCATTCATCTTTAACTTTGACTTTAGCTTGATTGAATTTGTTTATGTAGTAGTTGTCACGGCAGATAGGGATTTCTTTCTTTAGTTTTATACATACTCTTTTATATTTGTTTTTCAAGTATTCATTGTTTTTAAGCTTTGAAAAGTTTTTTCTAATTTTGTTCTTATATTTTACTTTTTTAAGAAGATTATGAGTTATCCAGGGCTTAAGTCACTTTTCATCGAAGAATTCGCAGTCAGTGTACACCAAGAGAATGTCTTGCGTTTGCTGCTCTTTTTGGCTACCAGCTCGAAGTTAGACTATCAAACACGTTCCATTATATTCTTTGCGATAGAGCCATCATAAGTGGAATGCTGACATCTATGTAATGAGTACTTAGGAAGGCGAGTGCTTTTGTTGCCTGTTTAAGGGTCCAGTAAAACCTTTTTCAGGCATTGATTTTGATGGAAACTTGCTTCGCAAGTGTAAAAGTTTGGATATGTGGGAGCTCTGATCAATATTATAGAGCAACTTGTGGTGACCCATCAATCATAGGATAATTGTAGATGGTGCGGTTGTATGTTCAGCTCTCACTATTGCAGCTCACAATATTGCACAATGTACAAGAACTATGAGCAGATGTTGGCGGCAGCTTAGATTTCTTACATCAGGAGCTCTTCGGAAAGCTTGACGGAACTAGAATTATTACAATGCATCGTATGTTTCCCGTCATGCGGAGAGGAGTGATCCAGAGATCTCCATTATAATAACAACGTTCAGACTTGATCGCGAGAAAACCAAAAAAAGCCGGCAAACCAATGAACTCCGGATACAGATAAATGCAACGACATCAGTCTTTGGTTGGCCTCACATATGAAACAACCCAAAGGCAGGAAACTTGGCAGGGTCAACATGACGCAGGGTCAACGACGCCTTAATTCCGTTTTCTACGAACTCAAATATCATTTCGTAATGGAAAGAAGTCTCACCGTTTGCATTTTAACTTATTTTCAATGTGAATAAACTGGCACAGGGACGCAACTCTACTAGACATAAGTTCATGCTCCGATTGTGGATTATGACATAGCAAAGAGGAACACACGTCCAAAAGAAATATCTATGGAGCTATTTATCATATAGTATATATGTTTAGTGCGGTCAGTTCAACCACAAGCCCATATTACCAGGAGGAAAATTTTATTCGCTTTGCTTTTAACTCACGGATAGAATAATTAAGCTAAAAATTCGCGCAAATTTTAATTCTTACACCGCACATCCATACTCCCTTGAGAAAATTTTTCCGCTTCGATTTTAGCTTCATTATTCTATCCGTGAGTTAAAAGCAAAGCGAATCGAACGAAATTTCACTTCGGGTAGTACGGGCTTGTGGTTGAACAAATTCACACGAACAGACCAGGAGAAAGTAGCTAAGAGCAAAACAAACATTAAGAAAGTAGATTTTGTAATTATGTGCGCATAAGAGAGTGGATTGAGTTTCCATCATCCTATGTCACGAAGTGAGAGACAACGTGAGCTATAATTACATGTCCATGGAAAGCTGAAATAAGTGCCCTAGTTTTGCAGCTTTGTTTTTCGGTACCTCAACGTTTTTTCTTCAAGCTAAAAGAAACTACAATTTATACATTTAGCGCATCCACTATATATATTCTTAATCCTTTCTAAGAAGGCAAACTAATTTTAAGATCCCATGAGCATCAGACTCATAAAAATGCTGCTTCAAAATGGCAACAAAAGACATGGGCCTTAATTCTTTTCTTTGGTGGGTCTTATTGCCTCTTCAAAGTGGAAATGAAGTCAGTGGGTGTTATTTCCAATTTTTTGGGCAATAAGACCCACGGGTCTTATTGCCGCGGGGCTTATTACACTGCACCAGTAATTTCATTGCCATGAAAATCGCTTTCTCGAATAGCCGTTCGGAACCCGCAGAAAATTTGTTATATACGTATATTTTCAAATAATGTAACAATTTAATGAACTTAATGAATTCCAAATGTAAACAATGTAAACACCATACTTCATTTACACATTGTTACCACCTTTAAGTAAGAGAACATGAATTGACAGATTATAAGAAATAAAATGAATTATGTCACTTTACGTTTAGCCGTCAAATACACGAGGTCTTATTTTTTCCCGCTTAACCTTCGACTACATATCCATCAGTGGCGACGAGGATTTTAAGATTAAGAAAAATCTTAGATGGCCCAAGAGTTAATAGAAGCCTTAACTCAGGCTTTACAAAATCTGCAGTCAACTTCCAATACACCGAACTTACATTTTGAACAATACAACGAGAATGAGGAGCCGTTCCCAAACTATATAAGGAGGCTAGAAAATTACTTGGACTTGAAAAACATCACAGACGGTACAAAAAAAAGGCAGGTATTAATTAATTGCATTGGAGCAAAATACTTCCAGTTGTTATCCAATTTAACAGCACCCAGCGACCCCGGATCAAAAACATACGAAGAACTAACTAAAATACTAAAAGACCATCTCAGTCCAATACCAAACGAAGTTACGGAGCAGCACAAATTTTTGTTACGCTTACAGCACGAGGGAGAATCAGTTGCTAATTACATAGCAGAGCTAAAAAAGCTAAGCACATATTGTAATTTTTCATGTGCTGCTTGTCAGGCATCAACGCTGAATACGCACCTTAGATCCCAATTCATAAGAGGTCTGAGAGACTCCGATATAAAAGAGAAATTGCTTCAAGACTCTAATGACATAACTCTCGAGAAAACGGTATCAATTGCTACAGCGATGGAGGCTTCGAAGACTGAAAGCCGCGCAATGCAAAATTTACATCAGGTTCAGCTTAGGACAAGCAATTCAATAAATAGCAAACCCTCTTCATACAATGCTAGTTCTCCTCAATCAAAATATAATCCAAATTCCCAAACGATATGTTACAGGTGCGGGAAAAATGGTCACATGGCGAACAAGTGCAGAGCCAACAATTTACATTGCTCTCTTTGTCGGAAGAGAGGTCACGTAGCCAAAGTGTGCATCAGAACCAAAAATTCACATAGAGCTGCAAATTCTCTGGAAATCAATGATAATGATGATAATGATGACGATGAACTCGACGTAAGCATGCATGATAATGTGTACGAAATTAATGCACTTGACCTTGCTCACAGGCAGAATGAAATTCCAGTGCATGCAGTAAAATTACACCAAAAATCAGTTGATAATCTTGGCCGGGGTAAGTACTTTATCTCTCTAAAAATTAATGGTAAAGACATGGATATGGAGTTCGATACAGGGGCAGCAATATCTGTCATGAACAGGAGCAAGTTCTTAAACTACTGGCCCAATTCACATTTAGCCCCTACAAATGTTATGCTTAAAACTTACAGCAATGAAATCGTTCCCACAGTGGGTAAGGCAAAAGTTCAAGTCAGGTATAAAAACAAAGAAAGTGCATGTGATTTATATATAGTTGAAGGCTCATTTGATTCATTGATTGGACGAGAATGGATGCACGCATTAAGCCTATTAGAAGTGAACTCAGTTCAATTTTATTCAGAATCCGACATTGCAAAAGTCAAACAACAAATCTTCGAAAAATTTTCTGATGTATTCGAACAGAAACTAGGCACGATTCCGCACATTAAGGGGGTATTGAAACTTAGAGAAGGCTCTACACCAGTCTATATTAAATCCAGGCCAATTCCATACGCTATCCGATCGCAGGTTGAAAACGAAATTGATAGATTAGAGCGCATGGGAGTTTTTGAGAAAGTCGCATATTCTGATTGGGCAACACCAATCGTACCCGTTATAAAGGCCGATAAATCAGTTCGTTTATGTGCCGACTACAAAATTACACTAAACAATTGCATTGTTAACGAGGGTCATCCTATCCCCAATGTAGACGAATTATACCAAAAGCTTAAATACGGGGAATATTATTGCGTTTTTGATATTTATCAGGCATACCTTCACCTTGAGATGTCTGAAGAAAGTTCTATTTATCAGACAGTCAATACGATAAAAGGGCTATATAGAGTACGAAAATTGATGTTTGGGGTTAAAACGGCACCAAATTTGTGGCAGCGTTTTATGGATGAAAACATTGTTAACGATCTCGATGGTACTGCATGTTTTTTTGATGACCTAATTGTGATGGGAAGGACGGTGAAAGAAGCTTATGATAGGTGCATAGCATTACTAGAAAAATTACAAAAATTTAACTTACATTTAAATCAATCAAAATGCAAATTGTTTGAAAGGAGTGTTACATATCTCGGTCATAAAATCGACAGAGATGGGTTGCATAAAACAAAAGAGAAAGTCGAGGCAATTTCAAAAATAGATCCACCTTCGAATTTAAACCAGTTACGTTCATTCCTTGGAATGGTCAACTACTATCATAAATTCATACCTGACCTTGCTACTAAACTGCACCCTCTTTATCAGCTCCTTAAAAAGGAATCAAAATATGTTTGGTCTTCTGAATGTCAGCATGCTTTCCACGCTATAAAAAAAGAAATGATGAGCGACAGCGTTTTGGTGCCATTCGATTCTAATCTCCCTCTCATTTTGGCAACAGACGCCTCTCCATTCGGATTGTCTGCCATTTTATCTCATATCACTAGCAAGGGAGAAAGACCAATTGCATTTGCATCAAGAAGTCTTACAAAGGCAGAGGCAAACTACAGCCAGCTAGATAGAGAAGCAACAGCTATATTTTGGGGACTGCATAAGTTTTTTAATCATTGCTACGGAAGAAAATTTACCTTGATTACGGATAACAAGCCTCTTATGTCTATTTTCAATCCAAGAAAGAGTTTACCGTTATTGACAGCGCAGAGGCTACTACATTATGCTCAGTTTTTGAGTGGCTTTGATTATACAATACAGTATAAAAGTTCAAAAGAGCACGTCAACGTGGACTTTTTTTCTAGGAACCCTTTAGCAAAAACAGGAATGGAAAGCTATGAAGTTCATCAAATTTGGGAGGAAATATTACCCATCACCAACGATGAAGTGGCAAAAGAAACCAAACGTGACAAGGAACTTTCTTCACTATGGATTATACTCCAAACAGGTGAAAGTTTGAGAAACACACCATACCAAAATATGGAAAACGAATTGATGCTGCATAACAAATGCATTTATCGCGGAATTCGACTAGTAATTCCACAATCTTTACGAATTCGCGTTCTATCTGAGCTACATTCAGCTCACATTGGGATAACCAAAATGAAGTCCTTGGCAAGGAGCTATTGCTATTGGCCCGGTATCGATAGAGACATCGAAGAAATTGCAAATAGTTGCAGGAATTGCGCAAGCGTAGCAAAAGAGCCAACAAAAGTCCCAAATCACCCCTGGGAAGTACCTTCAAACCCTTGGCAACGATTGCACATTGATTATGCCGGCCCTTTTATGCAACACTACTTTTTCGTAGTTGTCGACGCGAAGACAAAATGGCTTGAAGTAATTCCCATGAATCGAATTACTAGTTTTAACACTATTCGAGCGCTGAGAGAGCTTTTCTCCAGATTTGGTATTCCACAGACAATTGTTTCAGATAACGGGACCAATTTCACATCAAGAGAATTCCAGCATTTCCTCGACAGCAATAAAATCAGGCACAAATTAACATCACCTGCGCACCCTTCTACAAACGGGCAAGCAGAGCGTTTCGTTCAAACATTAAAAAACGGCTTACGCTCAGCTGTAAATGATGCGGGAGACCTACACACAAAGCTGCATAGATTTTTATCGCAGTACCGAAAGACTATAAGCTCCACAACCGGCAAAAGCCCAGCAGAGATGATGCTTACATATAATTTTCGTACAAGACTGGACATCATGCGAGAACATAACACTGATCAAACACAACAAGTTGACTTGGATGGTTGCAAGAGAAGTTTTAGTGTAGGAGATCGGGTCCAAGTTAGATATTATCAAAATAAAGACTGTAAATGGAAGTTTGGTAAGATCGAGAGAAGGGATGGCTATTTACATTATATCGTAAACGTTGAGGGTACCCTATATCGTAGGCATTTAGATCAAATAAGGCGCACTAACGTTGAAAACGAATTTTCTGAATTTTCACCATTTCTTCCTACAGATGAACAGACATCAATTGCAAGAAATACAGATATTGCAGAAAATGATAAGTCACCGTTAAATCACTCAACAGGAATAACCGAAGACAAACCAAAGGTTATGGAAACAATCGATAGGTCAGACAGCAAGGCGGGATCTGCAGCAGTTCCAACAAACTCGACCACCGAATCCAGCCAACTACCTGAACAATTGGACGTTCCAACCGGCGGATCAAGACCTACCGAAAATAACATCCAATTAAGAAGGTCGAACAGAATTCGAAGACCAGTTGTCCAGTATCAACATCAACCTTAATAAGTGGGGAAGACTGTTATATACGTATATTTTCAAATAATGTAACAATTTAATGAACTTAATGAATTCCAAATGTAAACAATGTAAACACCATACTTCATTTACACATTGTTACCACCTTTAAGTAAGAGAACATGAATTGACAGATTATAAGAAATAAAATGAATTATGTCACTTTACGTTTAGCCGTCAAATACACGAGGTCTTATTTTTTCCCGCTTAACCTTCGACTACATATCCATCAAAATTGTAGGCCCCCTCTATTCCCTCACAAGGCATGGTTGTGAGAAATGCGCAAAGCAATTGCGCTTCTCGCTTTGTTGCGCCATCCTATTTTTTTGAGTGTACTCCTTACACCTGTCATCAAGTGAAAAGATAGAATACATTGCCACAAACTTGGTTCAACTTTTATTGTTTTTTATTTTTATTGTACAGCGATTAATCAAGTTAAACACAACACGAGAAGCATGACTACAAATTTAATCGAAATCTTGAGCCTATTTCTCCGACCATGCTAACCTCTTTCCCAATGTTGCACCCTTTCCATCTAAATTCTCTGATTCACACATGTTTGTTGAAATTACAGATGCTGAAATATTGTTGTTCCGTAGGTGTCTTATCTGTGTTTTCACAGAAAAGTATTTGTGGAAATGAAATAAAAATATTCCCAGAAATACTTCCACCTACCAGAACTCTCAAATGCCCTTGACATTAGCAATGTAAACAAATAGAAAACATAAAGTTTAAATAAGTTTTCCTCTTGAGTTATAAGAACACGTTGTTTACATTGTGTTTAACCAAATCATTTTATTTCCGACACACGTTTGTATTCTTCTTCAATAAAAAAAAGCATCACAAACATTATTTGGAAAGTAAACAAAGAACCAAAGAGAATGACTAAATTACTTAACATCACAAAAATCCCCCTTAAAGATGATAATGAAAGTGAGAGCTTAACTCACAGACAGTCTGTTGTCAGTCAGCAAAGCAACAACTGTGTTTTTTATACCAAGCCTGATTAGTGTGGTGAATATGACACATGTTCCAATTTCTTAAAGTTTGAGGATTAGTCAAACGAACTGATTAAGTGTTATCTTTCAATACCTACCCTACCGTATAAAAATGGTAATAAAACATAGCATTTTGTAAATAAAAAACCTATCGATTAGATATCCGCAATTGCCCTAATAATTCAACATACCTGCAAATATTAGAATCTAGTGAAAATTCTTAGGCCAGTGGGTTATCGATCGCCGACGCCCTAAGTTTGTTTGTTGTGCGGTTGTGATTTCTAGTAGAGTAATTTTTTTTTTTTTTTTCTATGTTTTGAATTAAAAGATTGAGAAAATGGAAAGTAGTCCAATTGTAAGACGCCGGATCATAACTCCAACATCTGATCAGCAAAATTCGGATCCGTTGCTAGTGCATTCGTTTCAATACGATGAGGTAAAACTGTGCGAATGATCTTTGAACTGTGATTGTGAATTTATCGTTAAACGCCAAACGTAATGTGATAAATTGTGAAGCGTGAATGAAAGTTAGCAAAGTATGGTATTTAAAAAAAAAAATAGAAGATAGAAGTTAAGCAGCCGGCAGACTGATAAACAATTAGTGATATGCGATGAGTTCATTAGCAAGTAGGCAGGAAGTCTATTGAATGAAAAGAAGACTAAGATTATGTAGAAAACATTGCATAATTCAGCTCTTCCGAACCAACTTATACTGCCTTCAACCTCTTTGGTATTCAAAAATTTGTATTGCCGTTTTGCCTGAAGAATGAACAGTTGACAATTGTCATTGACATTGTCGAGTCACCAAGATCAGTAGTGCTAGCAAAATAAAAGCGCAAAGGATTATTCTTTATTCTCCAAACAGTTTACCTGTTTTACTTGACACAATACTCTTGATACGAACACTGACTTAGTTTATGAACGATGACTCTCTCACTTTTGTGCGTTTTCAACCTTATAAGAATGTCCTTTCACCTTTGAAAAACAGTTTAATCACCTTTAGCAATAATTTAACAAGTCTTTCGAGAGCTATTACACTTCCACCCGCCCAATGCTGGAGTACAATTCTCATATCTGGCCAGGTGCTCCTCGAACATCTTTGTGCCTTCTAACATAGCGTGGAGATTGATAGGTGATAGTTAAACGTTGCTTGCACCTCTCTTTCTTGCTCTAGTGAAAAACAAGTTGCATTCCTCCCCTGAAATAATTTAGCAGCAACGCCCACCTCGCTAGGAATGTCCATCATTACCGCAAACCCAACCTCGGGCTACAGCAAAGCGTAGAGATTCATTCACTATCCGAATGTGGAATGCTATACTAGACTCTGTGTTTGATTTATTAGATGGGTTTGATTTATTAAGCTTACTACCAGCGATTAGAACAATAGATTTAAGCTTAAAAATATTTAAACTAAAAAAAAGATATATAAAGACAAATAAATAAATATATTTACAAATATACAATGCTTAATTCTAAGTTGAAGTGCAAGGTTTAGAAGTTGAAAGGGGAAGCGGAGTATAGATTTTTTCTTAGAGAAGAGGAACTAAGGGAAAAGTCAAAGGTATTTCCTACAGCAATCGCAGAACGTAGCATTCTGCATATGGGGTTGAAATAAGCGTAATTTGTGCGGAGAGTAGGGAGGTGGAAGAAGGGGACAGAACGAAGGTTACATGGATTAGTGTTCATGTAAATCAGCTCAAGTAATTCCGGGGAGTCTATGGTACCGGTCAAGATCTGATGGACGAAAATTATATCGGCGATACGACGACGTTTCGAAAGAGTGACCATGTCAATTAGTCGCAAACGGCTTTCATACGCAAAGCGAATCTTAGAAATCTTCGCTGCACAGCTTCAATTCTACGGGATTGAGTTATTTGGTAGGGAGACCAAACCTGACTAGCATATTCAAGAATTGGTCTAACATAAGTATTGAATAATGATTTAGTGACGTAGGGGTCGGAAAATTCTCTAGACCAGCGTTTGATAAACCCAAGAGAGGAATTTGCTTTCGCTATAATATAGTTAATGTGAGAGTGGAAATTCAGCTCTTTATCACAAATAACCCCAAGATCACGAATAGACGAAACTCTGGGGATAGGCACGTTACTGAAGTAGTACGTTCGAAGACTAGAGGGTAAGCGTTTACGCGAGAAAGTCATAGATTGACATTAATTAACGTTAAGCTCAAGAAAGTTCTTATTGCACCAAGTAAGAAAAGCATTTAGGTCTTTTTGAAGAAGAGAGGAATCTTGAGAAGAGGATATTACTTTTATAATTTTAATGTCATCTGCATAAATAGACAGATCACAGAAAGAAATAATACTAGCGACGTCATTTATTGCAAGCACAAACAGGAGTGGACCTAGATGGCTGCCTTGGGGAACGCCAGAAGAGGCAAATATCGGGTTAGAAACAGCTTTTCTAAAAACTACTCTATACACACGGTTCTCTAGGTATGATTTGACCCATTCGATAATTGAAGGTGGGAAGCCAAAGGCTTTGAGTTTGAGATAGATAATTTGATGGTTAATTTTGTCGAATGCTTTACTAAAGTCTGTAGTAATAACATCGATCTCGTTGCCCTTTTCCATGGCCAAGAGAGTCTTTGATACGAATTGGGTAAGGTTAGTCGTAGTAGACCTTCCTTTTAGGAATCCGTGTTGAAGTGAAGAGACAATTGGTTTACAATGAAAATACAGAGAGTCGTACACAACGCTTTCGAAAAGTTTAGGGATGGCGGAGAGCTTAGCTATCGGTCGATAGTTCGAGATTTGGTTTTTACAGCCCTTTTTGAAAATTGGGAAGATAAAAGATTCTTTCCAGAGAGAAGGGAAAACAGCCTGGAAAAGAGAAAGTTGAAAAATATTAGCAAGGGGTTGATAGAGCACTGATGCGCACTTTTTAAGGAAAATTGCCGGGATTCCGTCTGAACCAGGTGAGAAATCATCATCCAGTAACCTTAATTTATCACAAACAGTCTGGGGACAAACATTAAGAAAGACAAGAGATGTTTGCGGCCTATTCATCAGAAACCTGTGATAGTCAAGGTCAGGATCATTCAGATCATTGGCATATGATTGTCTGAAAAAGGTAGCAAAGAGATTAACAATTACTTTGGGGTCATCGGTAGATTTGTCAAGGAAATTAAGTGTTGAAGGAAAACCGTCAGATTTTCTCTTGACGTTAATAAATTGATAAAAACGCTTCGGATCAGTGATAAGAGAGAATTGCATTTTATCAAGATAGGTTAAGTATAAAGATTGGCATAAAGTTGAGAAGTTAGAAGAGGTGTGGTTCCTCCACATTGCAACTCACAAAAATTCAAATTCATTGGGCATCGGTGTCTCCTATTAATTCCTCTCCTATTTTCTTAAATGCTCGCACTGTGTTTTATAACATTATAAGGGTATTCATAACTCCTTGATGTGCGCGCTAATTATAAAAAAAACACTGCCGTGATAAGGGTTTTCCTACTAAGCAGTTATGAATCGCCAAAAACTTGAAGGTCTTTTCTATCCCTCACAAAATACGTTCACAACCGAATTTGTCTCAAGCAAAAATGTTAGGCGTGATTAAAATAAAATACATATATATTGGGTACCGCAACAGTTTTCAATCATAACTTGTGTGTTGTGTGGAAATAGAAAGGACTTAAATCTTTTTTTGCTGATTTAGAAATGCTCATGGAGAAAACGCTTTTCATGGCACGAAATTACTATTGGAGAAATGGCCAGTACATTTTCTTTGATTTTTCTGGGAATCGAACCTCAAACCTATCACGTAACAGGCAAGCAGCCCGTCCCTGAAAAGGCGAATCTTCCTCCCCTTCCAATTACCGTCCAATTGCAGTAACGTCCCTTCTTTCCAAGGTCATGGAAACGTTGATAAACCGTCAACAACGAAATATCTTGAAGAACGAAAGCTTCTTAATGATCGACAGTACGGCTTTCGTGGCAAACGTTCCACTGGTGATTTGATGGCTTATCTCACCGAAAAGTGGAACCAATCTTTACATTGTTTTGGAGAAAGTAAGATTATTGCGCTTGATATTTCTAAGGCATTTGATAGAGTTTGGCATCAGGCTCTTTTATCGAAAATGCGTGCTTTTGGTATCGATGAATCTCTTCTTCGTTGGATTAGAAATCACCTTTCCGACCGTTCAATACAAGTTGTGTTGGATGGCTTCAAGTCTGATACCCACTTCATAAATGCTGGTGTGCCGGGCTCCGTATTGTCTCCGACTCTCTTCTTCATTTTCATAAATGATCTCTAGTCTGAAACTTCTAATCCGCTTAGCTGTTTTGCTGACGACTCGACCCTCAGTTTTTCATATTCGTTTTCAAATTCCCGTCCCTGCTCATCGGATGTGGAATTGGAACGGTTGCGTATGATAAGCTCATTGAATTCTGACCTTGACAGCATTGTTACGTGAGGTCATAAGAACCGAGTAGAATTCAATTCTTCGAAAACTCAATGCTGTCTCTTGTCGTTGAAGCTTAACATTCCCCCATTTCCATTATCCATGAATGGTACCTGCATCCAAGAAACCGAAAAGCTGTCAGTACTTGGTATGTGTGTAAACGATGATCTTCGTTGAAATGACCACATATTTGAGGTAAAAAAAACGCTGCTAAATGCTTAGGTTTCTTGAGACGATGTATGAGATTCTTCACCCTTTCTGATCTGGCTACAATTTATAAGGCCTTTATCCGCCCAGAACTGGAGTATAACTCCCATATCAGATCAGGTGCTTCTCAAACATCTTTGCGCCTACTTGATAGGGTACAAAACAGAGCGTTAAGATTGATAGGTGATAAGTTCAATCGTAGAATCGATTGATTCTCTTGAACATCGTCGAAACCTTACCTGTCTTTGTCTTTTTTAGCGCTTTTTTCACAAACAATGCTCTAGTGAAAAAAAAACATCTTTTTCATTACGCCATGGGCACTGCAGTGACTCTTGAAGCCGTCCCAAATATTGATCAAAGTAATTAAAATGAAGCAATTGGTGATGCCTACTTTCTCTTCTGTTAAAAATAGAATATTGAAAAGTTGACAAATGCAAAGTTTATGTTAAATTTGTTGAATTTTGTTTCTTTAAGAATTTTAGTGTCGCATATGGCTGCCAACTGCTTTAAAGTTTCAAAGAATTTTAAAATTGTAAACCAAAGAGGGGTTTTTTCATAAATATTTAATCTAAATGTTTTTTTAATGAGCTCTTACAATAAATGCATCTAGAGTAGAGTCTTCATTTTTTTGTATGACCCGATAGAACTGTTCCTTCTCCTCTCACAAGATTCACCAATAGATTGCTACCTTGCAAACCACCACTCCTTGTTTCTCAACTCGTATAAGAGCATTTTTTTGTAAGCCTTGATTCTTGATAATTGCTGCAGATTTTAAGTATGAAGTCAGCTTGTTTCCAAGTAAATTGCGTAGCTAGGTGTGTTTTGAGGTAGATTGAAGTGCTTTTTTAAGAAATTCCTATGGAACTTTTCAACGGCCTCGTGCTCATCTATTCTCCAAACCTGAGAAGCATAGCACAGAATTGATTTACCACCGAATCAAATATTTTTTTTATATTTTGTTGAAAGCACATTTTTCCATGACATATTTAGTAAGCTTTGCGAGCTATTGGCTTTCTCAATATAAGGTGTTTTCTGAAGTCTAGAGTTGGATTCAGTCTTACTCCCAAGTATTTAATCTCTTTCGTTGTTTCCAAAAGATTCCCGTCATAGCTATATCTCCTTAGGTTTTGAGCGTGTGAGGATCTTGAGAACACCATAATTTTAGATTTTTCAGTGTCAATTGGTTAGTCCCCATCTCTTGATAACCGATTGATCATTAATTGTAAGTTTTCTGTTGATTCAGGGAGAATAACAATGTCATTAGCATACAACAAGGCATTTATATTCAACTAAGCGATTCTTATTGCTCCAAGTAGATCATCTACTATATCATTAATAAACAATGAAAAAAGGAAGACACTGAGGACACAACCCTGTTTTACACCAGTACTCGTTCGAAACCACTCAGAGAAAACTCTGCCATCCCAAGAAGCTGCATTTGTGTTCGTGTACATTTCCTTGATTATTTTTATAAATTTGGTAGATAGACTAGAGAGTTTATAAAAAAGTTAATTTCTGTTGACTAAATCGAAGGCTATTTTCAAGTCGACGAAGAACGAATAAACTTTTTGTTCCTGACTCGAAACGCTCGAACAATTAATGTAAGTGTATAAATCTGATCAATTGTAGAAAAGTGTTTTCTTTAGCTAGCTTGAAAATCAGATAGGATGTTTTTTTGTTCAGCCCATCTTTCCAGTCTCTCTACAAGAATACCGCAGAATATTTTGGCTATGACATTCGTAAATGAAATGCCTCTGTAATTTTGAGCAACGTCCAAGGGGCTTTTTTATGTATTGGGAATATTATTTTTATTTGTATTTCGAAGACCTATTTAAAATTTCATCAAGATCCGTTGAGTATTTCCCGAAAAATCTTGACCACCTATTTTATAAGCACAGTTTTATATCGTACTTACTGACTCAATTTGCTTACAAGTGGTTGTATATGGTGTGTGACATCTGGCATGTCACCTTGGAAGCAACATTGACTTGAGTAAGACGTCTTATCAAATTGTCACCTCAATTTCCTAGTTATCTTTATAGCAATACGTCAATTTTGTACGTCCTCTGATCAAAGCCGCTGCTGAAGAAATCGCAGAATGACAGTAAAACAGCTTATTTGCCTCCCTCTTTCTTCACATTTGCGTACCTTTTTTCAAAGTCAGTTTTGTTCCTCTTCCCTAGACTAGGAAAGTTTATCACAAAATGTGAACTTAAGCGAGAAACATATGAAAACAAATTCGTTATAAGAGGCTTTGAACGTTCAAGTAGCAGTTTTGAGTGACCAATTATTTCAAGTACTTTCGATTGGTTCTCTGATATAACATCTCCACTTAGCACTCCTCAATTGCATTGCCCAAAGCTATAAAGATAATAAAAATAAAACAAGAAGGTTGAATGTCTAGATTAGATTGACCGTAAGATTTACTACTTTGTTTACTTTTACTTGAGTATTATAGTCTGATATTGAAAATCAGCTACAGAAACTTTGAAACCTTATTTCCAGCCCGAGAAACCGTACCTCAAGTACATAACTACGAAGAACAAAATCAATGCCTACTGGGGCCCAGTGTTTTTCGCATTTTGGATACTTCTCTACTATTGCATTGCAATTCCAGCCTTTCATCGTTTACCCAAACCTTTGAACATCCAAAACGAGGCTAAATATCCCGATCGTTTCATTGCTGAACGTGCCGAGGTTAATCTACATCGCCTTGTTGCCATTGGCCCTCGTGTTGTTGGCAGCAAAGCTAATGAACTAATTACCGTGAACTATTTCATTGATGCGATAAGGAATATCAAGAAAGAAGCACATCATGAAATCGATATTGAAATGGATGTTCAGACAGCTTCGGGTAGCTATGTCCATTGGGAAATGGTGAACATGTATCAGGGCATTCAGAATGTGGTTGTCAAAGTCGGAGCAAAGGACTCGAATAGTTCTACATATTTGCTAGTGAATAGTCACTATGACTCTGTTCCTGGAGGACCTGGTTGGTTTGCAAAATGTTTTCAATTGACTCTTATTCAATGATTGAGTGTCTTAGGTGCTGGGGATGACGGCACCATGGTTGCCGTTATGCTGGAGGTGTTACGTGTTATTTCAAAGGCTAAGCCTCTGAGGAACCCCATTCTTTTTCTCTTCAATGGAGCCGAAGAGAATCCGTTGCAGGCATCTCATGCTTTTATCACGCAGCACAAGTGGGCCAAATTTGCCAAGTAAGTGCCTTGTCACAAGATTCGAAGTGTAGAATCTTAAATGACCAGTAACAATTTTACAACTTCCATTTGCTAGAGCACTCATCAACTTGGACTCCGCTGGTAGTGGAGGACGGGAGCTTCTCTTCCAATCTGGCCCTAACCACCCTTGGCTTATGAAGGTAAGAATAAGTCATAGGATTGTATGAGTCACTCATTCGTATCTTCTTTCTGTAGTACTACCACAAAAGTGCCATGCACCCCTTCGCATCAACCGTGGCTGAGGAGATGTTCCAAAGACACTTCATTCCCTCCGACACTGACTTCAGAATCTTCCGAGATCATGGCCGAGTTCCTGGTAAGTAAATACAGAATTTGTCAAAGGAACTTTTCACACTCAGAGTTTAAACCATAGGACTCGATATGGCCCACAACTACAACGGGTACGTGTATCACACACCTTTCGACCGGCCTGAAATTATTCCCCGAGGAACATTCCAGCACACAGGGGACAATGTCCTGGCCCTAGCACGAGCAATAGCGAACTCTCGTGAACTTGAAAATACCTCGGTAAAAAGTTTTCAACTCAAAACACTTGAATTTCTTTAACACCAACCGTACATCGTTTCAGCAATATGCCGAAGGTCACACTGTTTTCTATGACGTTCTGGGGTACTTCCTAATCTTCTACAGTGAATCCGAGGGCATCATTTTAAATATTGTGGTGTGCATCATAGCACTCGTTTCGATTAGCGGCTCATATTATATGATGTCCCAACACACTGGCATACCAAAGAGCAGAATCATCAATCGCGCGTCCATCTTGTTTGGAGTTCATGTCCTCGCCTGCATTGCTGCGATATGCCTCACTTTCCTAATGGGTATTTTTATGGATCTAATACATATGCCAATGTCATGGTTCACCAATTCATGGCTCGTACTTGGCCTCTACTTCTGTCCTCTCTTCTTCGCAATGGGCATTGTGCCAGCGTTTTTCCTCCACAAAACCAAAGATGTGAGTTCATTATTTTATTTAAAGCAGGACATTCAACTTGATATGGGAATTAAATTTTACAGGATCGCCTACCGGTTTCATTCCGAGTGCAGCTTATCTTACACGGACACTGCCTGTTTCTGGTTTTCCTAACTCTAATTTTGACCATCTGCGGTATTCGTTCGGCATTTTTGTTTATGCTGACGATTTTATTTTATTCTATGGCCCTCATAATCAATCTCATCACAAAATTACACAACCAACGTAAGTGGCGCTGAAAAAAATTATTTCGTCTGGTCTAATGGTGTTTTTGTGTTTTTACGTACTTAGCTCTCCTTTGGCTATGGCCTCATGTGATATGCCAGATATTTCCTTTTCTGTTCTACGCCTACTTGTCGCATGGATTTTTTGTGGCCTTCATCCCTATGTGTGGACGTTTTGGCGCAAATACAAATCCGGATTTGATTATTTGTGCATTTACAGTGGGTGTTGGCATTCTGTGTGGAGCTTTTATGGTAAGATAGAAGTCACTACCAATCGATTTGAAAAGGTTACAGCAGCCATTGCACACGAAAAGAGTCTACTTCAGTTTCCAAGTGATTCACACGACTAATTTCAAAATGCATGCCATTTACGTCGTCGAAGAGGACTTCATAAATTACTCAAACGAACTTTTCTCTTATTAACATTCTCCATTACAGATACCAGTGGTAAACTTGTTCAAAAAGTCAAAAACTCTCTTTTCATCGTTGCTTGTCATAACTTTGTTCTTTATCATCTTGGCAGCCACACCGATTGGCTTTCCATATCGTCCCGAAACGTCCGTCCAACGATTCTCAATTTTGGTAACCAAAGCTTCACATTCATTTGAGTGGTCTTTGCGCAATAACCTAATTGAATGTTTAACCTACTCTTTCAGCACACCAGACGAGTGTTTCATGAAGCAGACCTATCAGTGCGTAGAGTTGAAACAGGATATTTCATTTTTCCCAATGACAGACGAACTTATTCAGTGAAACGTAAGTAACTACACATAGTTTCCTTGAATTTATGTTGCACACCGAACACATATATTTTTGCAGAAGAAGCCCTCAACATGACCAAAGCCAGATCTCTTTCCTCTGACTGTGATTCTGAAGTGTTCTGTGGCTTGCCTGTTTACAATCACAGATGGCATAAGTCAAGGTAACTTGATATAAGTTCCTTATAACTTTCAAAATGCTGATTGTTATGAACTTGTTATTGTTTGTGAAATTCCAGGAGCTCGAGTCTATGGATTCCCGGACCAGACCCTGTATTTGATAAGCTTCCCCAACTGACAATTATTTCAAAGAACCAATTATCCAAAACCAAAATTCGTTACGAGATGAAAGTTTCCGGTCCGGATCACATGAGCATATTCATAAATCCACTGAATGGAGCTAGGGTCAAGGACTGGAGCTTCCATCAGACGCCATTACGACTCGGTTGGAGTGGTCCGTACTTCATTTACTTTTCGTATGGCATTGACCCGAAGCCGTTGTTCTTTTTTGTGGAACTTGAGGTAGGTACACCCATAGCAACCGAAACGGATCAAATTTCGCACACATCAAGTTCCAGTCTCTGCTTAATTATGATGGTTGAAAAGTGAGCGACCGAATCGAAAAAATGTTCTTCATTTTGAGGAAAGGGATACTGAACAAATGGGCTGCGATACATAGTTCGTTGCCCTTTGAACCGTCGGCAATGATTAATGTCTGACAAATGAGTGTGGTTGTTGGTTACTCTACAAGAAAATCAATCAAAGTATATCTGATTTCGAGAGTAATGAGCTTATGGTATACAATTGAGTTACTTTCAACTTGTTACAATCACAGATGACATAAGTGTTTGGTGTTGAAATTTAATTTCTCTCTTTTCAATTTTTATCTATGGTCTTGTTCGGGATAACCACGATTATTGTATCTTTCAGAGAACAACTGGTGATTGGAGCTTAGAAAACATTGAAATTGGTATCAGTGGTCATTGGAATCATCATGACGAAATGAAAACACCAGAGTTCAGGACGTTCCTGGCAAGCTTCCCTAAATATGTGGATGCAACAGCATGGCCGAGCTCTTACGAGTCGTGGAAGTATTAGAGGAAAAATTAGCTTGTCAACGTCTACTTATAATTTAATGTGTGTACCTACTTGAAACATTAAGCAGTCATTTAGTTTTTACTTATTTGTAATAAAGTCAAATGATCAAACCTTTTTTTGTTGTCCAGATCAGGCAATAGCCTTTTTCGATTTTCCACAAGTTTTAAGCAAAAATCGGTTTCAGCAAAAATCGGTTCGAGCAAAGCTATGTCCAAGAAATTTTCGGTTCAAGCAAAGGTCGGTCCAAGCAGTGATAGGTCCGAATAGAGATTGGTTCAATCAATGACTGGTCAATCAATGACTGGTCCGAGCAAAGATCGGTACGACCGAATATCAAGGTAACTATCGGTTCTAGCGAAGTTCGGTCCGAGCAAAAACCGGAAGGACAGAGATCGACCCGAGCAAAGATCAATCCGAGCAACGTACGATCCGAGTAAAGATCGGTCCGAGCAAAGATCGATCCGAGCAAAGTACGATCCGAGTAAAGATCGATCCAAGCAAAGATCGATCCGTGCAAAGATCGATGTGAGCAACGGTCGATCCAAGCAAAGATCGATCCGAGCAGTGATCGGTTCGAAAAAAGATTGGTCCGACCACAGATCGGCCCCGCAAATGATTGGTCTGAGCAAAAACCGGTCCGATCAAAAATCAGTCCGAGCAAAGGTCGTTCCTAGTAAAGATCGGTACCAACAAAGATCTGTCGTCCAAGTTTAATAAGGTAAGGTGAAGAGTATAAAGGTCAGGAATATAACTATTGAGGAACACTGTGAGGCCGAATAGACTTTTTCCGCAAAGTACACTATGTTGTTGTTGCTAGACGTACAAAGATACAAGCAATGGTTGAAAGATTTGCTATGAAATTGAAACTAGCAATATGGCAAAAGGTTGTTAAATATAATTTCGATTAAAAGTGAATTTTTAGCATTTATTTTTTATTTTTTAAGTCCAACATTGTCCCGGTTGAATGAATTCCCCACAAATTTTGATAACCGAAACTTAAAACGGAATCATGTCTTACCTTTCATATGGAAAAACTTTCCGATGGAGTATTCCACCCAGACTCAGAAGACTCATCATCCTTGAAAAGTGAATTTATTAGTTTTTATGGATTAATCAAAAACAAGTTACCAAGATGATAGTGGTGTCTATTCAGTTGGAGATAGTTTATCACTGGCTGAGAGAACGAAGCGTTGTATCTTGAAGCGTTGTCTTCTCAGACAGTTGCCATTAAATCTAATTGCTTTGACTCTAGCTTAACCCAATCAGTCCAATGTTCACCTCTTTTGGGTGTCGGGGCATAGAAATATTCAGGCAAACTACAAAGTCGATGAATTTGTCAAAAGTGAAATTCCAATCGCTACCTCTAGTCTAAGCGGGATTCAAAAACGTGCTTGTCTTCTTCAAAATAAAAATGCACGATTTAGTTGCACCAACTTACTCTCGCAATCAAATTACAACATTAAATGCTTAAGGATGTACGCGACTTATGAAAGTCAATCTTTTGCATGTTCTTGAAATATTTGAATTGTAAAATATTTCAATAAACCCAAACATTCAATAAAATATCTTCATAACCAGTTACATGGTGTGTACTGTTGAAGAGAGATTTGAAATGCGACTACTGCACTATGGTAAGAGGTACCTACTAAATGGTTACCATTCTTTTCAATTCCCGATAAGCATTTATTTTGTATTCCTCAAATGTTGCCCTCCAGCCGACTTGGAATCCATACAAGTCGTAATAATACTGTGCCTTATATTGTTATCATTATTCATTCAACTACAAGTGAGTGTTTAAAAAGTATACATTAAAGTAGAGTTACCGCTACCGCGCGGAAGCGTGTTTTTAAAGAGCCTTAGTTGTTTATGCTTTTATGAAGCTTTTGAAATTAAATTACTTAATTTCAGGAAGCGAGTGTTGTCATTTATGTGTTCTAATCTTCGTTTATATGTACAGATTATATGACCGTTGTCATATTTCAATAGAAAAAATAATTGGTTGTCTAATCTCATGGCAGGATGAAAATTCTGTCATGACTTCCAAGGAAGAAAGCCTTATATTTTGATTTGAAACTGTATTTTTTCACGCGTTAGTCATAAAATCGCTCATGTATACTTATTATCAATACATCATCTATACACTATTATAAAGAGTAAAGATATTTTCAAGTGATTGAAAGGTGTGAGCTGCACTTTTCCGTACTAAGGCAGCAAGAAAGGTTTTTCGAAATATGTATTGAGTTATTGTTTTTGTTTAGAAGGAGTACTGTTATAGCATTTTATATTTATTACATTTATATTTAAATGAATGTTTAAGGAGTAACACCACTCTAACAGCCTAAAATAACGTGTTTTTTGTATTTTTTTTTCTTTTAGGTGAAAGGAAAGGTAATGAGATTGTAATATTGGAGGAAGTTATTTAGCTTATATTTAAGTAACAAAATAGAAAATTATTAAAAAAAAATATTCAAAAATGACGGCACCAAAGCCATTTTGCTCTGCGGCAGTCAGTGTAACTGCTGCAAATTTGGATCTAGAGAAATACGTAGGGGATTTTAAAAATATTGATTTTTGTGTAATTGGCGAGTATTTGAATTAAATAGTTAAATTTTCAACAAAAAAAAAAAGTCTCTTGTTAGTTAATTATGATTAAATGAACTCATCAAAAATCCCCTTTCTCTTTAAAATATTATTTTCGAGATATTGTAACAAATTCGAATGAAAGAACGAAAACTTTTGGAGTTATGCTGCGTGCCGTTTAGAAAATTCGTGTTTCGAGAAAAACAGTAGACGCTGTTAACATCGGTGATGATGAGTTGCATGTTAACTTGAAATGCATACGACGAATAAATTAATTCAAAGTTAAAAAGAAAATTTGCTTTCAATTGTTTTGGTCACTAAAGGATCCTTTTCAATTTTAATTTTTAAGTACGCTATATTTTTACCTACTTAATCAATTATTTCGCACTTTGTATACATTTTTTTTGCATTAACGGTGTCTCCTACGCAACAAAATGGCGGAATATTTGGAGTTAAATAACAGTTTACTCTTAAGATGACCACCAAAAGTTTTTTAATTGAAAAAAAAAGTTATCGGAGATCGTTGGAAGAAGTTTTTGTTAATAAAATTCAAGTGAATTTCAATGGCTTATCATTTCCGATCATTTCCGCCCAAGTTACACCTCAAAATATATTTATGTCAAGGCGTTCTGTGCAAACTGTGTCACCGGCTTATGCCTCAATATTTCTGCATGGTAAAATTATTCAGCATAGTCAAAAACATGCTCAATATTGTACTAATGGTTTAATAAAAAAAAATAATGCGTGGAGTCCTTCCGCGCGGAAGAAGTGGAACTTCACGTCAAAGACTAGGGATTAAATACTTTCTATTATTTCATTTGTGGAGAAAAGAAAACACAACACTACTTTCAATGAAGCAATCGAAATTAATTTTTCACACACACGGCACAATTTTTTTATTATTGTTAATTTTGGAATGCTACGTGACTATATATGTTGTTCTGTAACGAAAGGACGTTAATTCTTATATATCACCTTTTGGTCACGTAAATAAATAAAAAGAAAAAATCAAGTTTTGATTATTTGTTTTATTTTAAACTCATCGACTCATATCGTCGAATCATATCGCTGATGATGGTATCGTGCCGATACCGAAACAATTGTCCGAAAACTTTTTTAAAATAAAACAAATAATCAAAATTTGATTTTTTCTTTTTATTTATTTACGTGACCAAAATGTGATATATAAGAATTAACGTCCTTTCGTTACAGAACAACGGCACAAATTGAAAAACTATTTTGAAGAACTTAATGGGATCTTGAGATTTTTCTTAACAAATGAATTACAAATTTACTAAACGCATTAAAAAGAACAAACTAGTTTCAATTGGATTTTCTCCGAAAATAATGCAAACTTCCACCGAAGAACACATTTCACTACAATTAAATCGTCTGGCTGAACGAGGAATTGCGAGCAGTGCCGAAAAGTATGCAATCGATAATCCACGTTAAACGTGTTACGCTTCCATGTTTGCAAGTCACACAAGAAGTTTCACCTTATCAAAAAACATCCTTACAAAAACGGTTTTTTTAATGCAGAAACCCAAACTCTTCCCTTGAAGAAGTTTGTAATTGAAAAACATATAACTGTTAACTGTGACAAAAGATTCGAAATTACTTAGAGCAACCTACGTATATAGAAATCGATGAAAATGTCTTATAAAAAATCTAATCAAGGTTTTTAACTGGGACTCGTTTATTTTTAAAATAGTAAGGGGCATTTTTGTTTAATCTAAGGTTATTAAAAAATATTGAGTTTTACTTCTCGGAAGCATTTAATATGCCTTCCTGTATTGTTCGTGCTTTCTTACTCTTAATTAATTTATTACAGTTAGATTGTAAGAAAAATAAATAACAACTGCTGCCTCTCTACTGTGAGGTGCAAATGCACTCAATAAATAATTTGTTTTATTTTAAGTAACCTCATCCATTTCATTTTATATCCAGGGTGACCAGTTTATATATATTGAATAGAAGATATTTTGTAGTTAAGAAGCTGTAATGGTTAGTATGTTTCCTAGTTTTATTTTTTGTGTGCCTTTGCCGAGATACTTTCGATTTGTAATTTTTATTTTTCATTCAAACAAAATTCTTTTAATTTTTAAGTTGACTAATTTTGGTCCGTTTTATAGTTTTTTTTGTCACGAAAATACTTCTAGTAAAGGGTTTTCCAATAAGAGTGATATGATTTCTTTTTAAAAAAAGACACACTTGTAGTTAAGGAAATTCAAATATTTTTTATTTAATGTGCAGTTCAATCAATACAATTAAGTTTTAAATAAAACGTCTTTCAAATTACCACCACGACTTCTTCTGCTGCAACAAATTCGATGAACCCAATTTTCGAGCGCTTTTTCCACTAAATCAAGTCGTATATCATGAATGGCACGTTAAATATTGACTTGTAAGGCTTCAAGAGAATCTGGTTTATCCTGAAAAACCAATGACTTCAAATAATCCCACAAAAAATATTCTATTGGTGTTAAATCGCAACTTCTTGAAGGTCATTAAATATCACCATTTCTTAAAATAATCGAATCTCCAAACTTTTCTCCCAATAATTAAACTTTTGCATTTGCTATGTGGCACGTAGCCCCTTCTTGTTGAAAACAAATGTTGTCAAGATGAACTTCTTCCAATTTCGGCCATAAGAAGTTGGTTATCATCGATCTATACCGTTCTCTATTGACAGTAATGGTGTTACCAGGTTCGTTTTGAAAGAAATATTGACCGATGATTCCACCAGCCCAAAAACCACACCAAACTGTTAATTTAGGTGAATGTAATGGTTTTTCATGAATATTTTGTGGATTTCCATCGCACCAGAATCGAGAGTTTTGTTTATTTACCGCACTTGTCAAATGAAAGTGAGCATTATCGGAAAAGATGTTTTTCTTACAAAATAGTTGTAGTTTCGAAGTTGTTCCATGGCAAAATCAGAAAGCTGACGGCGTTTACGGTGGTGCAATTGTGAAATTGTAAACACTTCTGAATGCAATAAAAAACAAATGACATATCATGACATAATACAAATGGCCGAAACGTCACTACAAAATCATATCATACCTATTGGAAAACCCTTTATAATGCTACTCCAGCATTAAACAATAAAACATCTTAATTTTTGATTTTTCACCTCATGTCTGTCTTTCAATTGACTTTTTTCATAGTTATACAATTTTTTAAGATGAACATGAGAGAATCGTGTCTCCGATGGGTCATAATCGTAACTTAGTAAACAATGTTGACGAAGTAAAACTTTCGTTGGTATCCCTGGTTAATCTCTTTTGTCTACTACCGGTATTTATATTATCAACAATTGAATAAGCAGAATAAGTATTCCAAATTTATTGCAACCGACAATGGCGTGCTACCAACCGATAAACGAAACGATAATAATTCGATCCAAAATCCAATCGATAATAGCCGATCAGTGTCGGCAATGACTTCTTAATCTTTTTATAATTGAAGATAAGAAATAAAACTTAACGAATCAACATAAATGAACTGTTTTCAAATGTTTAATTCGCGAATGCTTCTGTTGAGTCTCTGCCGTGCCTTGATGGAGTAATGTTTTCTGTTCAAGTTTGATTATTTTTTGTTTAACTTAATTTGCGAAAAAGATTCGGTGATTTTTTTTTACCAAAGGTAAGTTTACTCATATTATTTCTGTGAGTTCAAATGATATATACGATAGTGAGTTTTTTATACTTATCTCTGTGTTAAACCTAAAGTTTTTCAATTTTAATAACGAAGGAAGCTTTTAAAAATGTGAGTAAGTTTTTTTCCTGTCGTCTCAAAAACCATCAAATTTACGAAACTCCATGCTATTGAAGCTGAGTCTGATCTCTTAATGTTCGATTGCTAACGGAGCATTTATACTTTAAAGGTTCTCCCAAGCCAAAGATTTTTTTTCAGTTGCGTCAGCGGCAGAAACGCTGACTTTGAGTGCAAAAACCCTTTGGCTTGGAAGGTCCTTTAGGCTATCCCAAACCAATGTGTTACGACAAGTTCAGCTGTCAAATAAGGTTTAGATAGCGACATATGAGAGATTGGCCACACTGGCACGACACGAACAATACCTACAAATTGGAAATTATTATTTAAAGTCATATTTTTTCCAATTTTAAATATTCCTCAAATTTAAAAATCTTTTTCTGTGAAGTATTTTTTTAACGACTAAATGGATAATTGATTTGAGCTTTTATAAAATATCATAAATTCATAGATTCTGTTTGACGAAAATCAAATCCCAGCTAATTTTTATTTGGCATAGTTAAATCAATTAATAAACCTATTTGCAAATAATGTCAATATTAGACATCAACAGTAATTGCGATAAGGTTAACCGGAATTTCAAGAAGTCACACACTAATACATTTAGTTAAATTATTAAGCAGAAATTTCCAGAATAGTTCAATAATCATTATCAACAAAATATCCTCGTCGAGTATTTGCTTTGCTAAGTGCACACGTATTCCATGAGTTTAGATGCAAAATTGTATATTGATATCCATTATCTACTGTGCTAAACCAAATACATTGATTATGTGAAAACTGAGTAGTGGTTTTTCGTAGTCGCTTTCAGAACGGTCTTGTATTGGGTACATACAAAGTTTTTTGCTGTCCAATAGACCCATGTTGCTCATTTGTCTTTTACCAGCTTGATATCGTCGAATTGTAATGTTATCCAAAAACCTCTGAGAAAGTTCTTCAAAAGACGTTGTAGGATAACATTAAAAACTCCTATAGTACCAAGTTCTTTCTGGGTTTTGAACCAATTTCGAACTCTAATTTTCACCGAATATTAAAACTCAAGGACCTAAATGGTTCCCTTGGGGTACACGAATGGTTGATGGAAAAGTGAAATTAATTCGCTTGATTGGATTGGCTTACATTGCTGCGTCACTTTGAAACCACTTTCTGACCTATATGAAAGCTTTACTGAGCATGAGAATACAACGCCAACATCCCCATAAACGAAAACAGAAATTAAATAAAAGTTAAAATTTCAGTGAAAGTGGTACGCGAATTGCATTAAAATTGATGTTGATTATATGAGTGCTGTGGTAGCTTTTCGTTGGAATTTAACCCCATGAGTGTAATTAACTCTGATAAATTGAATTCAAGTCAACAATTTTGATATCCGTTGAGTTGCAATAACATAGGGGGGTATTTTTTTATTGTATATTCATAAAGAATTTAATGGATAGCTTTTTATTGGGAGGCATTTACTACTCATTTCAAAGCAAAGAGTTAAAAGAAATTTTATGTGGAGAAGATAATCTAAATATCGTATGTTTGCAATTTTCATTCATACACAAACACATCGCAGTTATTAATTGGGACACAGTATTCCTATCAACAAAAATTATTGACTGTCGAGATAATTTTTTTATTGAATTCTCCGTAAATGGTTATTTAAATTTGAAAAAAAAAGTTTCCACTCTAAAGATTATATCAATGCATGTCAATTGAGCTCTAATCATCAGGTGTTCGCAAGATTAAATCGTGAAATCTTATCAAATTGGAGTTTTTTACTTTTAGAGTGAATACCTGTCACTTTGTTTGTTTTGCTTTCAGATGACATTTAAATACAACATTGAACTTGAGGACGGATCAAACAACAATAAAAAGAAGGTCAAGTTCGGTTGGTATTGGCCGCCTGTAATATGTGTGGCGTTTTTTGCTATCTTTTATGCTGCGGTCTATTCGAGTTATTACACCTATCCCAAGTTCATTTTAATCAAGGACGAAAATAATCATCCAAATGAATTTATTGGCGAACGATCGGAGCTCCAGCTCTTGGCGCTTTCAAATATTGGTGTTAAGCTAGCTGGCACTCCGGAGCATGCTGAAGCTGTGAAGTTGATACTGAGTTTGATTGATGTTATAAAGCAAGATGCCCGGTTGGATCTGTATGACATTGAAGTTGAGGAGCAGTTTGTTTCGGGGCAATTTTTGCTTTGGAAAATGGTGACAATGTATCACAATGTTCAGAATATAATTGTCAAAATAAGTCCCAAGGGTACGAATAGCACGTCGTACTTGCTGGTTAATAGTCACTTTGACTCTGAAGTGGGGTCACCAGGTGAGTAGTTGATGGTTACTTAAAGAGTGTACTGATTGAGTGTGTGTTTGTTGAATAATTTCAGCTGCTGGAGATGCAGGAGTGATGATAGTCACAATGTTGGAGACTCTCAGAGTTATTTCGAGATCACCTACGCCTCTAAACAATCCGATTGTGTTTCTTTTCAATGGCGCAGAGGAAAATAAGCTTTTGGGATCTCATGGCTTCATCACGCAACACGATTGGGCTAAGAATGTTAAGTAAGAAAAGACTCTCAAAGAAAATTTTAGCATGCTGTCGGCTTGTGCATCTGTGTCTACTTTTTCTACTGTTCGCATTCTGCCTTCTTCTTTTCTTCCTCTTTTCCCATTTTCATTCTAATTTCTTCATCTTTCCATCTGTTTCCCTCTTTATCTTGATTATTTTCTACGTCTTCATCATTTTCTTCATCATATTCATCATTTCATTCTTCCAATCTTCTTCGCAATAGTCTTCTTCATCTTCTTTATTTTCACCTTCATCATCTTTTTCATCTTCTTCGTGTTCTTAGTCTTCTTCATCTTCGTAGTCTTGGTCATCTTCTCCATTTGCTTCATCTTCTTTATTTATTTCATCTTTATCATCTTCTTCTTTGTCCAATTATTTTCGAAGTCTTCTTCATCTTTTAAATGCTCTTCATGTTCTTCATATTCTTCCTATACATCTTCTTTTTATGTCCATCATCTTCGTCTTCTTCGCTATCTTCGTCATCTTGGTAGTTTTCTTCAACTTCATTCTCTTTTTAGTCTTCATCAACTTCTTTAAATTCTTTAACTTGTTCATATTCTTCAACTACTTCATGTTCTTCATTTTCATCACCTTCTCCATCTTTTGCAAATTCTTCACCTTCTTCGTCTTCTTTACCTAATTTATTTTCGAAGTTTTCTTCATCTTGTTTTGTTTGTTTGTTGAATGTTTTTTCTGTTCTTCATATTCTTCTTCTTCGTCATCTGAGTCACTTTTTTATCTTCATCATCTACTTGATCTTCTTCTCAATCTTCAACTACTTCATCTGCTTAATTTTCGTCACCTTCGGCATTACGTCATATTCGTCATACTCTTCATCTTCGTCAACGTCTAAGTCTTCGTCCTAATTGTTATCGTAGTCATTTCATCTTCATCATACTTTTAGTCGTCTTCATTTTCTTCAACTACTTCATCTTCTTCATAGCCGTCATCTTCTTTATCTTTTTCTTCTTACTCATTTTCTTCATCTTCATCACTTATTTAATCTTCTTTATATTCTCCAACTCCTTCATCTTCTTCACTTTCTTCATCTTCGCCCTATTTATTATCTTAGTCATTTTCTGTATCTTCATCATCCTTTTTAACTTCTTCATATTCTTCAACTCATCTTTGTTATATTCGTCACAATCTTCATCTTCGTTATCGTCTTCATGTTCTTCCTATGTATTTGTCATCTGAATCATTTTCTTCATCTTCATCAGCCTTTTAGTCTTCTTCATATTTTTCAACTACTTCATCTTCTTCATAGTTATCACTTTTTTCAGCTTTTTCGTTTTCTTCATCTTCATAATTTACTTTATTTCGTTCATTTTAAGCACCTTCTTCATCATTTTTACTTCTTGGTCTATTACGTCCCTTCTCATTTTGTATCGCTTTTCCATCTTTCCTCCCCTTTCATCTTTCATTTTCTTCTTCCTCACCTCACACTCTTTCTCCTTTTTCCTTTGAAGGGCTGTCATAAATCTGGATTCCGCCGGCTCCGGAGGAAAGGAAATCCTTTTCCAATCTGGTCCTGGACATCCTTGGCTGACAAGGGTATGAATTCTTTGCCTAGCCTAGTTTTTTTTCTACATTGCCAATATTTCTTTCAGTACTACGGAACATATGTCCCTCATCCCTTTTTATCAACTGTTGCCGAAGAATTGTTCCAAAACAATTTCATCCCATCGGACACTGATTTTCGAATTTTCCGCGACTATGGAAATGTACCTGGCTTTGATATGGCTCACACGAAAAACGGATATGTCTATCACACAAAATTCGATCGCTTCGGCATTATACCAAAAGGAACCTATCAAACCACTGGAGAAAACGTACTGGCTCTGACAAGGGCATTGGCGAATGCACCAGAGTTGGAAGACCCATCGGTAAGGAAAATGATGAATTTTGTGTTCCCGGATTTGAAATGTTATCATTCTAGAAATACGCAGCAGGCCACACGATATTTTACGATTATCTCGGTTGGTTCACCGTTCATTACACAGAAGGTGTTGGTGTTGCTATCAACATTACCGTTTCTCTATGCACATTTATCAGCATTGGAGTATCATTGTGGATGATGATGAAACAGAAAGGATATGAAATCAAAGACTGTTTGTTTCGGTTCCTCCAAGTTTTTGGAGTTCAACTTTTGAGTGTTGTCGTTGCGATCGGGCTAACAATTCTTATTGGAGTTATTATCCAAGCTATGAATCTCACATTGGCTTGGTACAAGGACTCGTGGATGCTCTTTGGGCTGTACTTTTGTCCTATGTTCTTTGTGTTGGGAATGATTCCGGCTTTTTACATAAGCTTAACAAAGAAGAAGGTATGGCTGCTTGGGTTTTTTGAATGCCATTCCTTATAACTTTCTTGTTTTTATCTTCAGACATTCATCAGCCTTCGGCACACTCTTCAAATGTTTTTGCATTCACAAGCAATCATTTTAGCTTTTATAACAATTCTAATGACCGCACTATCTATCCGCTCAGCATATACGCCCATGATTGGGCAGTTCTTTTATACATGTTCGGTTGTAATAACTCTCCTAGCTTCTCTTGTTTTCAAGTGGAGTGAGTATTTTTTGAATATTTTTGTAATGTTTGGTTTTTTTTATAAATTTTTTTTATTTATTTTCAGAAACCATCTGGTTCCCTATCCATTTGTTTTGCCAAATACCATCGTTCTGGTTCTATTCTTATGTGACGTTTGTTTTTTGTCAGGTATTTGTTGCAATGCAAGGACGTGATGGACCCAACAGTAATCCGGAGTTATTTATCAGTACAGTTATTGCATTGCTCGCTATTCACGTTGCTGGATTCCTTGTAAGTCTGATCAAAAATATTGAAAAATTGTCCTTAAAATGGCGAAAGTGCCACATATTTTCTCATTTACTCTTCCTTAAACCGTTCTACTATACTAGGGCAAGTATTACTCAATAAGGATATTGTTAAAAAATTTAGTTTTATTGGACGAAGTCGAAATCTTAAACCAAAATAGCCCCAAAACAGTGGCACATATTGAATATGTTGCACTCATATGGTGACATAATTTCGGGATATCGAAAGATTGAACCCAAGGTAGAGGTTTATATTGTAAGAAGTATCAAAAACTATTCCTACTGAATCATATCCTTTGGGATAAGCACATATTCATCTCTGGAACATGAAGAAAATGTCCCCCAATTATGTATGTGGTGTAGTTTCTTCCAAAGCGTGTCTATCACACTCACATCGAGGAAGAGTCACTTTCAATTGAACTACTTACGCAGTATTTGCAAAACACGTTTGGGATGTAAATGAATGCACTTTACACAGATGCACTAGCTTTGTAGCAACGGTCATATGATCCTGAGCATTCATTACTAACTCCCATGACCAAGACCCATGAAATCAGCTAATACCTTCGTCATTGTTCTTAATTTTATTTTCTTTGATTGAATTGGTTTATAAACAAAATATTTTATTTTCAGGTTCCACTGTTCCTCCTCTTCCGCAAACCCAAAATCTTTTCCTTATGCTTTCTGTTCTTAACTTTGCTCTTCTTCGCATTTGCCCTGACTCCAATAGGATTTCCTTTTAAAAAAGATGTAACTGCCAAACGGTTCTACGTCATAGTAAGTTTGCTTTGGAAATCACAAAAACTCTTTCAGTCGATATTCAAAAATTCTTCTTAGCACACGGAAAGAATCTTCCATGACTATGGTGGTGAAGTGGCACGCAATGAGTCAGGATATTATGTACAACCTGTCGATCCAAGAGAAGTCGATTTAGATGGTAAGTCTTTTATGCACTTTCAGAATTTTGTTCAGAACACAATCTAATCTTCACAGAAACCGTTTTCAAAAATGCAAAGCCTCTGAGCTACACTCGGGAAAATTGTGCCAATGAATTATATTGTGGATTGCCATTGTCAAGCACCCGATGGAAGGATTGGAAGTTGGTTTTCATAGTCATTCAAAGTGAGCCAGTGACTAAATTCAATATTTCTCTCATTTCAGTTATTACAGTCGATGGGTACCATCTGGAAGACCAAATATAGCTGTTAAGACTGATCTCAAGATGTTAGCCAAAACTTTATTGACACCCACTAAAGTTCGTTTCGAATTCAGTTTGACTGGAGCAGATAGAACCGTTATATACGTTGGTCAATTGCCTGAGGCAGAAGTAACCGATTGGTCCTTCGACCGAACACCTCTGGAAGATGAAACATATAAACCACCGTATTTTATTTATACTTCTTATTCGGAAGAATTGAGGCCACTTAAGTTTTGGATTGAATTGGAGGTGAGATTTGAGCTATTGATTCTGTTCTAGTGTATGATTGAAAACTGTGAATTATTTTTAGCGATCTATGGAAAATTGGGAAGGGCCTACATTTAAGTTAGCTGTTGGTGGTCACTTGATGCACCATCAAAAAACATATACAAAGGAGTACAATGACTATCTGGAGAGTTTTCCAGATTGGGTGTACCCAACGTCGTGGATTGCATCTCATGAAAGTTGGCTGTTCTAAATTATTAAGTAGTTAAATATATCTATTTATTATTTTTTTATTAGTTGTTTTATTGGAAAATATAAATTTTTGTAAAAGACTGCAGCAATGACTGACATTATCAGATCAAAGTGGTTTCATTGCATGTGCTATTTTCAGTATGCGAATCAACAGAACCAATGTTGAAAAAAAAAATTAAACCTTTGTTTTGCGTAAATGATTTTCGTTGAAGATGCCTGATGATTAAGTCAACCATGTTGAAAGTTTCCATATCTTAGTTATTCATTTAACCTTAAAAAAAATTCTCTTATCACTACAACATAAATGGGGAAGATATTTCAGAAAATCAAGACAAAAACTAAAATTGCTTAAGCTGAGGATAATGAACCACTTATCTGACTAATTTTAGTTTAAGTACTTGAATTTGTTCAGAGAGATATTGGACGAACGTTATTGATTTTTCAGTCAACAGAGCCACATCCAAGCTGTATAAATATTTTTACCCTGTTCGAAAATATCAACAGTTTTATTAGTTTTCAATTCAATTTCAATTTATTTTCGACAATTCCCTGTTTTCCAACCAATACAGCTTCTGCAGCACGAGCAGCTTGCAAAGCCCTTTCAGCCAACTGAGCTGTAATCTGAGTTGTCCGGTTTGAGCATTTGATGCTGCTTTTGTCTCTTGTGCAGCTAGATGCTTTTTCCTTTGATGACCCCTCATACCTCTGTTAGATTGCCAATTAGTTTGGAGTTGCTTTATTTAGGTGTTTCAAGTCGCCATACCTACATATGTTTGAAACTAAAATGAAATTAAATATAATAGGGCCCCTACACTACTCAAACCGTTTGCGCAAACATATGTATTTTGTTTTTGTAAAAATGTTTGTGCAAACTGTTTGAGTAGTGTGTAGCGATGTTGAGTGTTTGCGCAAACCGTTTGAACAAATTCTAAAAATTTTGAATTTTCCGTGTTTGCACAAACATGTTTGAGTCGTGTGTGGTGAATTTTGCTCAAACACGTGTCAATTTTCAAGGAGTACAGATGAATAAACAAGTGAAACTAATTTTTTTGACGGAATTTATTGAATTATATAAAAGTTTACCGGTGTTGTGGTGCGTTAAAAGCAAAGATTATTGTAATCGGGTAATTAATTAAAGCAGCACATGCGAAATCGCTCATTGCTCCGTAGGTCTTATTGATATGAAAAACGTCAAGCAACTAATATCTCTCAAACATGTTTGAGTAGTGTGTGGCGAAACTATGTTTGCACAAACACACGTTTGTGCAAACGTGTTTGCGTAGTGTAGGGGCCCTATTAATCTCGATAGTTTTGACAACCGAAAAAAAACTCTCTCATCAAAAAATGTATGTATTTTCAATAATTTCCTTGATTAAGTTTTGACATATTGACTGGAAAATGGAACGATTTTTGAATAACCCGTGATTTGCTAACCAAGCTATGAAAAAGGTGAACAAACACACTTTGGTGATCACAGATTCTTAATCATGAATTAAGAAAAATCCTTGATAACCAAATTGCTTATTTAACCCGCTCTGAACAAACCGTCCCTTTTTAGTCTTTTGAATAAGCTAAGAGCTAAAGTAGAGTATATGAACTGTAACAGCGAAAACTAGTAAATCAAGAGTCACATTGAAATAAAGTAACCTCGGCCAAATTGGGGTATGTCTTAATTTTTGTTAGTACCCCCTATGGTGTAGTAAAGACTCTATCAATAGTTCAATAGTTGCTATGGAAAAAAATTACTTTGAAGAATTCGTATTTAGGTTACCTATCAAATTATATGCAAAAAATATTTTTTTCAACTTTTTTCTAATCGAAATTGGAAATGAATTCGCCGATAGAGATGTGCTTAATATGATTCCGAAAAGTAATAGCGAGAAAAGTGGCACATAAGAGTTTTTTACAAAAGAAAACGGGCTTATCTCTGTATAGTAAATAGGGTAGCGCAACAGAGCGAGGAGCCTCAGAGCCTAGCGCGTTTCTCACAACCATGCCTTGCGAGGGAATGGAGGGGACCTACAATTTTCTGTTCTGCCGGTTCCAAACGGCTTATCGAGAAAACGCTTTTCATGGCAATGAATTTACTAACGGAGGACTTGCCAATTTCTCGCGAAAGGCGATACCCGTGGAAAAAACATTTTTGTCTCTTTTGGGATTCAAACCACGAACCTGTGGGTTAACAGGTGGATATTCTAACCATCACGCCACGGGTATTCTGCTGATATGTATATTTATGTAAGATCAGCTATCAAATGCAATTGCCTTTTTTTACTTTAAAATTAGTTGTTTTACTTGTTGCGAAGATTGATTGGGTCGTTCTTCTTCTTGACTTAAATTTTGGTCCGGTTCGAAAAACTTATTAGTATTAAGGAATCTAAATATTTTTTATTTTTATTCATTTTTGCAATTTCGTACAATTTTATACATTACAGCGAAGCCTGTTCTTTTCAGTACAAAGTTGTACATCATTCTTAAATAAGTGCATAAAAGGTAAAAGCTCTTAAGTCGACTTAAGTGATTTTAGCTATTTTTCATTTTCTCAAATACTGTTAAAAAAACCTATGTTATTATCTTACTCATAATGACCAAGAAAGTTATGACCATATTTAAAATAGCCAAAGCTAAGTTTTTGAATAGAGATTGAAAGTTAAGAATTCGTTTTCTGATACACTTTGAAAATGGACTTAAGAGCTTTTGCCTTTTCAGCACCGTTATAATAAACTAACTAAAAATGGTACCTTGCTTTCCTTTCTTTCTAGAAAGGTAACAATGATCAATAAAGTCTTTTGTCGTCTGTTTTTTTTTTCCTTGTTTTGTCATTTGTCTTCTGTCTTTCATCGCCTTTCGTAGTTCTTTTGTTGTCTATTGTCTGTTTTTTGTTGTTTGTATTCTGTCTTTTATCACCTGTCGTCGTCTGTCTTTTGTCGTCTGTCGTCTATCATTTGTCGCCTATCTTTTATCCCATGTCTTTTTTTACCTGTTGCCTGTCGTCTACCATCTGCCATCCGGCTATAACTTTCGGCCGGCAATCTGCTTCTTCCTTTAGGAAACTCCATTTGGTATTTTTTATTGTTTGTTGTTGTTTAGCAGCATAAAATATTTTATTTTTTGAAATTTTATGAGTTAAATACCACTTTTCTCTTTGGTAGGAACTTTTTGTTTGAGTTAATAATATGATTTTACTTTTGCTTATACAAATACATGCTTAAGAGACATTGCTTTCTTATACCAGTTTTTTTTTTAATATGTGCGATGAGGAGGTTCGTGAGAAAACCTCGTTCCAATAAAAATTTAATGTAATCTAAAAAAAACTAAAAACTATCTCTCATTTATTTGCTTCCATGTTCAGGATTCCTTTAACATGATCTACAGATAGTGTGCTTGAAATGACCTTTCGCTATATGCTCTCTTAATTGAGAGGGTTCTATTCAAGGTGCTGTTCAAGTGACTAGTTTGACTCAACCAAGAAAAGATTGCTATCGAATTTTCACTGATGGGCAGAGTGATTAATTGAAGAGCGATTACATAAAACTGCAAACGTATTCAAGCACATATGGAAACCTGTGCTATTCTAATTACTAACAATTTTGCTGTTAGTGTGTTTTGCAAAATATTATAAAATGTGTTTTTTTGCCTTTTTCAGTTTTTGATATTTTCAGCTTTGACGCCTTCTTTTTTGAAGTCTTCCTTTGATGCCATTTTTGCAAAATCAAAGATGGCGGCTAAAAGAAGAATAAACTTAGATCACTTTTATGCTGCATCAAATGTGTGCCTTCCAATTAGCCTTAAGGAGAGGGTAAGGTATTCAATTTTTTTTTTCTTAACTTTTTTTTTATTTTTTAATAATATCTCAAGAACATTTTGTTAAAATTTCAAGTCGATCAGAGTAAAATTTACGAAGTTATGAGTATTTGAGCGTTTATTGCTCCATGCCGGGCTTTATACCTAGGCGGAAGCTGCGCGGAGCGTTATTGTATTTTTCGACCCCGAATAAATTCTTTCATAAACGGCATTGTTCGGGTCTTGTTATTTATATTTGAGGCATGGTGTATATTAGTTTGTACATCAGTTGACCTCTGTATGCCGCTAAACGACGTCTGCGTTTTTCAAACCGTTCTTCTGAGACTTGTCATATTTGAAGTCCGTGTGCACGTTTACTCAAAATCTACTGGACCAATCGTTTTAAAATTTTACTCAGTACTTCTTCACATAATTCACCAGGTATTGTCAAGAGCTTTTTCGTTTTTTTTTTTTTAATAATTTCTAATTTCTTAACAACAAATTAGCCAATTTTTTTTAGCGAAAATCGGGTTTTAGCTCCCAAGTGTTACGAAAAATCGAAAAATCAAAGAAAAAAATCCTCCCTTCATGACCTCGAAAAACATCTCCTTTTACGAATGTATTTTGATTTTTTTGTTTCTAATGATTCTATTGCGAGTTATGGTGCACACCGCAAACCAACTTTTTTTTCAGTCGCCTCCGGAGTTTAATTTTCACTCGCTCAATTTAGAGTATTTCGCAATGCAAATTTAGGAGAATGTTGTTCAAATGTGAGTTTATTATATGTAAGCTTTACAACAAACGCACCCTACCCGTTACGCCAAAAGAAAATCTTGAACATGCCTTCTTTCGGCCGAATTAACTTTATTAATAGATGTTTCAAGGACTCGAGCCTCGGACTCCCAAGTAACAGCCAGGCATCCTAAATACTATGCAACGGGCATTCTGCTGATTGTTGCATTCCAACCAAATGAAGGTAATGTTGTAACAACAACCGTTCTCTCTTGACTTAGTGTCAATTTTATAGCCTTGTTGTGCGCTTTCTCACCAGGCCATTCCAAATCATACACAAATTGCAGGTCCCTCCACTTCTTACAAATTATTATTGTTGAGAAAAATACGTCCCTGCATTTCTTTGGCATTTTTTCCTTACAACTTTACACATTTTCAATAATCATTTCTCAAATATATACAACTGCAGGTTTCCATTTTGGAATTAGAAAAACAAACTTTTTAGGCATTAAACATTTTATTCAACTTATTTCGATAGTAAGCAATACAAATAAATTATAACAAAAACTTAAAACTACTAAAATTATTAATATTCTTTATTCAACTAAACTCTTACATGTAAATAATATACACCAAGTTTTGTTCGATAAATGGGTTTTGCGGATAAATATCCACAGATCTTTCCATAATCTCCTTATAGCCTCCAACTCTCATACGAACTTGTCCAAGACGTTGGATAAGCCCATTCGGGGAAGCTTTTTATAAATTCCTTAAATTCATCAGTGTAGTGGATGTCATGGTGGACTAGGTGTCCTATGACAGCCATGTCAAATGTAGAACCAGACCAGTCGGGGCTGTATCTCTGTGATATTACAAAAAAAAAGTTTATTTCAAAATCTTCTCACATTGAAAGTGACAGCTAGAAACTCACTTCAAACTCCAAGGTGAATTTTAGTGGCGTTGTATCAACGCCATATGAGAAATAGACAAAGAACGGTGGAGGATAATTTTTTTCAATGGGTTCCTTATCAAATGACCAGTCTACTAGTTTCGCATCTTCCAGAGGCTGAATGAAGACTCCCATGTGATCAGGTCCTTGTATTTCGATCTGGAACTTAATATTTGTCGCCGAGACTGCTTCCTTCGCAGTTATTCTAATTGAGGGGATACCAATGAGCTGAGGACTTGAACCGGGGATCCAGAAACTTTGATTTCTATAAAGAGATTTTAACATTGTAATGTTTGTTGTATTCTGACAATGTGACACAAACTTACTTCCATCCCAACCATCTGGCATTGTAAATTGGGAATCCACAAACTATTTCAGTTTCGCAGTCATCGTCAGTAATTTTAGTGAGATTCGAGTTTGAGAGAAAGTCTGGAAAACATCAAGTGGTTAGTTAATGTTGCTGAGTATGCCAAAGGTAAGCATATGAAAATACAATCAAACTTCTTCAAAAGCAAATTTCATTGCACATAATAAAAAAAATCATTGAAAATTTTCTGAAAGAGCAAGCATGTTGCTTTTCTCGTTAGGAAAACTGTTTTGATACGAACACCGATAGATTTTGAACTGAGCTTTTGAAAATATTTGACTTGCAGTCAAACTTACCATCGAGGGAGTGAGGTCTCCGATCGACAGGCACAACGTAAAATCCTGTATCCTCTTTTCTGACTGTCATGTCGGCATTTAAGAATCTTCTCACTGTATTCTACAAAAATCACACTATTTTGAATTTGAAACAACTTTTTAGATGTAATTACAACATACCACTACATAAAATCTTTGTGGTGCTTCCTTAGCATCGTAAGGAAAACCCACTGGGGTTGCAGCAAGAATGACAAATACAACACAGATAGCAGCAAATATCGAGAGGATGATCTTTGATTTGCGGAAAATCAAGAGTACTGGAACCTAGATCAAAAAGAAGTCATTAAATTTTTACTATTACTCTGTAAGTTTTGCATACCAAAAATCCAGCGAACAGTAAAGCCATGAGGGCTATAAAGCCGCTCATTAAGATTTCTGGATTGGAGTCGGCTCCATCACGTCCTTGCATCGGAATAAAGGTTTTGAAAAACGCATAGCAATTGTAAGTGTACAAGATAAAGGGGATAATTTGACACACAATGTGAGGAATAAGCCACAAGAATGCTGTAAAAAAAAATTTGAATTTAAACAATTCTCATTAGATTTGAGACTAAGAACATACTTTTCCTATGAAGACATGTGGCTAGATTGATGATGACCGATAGAGTGTAGAAGAGGATGCATATCATGGTTAGGAACGCTGATCGTATTCCCAAGCAGATCATTGGAATGGTGACAATAACCAGAATCAAGCAGTGAGCATGCATGAACAACTGAACTGCTATTCCCAGAGGAATTCCATACTGAAATTAAAAACTCAATTTGAAGACTTTGTCTCGATAGAATGTTGCTCAATTTACCTCCTTGGTCCTCTGTAAGTAAATTGCGGGAAGAATACCCAAAAGGAAGAACATCGGACAGAAATACAATCCAAATACCATCCACGTTTTTGAATACCAAGCCAACGGTAACCCTATTGCATCCAGAAGAATACCGAGTGCAATGGTCAGTCCTCCTGCCAAAATCACTGAAACTAATTGAATTCCAAAAATTATGGCAAAGTGAATAAAAGTTCGTGATCTTCTTAGACCCATGTGCTTTGGCAAAAGCCAGACGTATACGAATATGCTTATGAACGCTGATACACACGCAACAATATTCAATATAAGACCGGTGCTCTCGGTGTAGTAAACAAGAATCCATCCGATGAAGTCGAAGAATACAGTGTGAGTTAAGGCGCGACTCTGTGAGGAATGAAAGCGTTGCATGTAATTAGGTGAAAAGACATTTTAAAGGGCGAGTTCTATTTTACCGATGGATCGTCAAGTTCGGGGGCATTGGCTATTCCTTTCGTCAGGGACAGAACATTATCCCCGGTTAGCTGGAAAGTGTAACTTGGAACTAAGTTGAATTTGTCATACTTGGTGTGATAAACATAGCCGTTTACGACGTGAGCCATGTCAAGACCTGAAATCAAAATTAGAAAAAAATGATCACTCTCTTCTAAACGGAACCTTTGTTTCTCTGTCCCTCTGTCTCTTTACCTCTCTGTCTCTATGTCTTTCTATCTCTACTGTATGTTTCTCTGTTTCTACTCAATGTCTCTCAGTCTCTCGGTCTCTCAGTTATTTTGTCTCTCTATCTATCTGCTTCTCTGTTTCTATGCTTCTCTGTCTCTTTGTATCTCTAACTCTCTATTAATATATCTGTCTGTTCCCTTCCAAGTTTCTCTCTTTCTCTGTCTCTATTTTATGTCTCTATGTCTCCCTATCTATCTGCTTCTCTATCTATGTCTCTCTAACTTTCATTATTTTTTTCTCTCTGTTTCTCAGTCTCTCGGTTTCTCTGTCTCTCTGTCTATCTGATCCTCTGTTTCTCTGCTCCTCTGTCTCTTTATCTCTCTAACTCTCTATTTATATATCTGTCTGTTCCCTTCAAAACTTCTCTCTTTCCCTGTCTCTACTATATGTCTCTCTGCCTTTATTTCTCTCTGTCTATCTGCTTTTCTCTGCGTCTCCCTCTTTCCCTGTCACTCATTCTCCCGATCTCTGAGTCTTACTTCTTACAACCTCATAGTCTCTGAGTTACCTTGTCTCTCTGTCTTTGCTACTCTGTGTGTCTCTGTCTATCTGCTTCTCTGTCTCTCTATCTCTTATCTCACTGACACTCCATCTCTCTCTTTGCGTCCATGTTTCTTTATTTCCATTTCATTTTATCCCTTAACTCTCCCTGTCATATTTCACGCTCATTCTTACCAGGAATATGGCCATAGTCTCGGAAAATTCTAAAATCGGTATCCGATGGAATAAAGTTGTGTTGGAAAAGCTCCTCAGCAATAGTGGAAGCAAATGGATGCTTAATGTGCCTTCCATAGTACTAAAAATTAAAAACAATTGTAAGAAATTCTTTCAATTCAAATGAAATGCTTACATTCGTTATCCATGGATGATCAGGTCCAGATTGAAACAGAAGATCCCTACCACCACTTCCAGCCGAATCCAAGTTGATCACCGCTCTATTAGCCAAGAGAATAATTTATTAGAACAAAAACGGCTTGCATACACCAACAATCTTAGCTTACTTGGCATCACCGGCCCATTTATGATTTGTGATGAAGTTATGAGATCCTTGAAGCGGGTTCTCTTCTGCTCCATTAAATAAAAATATCAAACAGTGCTCAAGAGGAGTGTCGTTCTTCGTTATCACTCTTAACACTTCCAACATAATAACCACCATGGTACCATCGTCACCAGCTCCTACAAATAACAAAAAAAAACAACACAGTTAATTGTTTCAATTCAAAGGTTTTCAAAGCTTGCTTACCAGAACTTTCAGGTACCGAATCATAATGACTATTCAACAGCAAACACGATGTGCTATTTGAATCGAATCTGGCTACTCTCACTACAACGTTCTGTATGCCTTGATACATATTGACCATCTTCCACAAAACATAGCTCCCTGATCCCACCTGAACATCCGATTCAATTTCATATAAGTCAATCCGAGCTGACGCCTTAATCTTCTCCACCTCATTGATCAGAAACTGTACAGCACCTTGCTCGTTGGCAGCACTTCCAACAACCCTTGGCCCCATTCTGGTTAAATTCAACAGATTGTTCTCCGCCCGCTCGCCAATAAATCGATCAGGATTATTAGACTCATCCTTGATTTGTAATTTATGTGGAGAATAGTTGAAGCATGGAATAGCGATCGCAAAGAACAATACAAACCAGAAGCCCACAAAAACTGGCGCCCAATACCAACCAAATTTATTGCGGTTATAAACAATTTTTAGGTTCTCGTACTTGGATTTCATCTACAAAAACGAAAGAAAGAGAAAAAGATAACATAAATATGCTGTTGGTCCTTAGGGTAATAAAATATAGCAAAAAGGATTTTGTTCTCAGAAAAAGAAATACAACTGAGAGCACATTAACTCAATATTAAGAGTTTATTGCCCTCCACTGGTATGGCAGTTCGTTTATCTTATTTTCCTTATCTGCACAAATTGAAAGTCACAATACTGTTCTTTTTGGGGGTGGGGAGGGGGGCATTGGTAGTGGTGGGAAGTGGCAATTTTATTAGTCCACAGAGTGAATAAATTGAAGACAATCCCTTTGAATATTCACTCGTGAGTCGACATAATATTTTTGCTTTGAGCAAGCACAAAGCAATAAACTTTTGAAAATTTAAATTGACCATTTAATACGTTTTTGGAGAGAATAAAGAGGAAGGGTAAGGTTTATGCGTGTGGCTATCCCCAGGGTTTGATTAACGAGTAGTTAAATGTAAAGTATAGTGGCTAGCCATGTGGACGGTACGCTGTTTGATATTTTTCAGAAGGGTTGCTTTAGTGGTTATAATAAAAACCAATAAACGGATATGGATGCGTTCAAGACAAAGAAAACCAAACTGACTAAAAAGACCAAATTGTATTTTTATTTTGCTATCGAGGAAAGTTTAAAACTAAACTGATCACTTATCTAAATTAATTTTACACAATCAAGCGAAATAATAAAATCTCAAAGAAAATAAAAGCCTTAAGCACTTTAACTTTTGAATCAGACAAGCTGAGTATTAGGGATGCACTACGGTGTATCATAACATTGCATTGAAATCGTATAGTTCGATTAAACAATATGCAAATCTAAAAAAAAAAAAAGCAAAAGTTCCGGGGAAAGCGTTAAAATAATGAGCCCCGCGAAGCGGTCCATGCGGAAAGTTGTTGCATACGGAAATTAATAGCACATAAGTACCTGCCTGATGAATTTTTATACTTTCACTAGTCTATTTCCTAACATTATTGTAAATTCGTACGTATTTCCATAATTTTTTGAAAATATTGCATACTTCAATAGTTTTACTATTTTTCAATTATCACAAAAACTATAAGACATAGAAAAAATGTAGTTTACAGCGTTTGATAAAAAATTTATTGAAGCAATTAACTACATCAAATTTTTTTTATTGGCATTTGTAATCATGAGAAACATAATACTCAAAGTGATTTTTTTTTTCATAAATTTTGACTTTGAAGTCAGTTATTTCAAAAACTATGAATTGAAACCACTTCATTTGAAAATTATTAAAATTATTATAAAGTGCAGATTTCTGGCTTTCATAAAAAGTATAATTTGTATCTGTAAGTTTTCCCATTGTTCTACAATATTTTTTTTTAGATTAAAAGTCAATTTTTATAAATTTGCCCCTACCGCCTAAACGGGGGGAGATAGAAACCCCACCTCACCCCCCTCCCGTATTAAAAAATGCTTGTACTGAACCTTTCCACCGAAAACCGTTATTATTTCTTGTCGCCAAAGTTATCGTAATCTTATCTTATATTTTCTTCTTTCAAGTTCTTACAAGTTGTTTCAAAAAAAAACTCGGCATTCAGCTATTTATTTCCAAATAGAGAGCAAAGTCTTTATCTTCAGATGACAAAGCAAATTACATTTTTTTAAAGGGCTCAGCCTCCAACGTTGAAATAAAATCGTGGGTAATACCCTACCCGTGATCATAATATCGATTTGCACCATCATTTTGTTGATTTCAGGGCCACGTATGACAGTAATTACAGAGACGAGTTTAGAGCCATGTCTAGTTCAACATTTCTGGAAAACTCTTTCGATTTTGAAGAATGGCTTTGGAAAATTCACGCTGGTCCGTCAAGGTCATTAAAGAACTCATTGAAACCTTTGATGTGGAATAAGGCTTTTGGCAAGGCAATAGGCCTGTGTAAATTATGATCGATTCGATCTTTTTGATTCGATCATTCAAAAGTATTGATGATCGAAATCATTCAAGTCCGAATCAATCGATCTAAATCAATCTCGATATTCGATCTCAATTACAATATTATTCTATGCACTTCGATTCGATATTTCATTTCCATTTAGTTTCGATTTCGATCTTTTTGACTCCATCTTATTCAATCATTTGAATGTGTACGAAAACTTAACGTTGCTCTCTCTATCATGGCAGTGAAGGGTGGAGTCATAAGCAGTGTAGGAACGATGTTGATGTTGGGTAGATGAGAAATGAATTTAAAGGATGTTTGTACATATTAGTATTTAATATTTTTAGCGAATACGATTCGAAATTAACTAAGGTGCCAGTTATAGCGATCAGGAAAACGAATCAGGAAAAATTTTCAAAATTAATTATCACTATATTTTTGTTACAATGGAATAACAAATGTTATACCAATCAATAGTAAACAGCCCAGAGAATCTATTTTGCCAAGAAAATGTTTAATTGAACAAATACTTTGCCTTAAAATTGTATTTTTCTATTTTCCTGATGGAATTGAAACAGGAAAATAGAAAAATACAAATTAAACAGCAAATATTTGTTATATTATATCTTTTTTGGGAACAAAAAATTCTTTGAGTGATTTGCCATCGATTGGTATAACATTTGGTATTCAATTGTAGCGAGAACATAGTTATTATTCCATTTGAAAATTTTTCCTGATTCGTTTTCCTGATCGCTATAACTGGCCCCTAAGTGAAGTAGGTATGTATGCGTCAAACATTTCTAGCGGTGTGTGATGACTTCGGGACATAAGTGTATAGCTTATCGGAATATAATGTTGAGTAGATGTAGGATGCACTACTATTTGAATTGAATGTACATACTACAAACCTACACACATGTATGTTTGTTAACATTTTCAGTGGAGCAATTTTTCAAGTTTGAAATCTTCCCGAGTTAATGTTGCTTGAAAAAATACATTGTTGCCTATGCCTCCACAGCACCAAACCACGCCCACGGTTGAGTTGGTTTGACGCATACATGCCTATTTTATTTCGTTCAATTCGAATCGTACATCGAACTAAAATGATTGAAATCGAAACAGAACGAGAAAATGAAAATGATTGAATGATCGATCGATTCAAATGATCGAATCATTTAGTAAACCGATACTTGATCGATTCGATCATCAAAAATGATCGATTTACCCAGGCCTACAAGGCAAAGCACTATCACGTAATTTCAGCATCATCAAGCTTAACAGATTGTATAAAACCACAACGTTTACACCAGAGCTATAATGTTTCAAAACTCTGTATACTTGTTCGCTTTCGCATGCGATATTGACATAATGGGAAGAAGTGGGTGTGAAGTCAAAGGTGCTTTGGCGAGCATTGACACAAAAGCGAAGAAAGTGCGTATACGCTGTCATCAAGAACAGAGAACATCGACAAGTCGGACAAAAAGTCACAAAGGACAGACATAACTTTGAGGTAGTATAGGATATCGCCTAAAAAGGATCAGCTATAAACACCGAAAATACCATCAGCGCGCAGATCAGACGGTGAAATACTATTTTAAATCGATGCTTGGCATAGATTGCAATTGAAAAATCAGAACCTCTCTAGAAAAAACAAGTAAAATTTTTATTAGACCTTGATCAACCCAACCCTGTCCTGCTATACAACGCAGAAACATTTGCCTTGTTTTGTCGGATGAGGAAAAATGTGTGGAGAAGAAGATTCAACAACGAAGTGCATAAGATGTACCGCGACATGAGGTTGAGCAGCATAACCAGAACACTACGAATCGAAAAACTATAATGGCTGGAGCATGTGAGGAAGACGAGCACCAACCATCTCGATTGACGGTATTTCGAAGTCAAATTGCAAGGAAGTAGTGGGAAGGGAAAATCTCGTCTTGGGCGAGGCAATCAAGGGAAATCGGTTTCAAACAGAAAACAGAAGTCGTAATTATTAAAGAAATATGAATTCGAGGCCCAAGTTCACCTTAAACTGTTATACCGACCAAATTCGTAAGTAAGTACTACTCTTCAAAATTGTTACAAGCCTCGTCAAAAATCAGTATAATTCTTTTGAAGTCCCTTATCTTTCTACTACTCCTGCCGTAAGGCGAAAAACATTCACCTTATCTGCACCTTATAAGGAAACCTTTGGTTGTTTCGAACGGAAAATTCGAGTGAATTTTAGTTCCGTTTATAAGAAAGTTGTATGGAGAGGAGAAAAATTCAACGAATAACTTTATGAGAGTACGTATTGCGAGATTATATTCCTACATGGCTGGGAAATGTAAAGCGTTTAAGCACGAACGCTCAGGCACGGCTAGTTTTTGAAGACGCACTTTATTACAGTAAAGGATGGAAGACTTTATCTGATGCTATGTCCCCACCTGGCACTTAAACTTGTTGAACTCAAAACTGTCCCAGACCTTCATGATGGTTTGCCATACAAAATTAAAACTTTTTACTCACTGGGTTTCATTTCAACATACTTGAAACCAAGTGCGCTGAATTTACTATTTCCAATATTCCAGTGAATTTGACGTACAAGAGAGCGGAAGTGAGTGAAGAGAGAATGGAATCTCTCATACGTCGTTGACGTTCTGTTCATGTCTGTCTCTTTTTAGCTTGAGACCAAAACATCAACAACCTTTTTTCATATGGGGACACTACTAGTTTAACTCAAACCATCCTGGAATGAAACTTAACAATAACTTCAAGTGGGGACATAGGATTAGATCGCACAATTAAGTAAATTGAATAATTGGGAGAGAGAGAGTTTCAGGTTAACTTAAGACTGTAATTGCCAACATGGTAAAAAGTAATTGAACACTTTTTACTATGAACAACTTATTATCAAATAATTGACACAGCCAGTAATTTCACAGTAATAGATCGATGTTGAAACTAGGTAAGTGGTGATCAATTGATTCCCAGATGTTTGTAAAATGTAGGCACCAAAATCATTCAAGAAATGAGGGACAAAAACTGTTTGGGTATGAACTTTTAAAACTTATTATGAAAAATATAAGCTTAATCATATTTGTTGAAGCCTATGCTGTTGCTGCAAAGTGCTGTCTTTAAAAATGTTCCCTTTTTCGTCCAAAGATGATTTCTACAAGTTGGATTCTTCTAAATCTAATAACTTTTCTAATTCAATCAATCTTTGTCATACTCGTTTTGACTGGTATCGGAGAAGACAATCTTTTAGTGTTTGAGCTTACATTGAGTGGATAAGGCGTAGTGGTTCCTGTAGCTACTTTATGGCAACTTCATTACCCTGGGACTTTTTCAATAGTGCACTGAAACCACGCAAAACATTGTTAACGAAATACCAGTATGATATATTTTTTTGTCTTTACATCACTCAATGGATCTTGCACATTATCCTGGCTCATCAAAGTAACTTTCAGAGTAGGGCAAGCCTTTGTTGACCTGCTCTTACTAAAATCTTTTGCTTTACATTTTACTTGTCATTCAATTGTGATGAGTTCTTATGCACTCGAAAAAGTTCTGATTTGTGCGATTGTGTTGTATTCAAGGTTTACTAAAAAAAAAAATCTGAGTACTAATAAGACAGCCGACTTCATATTTGATATTAATTTTGGTGCTGATGCACTGAATGATTGTCAAATGAGGATCAAATATATTGGAAATAAATAAATGAACAAATGTACTGTAAAACCAGGATCATTTCCTTTTGAGGCTCAAATCAGGACGGCTAAAGCAACCAGTCAAGGCAGCTACCGAGTAACCTCCTCGTCCTTATAGAATAAAATCCTGAGAGCAATAATTAATGTTAGTTGGAAAAACTGTTTTAAGCAGAGACAATAAGCACTTTGACTTCAAATAATAAAAATTTACAACTCTTCGCAGTGAGAACCCTTTGCCTTTCTTATTTCCCCTCCTTTACAAGTATGTAAAGTGTAAAAACTTAAAAAAAAAACGGGTGGTACCCGTGGTGTGATGGATAGCATGTCCGCCTGTTAATCCAGAGGTTCGAGTTCAAATCCCAACAGACGCAAAATTGTTTTTCGTATCGCCTTTCGCGAGGAATTGGCAAGTCCTCCGTTAGTTAATTCATTGCCATGAAAAGCGCTTTCTCGATTAGCCGTTCGGAACCGGCAGAAAATTGTAGGTCCCCTCCATTTCCTCACACGGCATGGTTGTGAGAAATGCGTTAGGCGCAAGGGCTCCTCGCTCTGTTGCGCCACCCTACTTATTTATTTATTTATTTAAAGTGTAAAAATAAAATATTAAAGTGTGCTCGAAGAAAAGCACTATTCTCTCAACAATAACTGCTGAGAAGTGAACAGCTTTTATTTATTAGTTTATTTGTGTATGCCAACAGATAAATAACTCTATTTTCAAACAAAAGAACCTCCAAATCTATAGCCATTCAAATTCCAACGATTTGCGTATTCAGAAAAAGTGTCATGTCATTAGCAAAAATAATGTCCCCTTATCAACGAGTGATTTACACAATATCGTTAAATTTATTCATCCGCAATTCAATCAGGCTATCAAATTCGAATCGATATTCGGCTTCAATTGAACGGCATTATCAAAAGTTTTACTGCTCCACTAATCACACCAAAAGAATGCAATTATTTTCCAATTAAAATCATTAACAACCAATAATCAGCTGTCTTAAGTGCAAAAACAGTTTTATTCTGATTCGCTTGGCATACAATTAGAAAATTGATTTGTTTGATAATATTTGTTATAGATGAACATGCTCATCGATACAAATTTAATTGCTGTATTTTGTCAAGTGAATTGAATAAACACTTGAATTTCGATAAACACTTGAAAATTATTATTATCTTTCCATAAAAGCTGCACTTTATTAGAAATTTTGTCTGTAAATGAGAACAAAAATGGTAAATAACAATGAAATAAAAATACACAATTTTACTGCCTAATTGAAGTGGAATTGAGCTCGAATCGATTTTGGTACCAAAAGAATGACCAAAGGTCACTTGCCGGACAGTCGACACATGTGTGGTAGGTACATCTGGTGAAATCTAGCTATCTAAATAAATTAATGGATAATAACAATTTGTTATCGGTGAACCAATAAATTCGTTGCTTTATTTGCTCTACAATAATGAAGTAAGCGCCCTAGGGAAGGCTGTCAACCTTATTTGTTAACAGAATGACGTCAAGGAATTGAACAATAGGTCAAATAAATGACTCATGTTTACAACTACTATACTTTTTGTTACTAAGCAAAGCTAAAATGAAGTTATTGCTCATAAAAGTAACTAATCGTCGTTATGATTGGTCAATATTGCATTAACACTTTACTGTTTGCATTCGTACAAAGTCTCAATAAAAGGTTAGGGATAGAAGCTATTGGTTTATTTTCTTTCTGACAAAAAAACACCAATTTCTTTAATATCCCTTTTTTCAATCTCGAAGAGATTACAATCCTTCTATTTGTCTGTTTGACGCTATTGATCCGACCGTGGAGTAGGCCGACCAAATTATACTAATGACTAATGACACTTGTATTTCACGAGGAATTGGCAAGTCCTTCGATAGTTAAAGTTTATTGCCATAAAAAGTGGTTTCTCTCGATTAACCTTTGTTAATCGGCAAAAAACTGAAGGCCCCTTTCTTTCCTCTCATGGTTTGTTTGGAAAAAAAAAATGCGCTATGTCCCGAGGCTCTCTTGTCTCTTACGCCATTCTATTCATTTTATGTAGACTGTCAAATATGATATCACTTGTTGCCGAACAAGCTTATCTTTTCAAATTTCAAATTAAATTCGGAAAACTCTTCTCTTTTTTTTTCCAAAATGTCATCAGCTATATTTTCTTTTGTTAGAACGTTTCCTCGAGAAAACTAGAGATGTGACTTTCTCGACAACTCTTTTTCTTGCATATGGCATGGAAAGCGATTGAATGATTGACCTGTGATATTTTCTCAAAGCTTATTGAATGCAATAAAACCTCCTTTGGTTCCTTGCAGTTTTTTAGATGCCCCGAAAATGTTTCTAATCTCCCGAATAAAGTAACCTCAAAATTGGCGAGATCCCAAAAATAGGATATCAAGTACAAGAAAGTGGTGTGGTGCATCGCCTCGTCCTTACTGCATAAGTCTGGATATCCTAAGAGGATATCTAAACATGATTGGGCGTAGCCTGTGGGGCAAAAATTTGAAGCAGATAAGTTGAAGTGCTGCGATCCTATTGAGGTGACGATGCTGGTTAATCCAAAAAAGAAAAAGAGAAGATGAAAAGAAAAAATGTCTAAACATGACAATAATAGCTACTAGCTATTTGATGAAATTCCCGCCCACAAACAGGTTGGCCCACTTAGAATAAAAACAAGACATGAAGACCATTTCTTCCTTAAAACCCTGAAAGGTATTTGAGTAAAGCCATAGATTTGAATACGATCTTTCAAACCCATATATAAAGAGGCAGTCTGAGGTCAGAATGAGATTGATTTGCAATACCATCTATTGTCAAGTCGTCCGAACGACATGTCGAAAATGTAGTTCTGTCATAAATATTGTTCTCTTGGCAAACCTTTAGAACATTCAATAATGAAGGGACAGTTCATTCCTCAAATAGAAAAAATGACCTATCAGAAGCAGATTGCAAATATTTATTTACTTACTTAAGTAAACTCCACTTCTAAGTTGATGCAATGATAAATGTTGAATTAAATGTGAAGAGTACGTCATAACTTTTCAAAACAGTGTTGTTCGTCAATCACTTCATGACTATCGAACAACCGCTGACAAATTGAATTGTTTCCATGTCTCCAGCAAGAACTTGGAAGTCAGAAACTCATACAAGCAAAATAATGTGCCTGTTCCATAATGGCTAAAATGTTGGCGAGTATTGCTATTCGCAAGGAAATGACAAGCCCTCCGGGAGTAGTTGCATTGCCATGAAAAGCGCTTTCTTAGAAAGCAGTTTTCGGAATCGGAATAAAATTGCAGGTCTTTGAATTGCTTCTTTTTATTTAAATAATGACTCAAGGTAAGGTGCTATACCCAATACTTTAGCCCTTAATTGCTTACCAGATCTTAGCTAAACCAAGCCCAAGTTTGACCAGGGTAGTGGCGCATGCTAATGACAATTCGCCCAAACTATCCTCTTGGTCCCACAAACAGCTCTGGAAAAGCTTTTTAAGTGAACAACATGCTGAAATTCATTAAAAACTTCCGAGCTTAGCTCTAGGAAATAGCAATAAATTTATTTTGTCTTGAGGTTTGGCATATTTTCAAGTCCCTACTGAGCTCCTGAAAATGCTCAACGAAATGAAAAGCGCTAATCTTTGTCGTCTGACTTATGGCAGCCATTTTATTTACATTTATTGCTTTAGCCTCTACATCATTCGTACCACTGGCACTGTCACTATTCTGATCACCGATAGAAGTAGCCAAAATGATGTGTGAAATATATAATAATATAAATGTCTCCGTATGTAACGATACTAGCGCCATTATAAAAGTTTGTATGTACATTCATACAAAAAAAAGTTTTTGCTGACTCTAAAATAAATTTTAATACAATAAAGCTCAATGCTCTAGACAGAGGAACTTGTGCTTGTGTATTTCAATGCATTGAGCTCATATTATAGTCTATTGATTATGTCGTAAAAAAGGGCATATAAAGGAACTCGACATTGAATGGACTTTTATTGCATAAATCGACTAATGGGTTAATTTTAGAGAAAAGCCGAAAGTGCTATTAAATTTGAGGGTGCGAATCGGAGATATGGGTTTTAAACCATCTTCATTCGTTTTTTCAATATGTCTCGAGAACGAAGCAAAATTTTATTTTGATGCAATTCCAAAGACGTTTTTTGTAGAAATCAAATTTTGCCATCGAAATGTAAAAAAAAGACAATATTTTCCAATTTTTGAGTTTTATCAGTTTTTTAATGGCATTTCTTTCTGGTTGCAGATAGGTATAGGCAATGCTACATAAAAAAAAAGTAAATCAAATTTCCTATAAAATGCTATATCAGAAAACTTTCTATGTTTGATATTCACCAAAATGTTGAACATAGACATTTATCGTTTTTTTTTTTCATCATTTTTATACTGACTGAATTTATTTTTATTTTGTTGAGAAAAAAAATCGGTTTTTAATCAATGGAAAGGTATTTGTTATACAAAAAAGTGTTTTATGTACTTATTTTTGGATTTTTTTAAAACTTAACAATATAAGTGTACAATTCTGGTTGTACATATTATAATTCTTCAATAATATTTTGAAGGTCTATATCGACATCAACATCTAAACATATTCAAAAATGTCCCCTTCTGCAATAGCGGATACTTTCACACTATCGCAATGAACTCCCCATTACAAAATATTGAGCAAGCAATTTGTAGTTTTCTGCAACCAAAGTTTCCATGGCAACCTGTAGTGCAACCACAGTCATTTTTTTAAGCAAGGAGCAATTGGGCGAATTGCCGGAATCAGTCCACAACCTCGGTTCAGAGGATTTACATAAGTGGTTTCCATGCCACTGTTGGATTTGGAAAAAAGGGAAGCGGTTCGAAGTGCTGTATTTTAAAATACGATAAGGTCAAAATACTGTATTATACTGTATGATACTGCATGCTTATAATACTGTATTTCAAAACACTGTATGCACAAAATACTGTGTGATCAAAATACTGTAGGTCAAAATTCTGTATTCCAAAATTCTTCATCTCAAAATGTTGTACGAGCTAAACACTGTATCTCAAAAGTCTGTTTGTAGAAAATACTGTATCTATGCATAATTCCGTTCTTAAACTTCCATTAAACATAAAGCAGAACTCGATTGATGTGTTTTTCTTTTATTGAAAATCTTAACAAATGTACAACCAGAATACATTAATAAGTCACAGATAATTAAAGTATAATAAGTAGAAATTTCTCAACAAAAACAGACCAACGAAAGATGCCAAAAAACACACACAACAAAATCATTAAATTCCTTGTACTGTAAGTCAAAATACTGTATCTCAAAATTTTGTATTTCAAAATGCTGTAGGTAAGCTGAAAATTAAAAATTGTTTTGAGAATGTAAAAAAATGCGCCTACAGCATTTTGAAATACTGTATTTTGGCTTACAGTACTTTGACCATACAGTATTTTGTACAAACAGTGTTTTGAAATACAGTATTTTAAGATACAGTATTATGACCCATAGAGTATTTTGACCCTTACCCGGAAAAAGTTCACGCATCGCGTGTTGCTGGTATTTGTGCCAGCGAAAAATTTGTACTTTTTAATAATTTACTAAAATATTGGAAACTACAGTTGCTTAGGTCTGGTTCAAGTTTCCTACATATAAAGAAACTGCGGTCAGTCAAAATGATGAAAAAAAACGATAAATGTCTATGTTCAATATTTCGGTGAATTTCAAACATAGAAAGTTAAAACCCCAGATCTAGAACAGACTTACTTTTCCTATCTTCGCCATTTCTCTACTGGGCCTTCTAATCTAAGCTTTAATCAGTCAACTGTTCTTAATGGTCTCCTCAAACTCAAAGACGAGTATAATCCAGGTCCAGATGGCATTCCTGCTATTTTGCTTAAAAAATGTTGTTCGAGTTTAGCCCTTCCTATCACTAACCTCTTCAAACTATCCCTTTCAAGTGGTGTTTTTCCGGACTTATGGAAAATATCTGTTATTTCACCTATCCATAAAAAAGGCCCCAAAAACCTAATTTCTAACTATAGACCCATAGCCAAACTCTCTCATATCCCTAAGCTTTTCGAAAGCATTCTGTATGAAATACTTTCTTTCCAGTGCAAATCAATGATATCCTCCAAGCAGCATGGTTTCTGTAAGGGAAGGTCTACAACCACTAATCTAGTTGAGTTTGTTTCCTTCTCTCGTTCTGCGATGGAAAAAGGAAACGAAGTAGACGTCATTACCACAGATTTCAGCAAAGCTTTCGACAAAATCTCTCACACTTTAATCCTCTTTAAACTTTCCTTCCTCGGATTCAGCCCTATCCTGCTCAAATGGATAGCTTCATATTTGGATAACCGCCAATATAGAGTTCGTTTCCGTTCTACTCTTTCAGTTCCATTTGTGGCTACCTCCGGTGTGCCCCAAGGAAGCCATCTTGGACCCCTCTTTTTCATCCTGGCCATTAATGATGTCGAAAAGATCATCCAATATTCTTCTATCTCACTTTACGCGGATGACGCTAAAATTTTCAAAGTCATCACCTCCGATCGAGACTCTCTCCAACTTCAAAATGACCTCGATTCATTCGTCTTTTGGTGTTCTAAAAACTTCCTTGAGTTAAACATTGCCAAATGCGAAGCAATAACTTTTTCTCGTAAAAGTAATAAACCTCCCCCCAGGTCCTATTATCTTCAGAACATTTCCATAAACCGTGTGCAGCTTATCCGAGATTTAGGAGTTCTCTGCGACAGCGAATTAAATTTTCGTTCTCATATTGACGAGGTAATATCAAGAGCTAATTCCGCCCTTGGTTTTATCAAGAGATGGTCCAAAGAGTTCCACAACGAAATCTTGTAACGAAATCCCTCTATATTGCCTATGTTCGCCCTCTCCTAGAGTATGCATCGCAAGTGTGGGCTCCTTATCAAGCGGTTCATATCTCTAGGATCGAAAGTGTTCAACGTCGTTTTCTGCTGTTTGCCCTTCGGGATCTCTATGATGTTAGAAACTTTCTCACCCTGCCTCCTTACCGCGAACGTCTCGCAATCCTTAATCTCCACTCCCTAGAAAACAGAAGGAATGTCTTTGACATCATATTCATTCACCGACTTCTTATTGGTAACACTGACTGCTCCCCCCTTTTAGACCTTATCTCCTTCAACACTAATCCCCGAAACGTAAGATCATCCCGATTTTTTTTCCTTCCTGCTCATCGTACATCCTATGGTCTCAACGAACCCCTAAACCGCATGATGAGTAAGATTAACTCTGTTCCTTTTCTTTTCGACCTTAATCTTCCAAGTATTTGTCTGAAAGTCCTCCTTTTAAACCATTTCTCATCCCTGTAGTTTAATTTAGCTTTAATTAATTTTAATTAGTTTAAGTTTAGTATGTTTAAGTAATTTTAAGCTTGTATTAAACTAATAAATGGGGCGGTAGCCCCACCAAAATTAAAATTAAAATTAAAGATATAACATTTTATAGGACATTTGATTTTTTTTTTATGAAGCATTGCCTATACCTATCTGCAACCAGAAAGAAATGCCATTAAAAAAACTGACAAAACTCAAAAATTGGAAAATATTGCCTTTTTTTGTCGGGAATTTTACTATTTTGGATAAGAAATATTTTTTAATAATTTTTTAAAAGATACACTTCGATGGGAAAATTTGATTTCTACAAAAAACGTCTTTGAAATTGCATCAAAATTTTGCTTCGTTCTCGAGATATATTGAAAAATCGAATGAAGATGATTTAGAACCCATATCTCCAAATCGCTAATTTAATAACATTTTCGGGTTTTTTCTCTAAAATTAACCCATTAATCGATTCATGCAATAAAAGTCCATTCAATGCCGAGTTCCTTAAGAAATGACATAATCAATAGACTATTATGCTGATCCCCACCAGCCGTAAGGATTTAATATTACGTCATCAAACAGCTTTTCAAATAAACTGGTAATGATTCCCTCTGGGGTCTATTTTTTATATGACTATTCAAAGGCTTTAATCTTCCTTTATAAAAATGAAATATCTGAAAAGTATAGCGACTAAGACGAGCACACCGGAAATTATCACGGGAGTGCATTTTCATTGCTTTATGTTTCTTTTTACGATACAGCAAACTAATTTAGAAGAAAAAAAGAACAATTGGGACCAATCGCTACTACTTTTCATACACAAAGATAAACTACGTATAAGGGGACGCAAAACTATTTCTGATTCAGCAACACATCTTTCTTAAAATTCTTATAACCGAGAGAGGAATACGATATTATTTCAATTTTTATAAATTTGTTAAATTAAATAAAAAGGAAAAATGTCAATTGGTGTAAATGAACGAGTGTTCTTTCAGTCTTATCACTTCATAATATTTTCCAAAAGTAATTATGACTAATTCAATTTAAATTTTTCTTTTCTCAAACCCAAAATGTCTGGAGCTTAATTGGGCAATGTCCAAAATGCTTCTCAATCGTTTAAGCAATTTTTTTTATCAGCAACAGTCACTAACCTTTGCTTTATCCACAGAAGAGACGTCTTAGGATTAACATTTGATATTTATGATTTTACTGTTTACGTAATCATATTTTATTACCACATGATCAAGGCAATAAATCGAAGTCATACTTGGACTTGTTGCCAACAACCTACCAATGCCAAGACCAAGAAAACACTTCGGGACCCTGTAATGATTGTTTTCGTATATGAAAATTAAACAAAAGTCAACAAATTACGAAAATACATATTTCAAAACCCAACAGATATAACCGAGGAGGACAATAAAAGAAAAATAAATTAAAATCGCAATCTTTATAGCCGGCTAGCAGCAATAAATGTTATCGATTATTGTCAATTGGTAATTGTTTTATCGATCTATCCAAACGGACAAAATGTCGGCGTGGTGCTGTATCTGTCCACTCACGCATTCTGCACACGACGCACGACCGCTTATCGTTATGCTCTTCCCTAAAGAAAAACAATAAAACTTTTACAAGCCCCAAATGAATCATTGAACCATGAACATACGAAGATATTAAGTTAAAAGCGCGCCAGCCACACATACAAACGTACATGAAACACCAACTGATAAAACTATCGTTATTCATAGAGATGAGTAATTTCGCCAACAGAAATCCAACTGAAGTCACGCAATCGAGATTTACATTGTAGACGTTTGTTTTCCTTTCTAAAGTGCATTACAAAAGATTTTCATAATTTCAAACAAATTCGAAAAACTAAACACAAAGGTCATAAATCATTAGGATTTCCTTGCGATAGCTTTTCAAATTTCAAGATCGATAAACACAAATAGTCACAGTAGCTCGGACTCGACACACTGCCCTCTGGCCTTCGCTCACTACAGCTTCAATTTTTTTTTTGTTTTTGATTTTCAATCGTTTGTGGATTGAAATTTTGTTTATTGACCAACCAGATGCTTATTTGTGGACCATTAAAAGTTGTTGAATCAAAAACATATGTCGCATGCTCCTCTACGTTGCGTTGCCTACACATCACATCCGGTGGCAGTCTTATAGCGTCACTGACGTCAGCTGCATGGTGAGAACTTCATTATTGAAAATGGTATAAATATAATGTATTTCGTTTTTATAGCCTCAAGCCTATGGACTTTTCGTGTTACTAGGTATAGTTTCGAAGGCGCGGCACTGTGAGCATTTGAAAGACACCCACTTGCTTTTTCTTGGCTTACAGCTTAAGCAAGTATTATGACCTAATGAACTGTGTGTTGTTTGGCAAAGAAGCAATAGCACAACAACAAAAAAGAAATGAAGTAGACATGGGTTTTGATGGATCTTAGCGGCCCATTAAGCGAGATAATAAAGTGTAATGAAATACTCCTTGAATTGTGAAACTTTTGGAAGAATAAGAAGGAATGTTGAGGTTTCTTTGGGGCTCGTTAAATCTCCCCACTGATTTCTTAAGATGTGGTTGGCGGGACGAGAACTGCGTGTTCAATGATTGTAATGACTTCTGTTAACATAAGTAAAGCCTTAGCTGCTCCTTTGGTACAAAAAAGAACTAATAATTCCTTCCCTTGTGGCTTCTCGTGGTACGTCCGTCTTTTACTGTCAATCAACGTTGAGTGGTGGACCAGTGGCTTGGAGGACAAGCCTTGAACTTTGTTAATGTGCTATGGGAAGCTTTAATTTAATGAGGGAAGGGAATCTTTTTGTATCCAAATAATATAACTCATTAAATAAAAGTTTCGAGGAACTTAGCGGAATACGAGTATGAACTCAAATTCAACAGATCAGAAGAGTATTTTGAAAACTTATGCTTCAAGCACGAAAGTGCTTTGCTTTGGTATCGGTGGTGTTACGTTCCACTCGTTTTAAGATTGGTTTTTATTTGTTTTCTTCTTCTTCAAGTGCTACTTATTGTAAAGGCTAGTAAAAGTATAATTATCTCCAACTTGTGCTTATAGTTTCCGTCCCATAATGTTGGCTTTACATCCCCAGCAATGGTTAAGAGGTATTTGAAGAATTTTTCCATAACTCTTATGCAAACTTCAAAATCAGAGATGAAACCGAAGCCAGGGCATCATTTTCACGAATCTTAACACAAAAATACAATGCAGTCTGTAAATGATTGTTAAAGATTAATTTTAATTGAAATTAGTGACATCTCATGAACTCGTAGTTAGAAAAGAAAATACAATTTTCAATTGTAAATTGTGAATTTTACTAATTTTGTTTCAACATCTTCGACTTCAGGCAGTTATATGCAAACAAAAGTTGTTTTTGGTCCTTCGACCCGGAACAATGTTTTCAGCTTTTTGTATTTCAAATGCAATCGATCTTAGCTCTTAGTGATTTGTTTATAATGAAGTGGTTGTCTTCTTTCGGATTGTAAAATATGTCCATGAACATAACACAGATCGCTCCACCGCTTTGGTTGTTATACACCTAAATTTGGTTCCTTCACCTTTACCTACTATGCCAGTAAGCATAACTGTTATTATGCATATTATTGCTTTATCAATATTATGCATACTAACAGTTTCCGGCCGCACTTATTGCGACATGGCTAAGTAGGTCAAGCTGAATTCCAGAATGCAAGTTAAGCAATGCATTCTGGAGTTCAATCAAAAGTTCCAGCCAGGTCAACGGAAATATGGTGAGTCTATTGTTAACCACCGAAACGAGAGGTTGTGTGTCTTTTTAATTTACATTACATTTCATTACATTTCGATTACGTACGTTACATTTGGCGCAGCCGGTTCGCGAACCTTTAAAAAAAAAAAGTAATTTGTGTTTTTAAATTGAATAAAACACCTTATCGTACGTTGTCGTGATTGAAAAAGTGATTGGAAAAGTGAAGGAAAATACTCGTATTTTTGTGTGCAGTGCTCTGTGGATTCATTTAATTGTCGTCTACCTTTGGTTTTTTCTTAAACTTGGATAAAATAAGTTACACCAAAATCAACTTGCCAAAAGAAGAATTGGAAAGAAACTTGAAACATACTACTGATACTGTATATCTGAACAATTAAAAGTAGATACAAAGGGAGAAATACAGGTGAGTATACTTTAACGTATGTACCTATGTTTTATTTTTTAGATCATAAGTGACAAAGTTGTGTACCTATAAATTTTATTTATTTTTTTTTTCTCGGTTTAGTTTTTCAAGTCAAGTTCTTAGTCAAGTTTCGTTTCTTTCATTTGTTTTTCGTAGTAACTTTAGTTGAGGTGGTCGTTTGATTTTATTTGATTTAAAAAAGAAAAAAAAATTAGATCTGTTGGTTGGCGTTAGTTAATGGCCCGCACCCAAGTTGAAGCCCAACTTAACGATATAATAGAGGAGTTAGAGTATTTTAAAAAAGAAAAGAAAGAAAATCAACGACAATTAAAGTCGGTGAATGAATTTCTTTTCACAGAATTAAGGGATATTTTGAATCCTGAGGTTTACAAACTGGTAAGTTTTCAGCTAACGTCTCAGTGGGGTAAATTAACTAGAGTAGAATCGACTGACGAAATCGTTAACGAATACGTCAAAGCCGTTCACGCTCTAGTAGAAAACCACGCTAAAGAGGCAGAAGACCTTAGAAAACAGCTTAAAAAGAGCGAGTTTAGGCGTAAGGAAGCTGAAAAACAACTTCTGAAAACAACAGAAGAAGCTGACCAGGAAATAGACCAGCTCACTATTGAGTTAAACAAAAGTTTAACAACTCAAAGGGAGCTAAGGGAAAAAGGTAAATCATCACCTTATCCTGACAGTTCAAAACACCTTATTCCGTTGCTCACTCCTCAACATACTTCTACACCAAAATCGTCTCTGGAAAGAAACCTGGTCAACACAGGAGTTCAAACCACAGTTGTAGAAGTATTTAAATCAAATAAAATCACTCAGGTAGAAATAGAAGAAAATTGCGAAATGCCACTTGAGAGTATAAGCAAGGTAGTTTCAAGGTTAGTCCCCATATTCAACGGGGAGAGAAATCATGAACTTTCACAAAGAGTTCATGAATTCTTAAACGCATGCGATCTGGCTTTGAAAATGGTAAAGCCAGAAGAAGAGGGGATCTTAGTGTCTCTAATCTCAACCCGATTGCAAGGCGATGCGTTTGAGTTAATTCGTTCAAACAATGTGAACACAATAGAGGGTTTGGCAAAACTGTTTAAAGACAGTTATTTAGTGCCAAAAACTCTGGACAATGTGATGAACGAATTAAAACAATGCCATCAATTGTTAGGCGAAGATGTAAAAGCGTTCGCTAGACGTCTAGCGAAACTGAAAGCTACATCTGTTGAAATTATTGACTCAAGATATTCCGCAACTGAGTCAGTAGGCCTCAAAAAAGAAGTTGAAAACACGGTGTTGACAATTTTTAAAAAAGGGCTAGTCGATCAAGCTCTTCGACAGTTTATGCTGGGGAGCAAAAGCAAAGATCTCAACGAAATCTCTGAGGAAGCCTTGAAAACTTCCTTGCTACTACAGCCAAACTCGATGGGCTATATGGGAGTTGGAACAACACCAAACTTACCTTTTGATCGTATTAGCTCAATGTACCAAATTCCCGGTACTTTCCAACAAAATTACAATAGCCTGACTCAAGCATATCCATCTATGCCTTCCATGCCTCATCTTTTTAACAATTATACTACACTACCTCACAATTTACCTCAAGTGACACAAGACTACACATCTAAACCCGCACAACATCCTTCACACATCACACATAATGAAACACCTCAATACATCCAGAATTTTCAAGACCCTCCCCACTCCAGCAATAGACAGTCAACAAGGTCTGCAAATCCCATTAAAACCTGTGGATTCTGTGGCAAGAAAAATCACAGCTATGTTGATTGTAATATTCGTAAAAGAACGCCATACTGCGACACTTGCGAGGACTATGGGCATGCTCAAAACAGTTGTCCCCGCTCACAAATACGAGCTACTCAGACAATAAGTCAAAGGCCTAGAGTCAAATGCAAGTGGTGTTCTAGGGTGGGTCATGTGGAGGACGATTGTTTCTCTAAGAGAAATTACCTCAAAGACCAGTCGGGAAACGCCCTGGGGGCCAATTTGAATCACTAAATTGTGCCCCAGAAAATTCGCTCTCCACAAAATCAACAAAGAAAAATAAAAAAAAAAAAGCAAAAAAAAGCAATGTAGACGAAGTAAAGCCATTAGCGCCTGTATTAAACGATCGACAAAAAGAAAAAAGAACACAAAACATTGACTCGGAGGAGTTAAATTTCTTTACTTTTGAGTCGATTCGTAAAACGAAGCAGAAATCAAGGCCACTAGTTTCTGGGACAAAAATAAACCTAGGTCAGTTTGGTTTCTTATTTCTGATTTTCAATCTTCGTTTCGTTTGGAGTAAGTGCTATTCAAAGGTGAAATTCGTCTATAACTTTTTGAATGATTATTTTAAGTGTTTTGTTTTGAAGTGTTTCAACCAGTATGCTTTGCCGAAAAGTAAGAAAAAAATATTATATGCATTTAGGAATCTTCGTAAGCATGACGTGTTCGTCGAGCTGCCTATGTCAATGGCCAAGTCCGAAAAGGTACTTCTTCTGGTCGACACAGGAGCAGACTCGAGCTTACTAAAAAGAAGCTCATTAAAAAATGCTACCAATATAAATATAAATGAAACAAAGCAACTGGGTGGTGTTTTCGGTGGAGTAGGTATGACAAAAGGCACAATCAAAACTTCCTTATCATTCCCCAACAATAAGTTCTGTACTAAGTGGAACGTTGTCGATGGTTTAGATGAAATACCTGCTGACGGTATCCTAGGACGTGATATCCTATGGAATCAAACAATCATCGACGCTGTTTCAAAAAGAATAACATTATTTAATAGGAAAAGAGAAGTTATAATCGAATTACCTCTAAAGTGTTTACCTTCTAAAATATCTGCAATACAGGAAACACAAGAGAAGTTCAAAATAGGAGCTCGGACACAAACAGCTGTTAAGCTTTATATTCCCAACTCAAAATCAAATGAATTGCTAATACATTCACAAGAGATTGATTGCGGAATCTACTTGGGAAATGCAATAGTAAAAGCAAACAATAGCTACGTCCATGTTCCTATCATGAATTGTACCACACAAGACTACTGTTTGGACGGAAATTTTGTTCCAAAGCATTCGAATTTCAAAAACTTTAAAATTATTAACCAGAGTGCGGAAAACAGAATATTGGCTAATTTTCCAAGACAACAGCTTAGTGAACGGGTCAGTACTCTGATTAGTTCCTTAAAGTTAGATGAAAACCTGAATAGGGAAGAGAAGGAGTCAGTAGAAAAATTATGCTCCAAATTTAATGACGTTTTCTTACTGAAGGGTGATAACTTAAGCTTCACACCTGTCTTAGCACACAGTATACCCACTAAATCTGACCAAGGACCGATTAACACTAAGCAATATCGAACTCCGGAGATTCATAAGAAAGAAATTGAAAGACAAGTACAAGAGATGCTTGATCAAAACATAATTTCGGAAAGTAAATCTCCATGGAATTCACCATTGCTTATTGTACCTAAGAAATCCATTGAAGGTCAGAAAAGGTGGAGGGTCGTTGTGGATTTCAGAAAACTAAACGAAATAACGATAAAAGATGCCTTTCCCTTACCAAGAATCGAAGAAATTCTTGACCAATTGGGACACTGCCAATTTTTTACCACATTGGATTTGGCAAGCGGCTACCACCAGGTAATGATCGATCCGGCTGACAAGGCAAAAACCGCGTTTAGCACTAGCAAAGGGCATTACGAATTCAATAGAATGCCGTTTGGGCTAACCGGTGCCCCAGCAACATTCCAAAGGATCATGAATCACATCCTGACTGGTTTGCATGGCATCGATTGTTTTGTTTATTTGGATGATATTGTCGTGTATGGCAAAAATCTTGAACAACACAACGAAAAGCTTGCAAACGTTTTAGCTAAGTTAAGGCAACACAACCTGAAGTTAAATATTGAAAAATGTAATTTTCTTCGCCGTGAAGTAACGTATTTAGGACACGTGTGCTCTGAAAACGGAGCTACTCCAGACCCATCAAAAATTCAATGTGTCTCCAATTTTCCCACCCCAAAGACAGTAAAGCAGGTACAATCATTTTTGGGGCTTGCGAACTACTATAGAAAGTTCATACCCAATTTCTCTCAAATAGCCGCTCCAATCACGAAGCTATTGAGAAAAGGGGAGGTGTTCCAATGGTCCCCAGATTGCGAAAAATCATTTAGATTTCTTAAAAAAGCTATTTCCTCACCACCTATATTGATATATCCAGATTTTTCGTTGCCGTTTATCTTGACAACCGATGCGAGTAACGAAGCTTTGGGAGCCGTTTTGTCTCAGGGCAAAGTTAGTGAAGATAAACCTATAGCTTTTGCTAGTCGATCTTTAAATCAGGCCGAAAAAAATTACTCAACCATAGAAAAAGAATTGCTTGCCATAGTTTGGGCCTGTAAGCATTTCCGAACATACCTCCTTGGTCGTAATTTTACTATCTATACGGATCATCGCCCCCTGATTGGTGTTTTTAATGTTAAGGACCCAACAACAAGACTAGTTAGGTTCCATCATAAGCTGTCGGATTATGATTATAAGATAATGTATAAGGCGGGCAAAACAAACTGCAATGCGGATGCACTCAGTAGGATCCCAATAGATACACATCCAATACAAGCTGTACAAACTAGGAGCAAGGCAAAAATAAGTGAGAACAAAAAACCTCAAAAAAATAATATATTGGTTGTAACACGAGGGCAAAAACAAAGACAGTTCGAAGATAATATTCAAGCAAAAGCAACTGTGGCTCCTAAACAAAAAACAACCTCTAAGGACAAGTTGAACATAGAGAGTACAAAGGTACCTATAGAGGAAAAGAAGAACGACCATGCCATATCAGAACAAATTCCTGAAGGTGAAATAATAACTGATTTGTCCAAAACATCATGGAAAATCGGACCGTCTATAGGCATGGGAAGTCATGGTCAAATATATTCAGCGTGTAAGGCATCGAGTTCACCAAAGAATCCGTCCGACTATGAATATGTCGTCAAAATTGAACCACATGGCAACGGGACGTTGTTTGTTGAAATGCATTTTTGTATGCACAATGCTCGTTCTGAAGACATTACACAGTTCAAACAGCAGCGCGGACTTAAATCTTTTGGGATGCCTTATCTAGTTGGTAAGGGATCACACGACATTAACGATGTGAAACATCGCTTCGTTGTAATGCCACGTTATGGAGACGATATTTGGAAGCTTTTCTTGGAAAACGGAAGAAGGATTCCAGAACACACAATTTATCGTCTTGCCTTACAGATGTTGGATGTGTATGAGTACATCCACGGCCGAACGTATGTCCATGCCGATTTAAAAGGAGCCAACATCTTATTAGGCTATGGGAAAGGCGGTGCTTCCCAAGCATATTTGGTAGACTTTGGTTTAGCTAGTCACTACACCCAAAAGGATTTCAAGCCAGATCCAAAGAAAATGCACAATGGTACAATTGAATACACATCTAGAGATGCACATCTCGGAGTAGCAACAATGCGAGGAGACTTTGAGATCCTTGGGTATAATCTAATCGATTGGTCAGGCGTGAGGCTGCCTTGGGAACAAGAAAACGTCCTTAAGGTTCCCATTAAAGTCCAGAAGTCTAAGGAAACTTTTATGAGAGATGTAAGTACTGGTTTGGAAAAACTATACCCCAGAGGAGTGCCAAATCCAATAATGGAATTCATGAAATACGTCTCTGCTCTGGAATACAATGAGACACCAGACTATGAAAAATGCCGAAAGATATTTCAATCGGGACTTAAAGCTCTTAACGCTAACAATTCAGGAGACTTAGAATTCAATCTAAAGTCATCACAAGACTCTAAAAACAGGAAAGAAAATAATAACCAACTCAATGACAAAATAGTCACTGCCCCAAACAAAAGGGTTGTCACTTTAACGGATCCTGCTGATATTTTAACAGTTCTCCGTGATTTCCATGACTCTCCACTTGGCGGACATCAGGGAACATCAAAGACGTTAGCACGCATTCGCTGTCAGTTTCGATGGAAGAACATGCACAAAGACGTCGCAAGCTATATAAGGAACTGTGAAAAATGCCAAAAGAATAAATCTGGAAATCTAACGAAGATGCCAATGGAATTAACGGATACTCCATGTTCCCCTTTCGAAAAACTATATATGGACATGGTAGGGCCCCTTCCACTAACGCATTCCGGAAACAGGTATATTTTAACGTTCCAAGACGACTTGACTAAGTACATGGCTTGTGTAGCAATTCCGGATGCTGAAGCAGCCACTGTTGCTAGAGCCTTTTATGAGGAAATCATAACACGTTTTCTCATACCGAAAAAGCTCATAACGGATAATGGATCTAACTTTACTTCAAAACTGTTTTCTGAAACATGTAAACTTTTGAGAGTCAAGAAAATCCATATAACAGCCTACCATCCACAGGCCAATGGTTCACTAGAGCGAAGTCACAGACCCTTAGCGGAATATCTAAGGAGTTTTGTTGATAATGACAGCCAAAATTGGGACCAATGGCTTAGGCAGGCTATGCATGTCCATAATAATACTCAGCATACATCCACCAAACTGACACCACTTCACAGTTTGTTTGGCCTCGATTTTGTTATGCCTACAAATCTAAAAGGTAAAACTACTCCATTATATAATATCGAAGACTATCCGCAACAGTTAAGGTTTCAACTCCAAAGGTCGCATGAGATAGCTAGAAACAATCTAGAAAAAGCCAAAATAGCAGCGAAAAAACAGTATGACCGAAAGGTTAATCCCACGTCCTTTACAACAGGGCAAAAAGTGTTGCTTAGAAATCCTGTTCGAAAAAACAAGTTTTCACAAATTTGGTTAGGACCCTATGAGGTAGTTTCGGTTAGAGGTGACGTCAACACAACCATTAAAATGGGTAGAAGAACGAAGCGGGTTCACAACAACCAGCTAAAAGCTTTCCATCATTTATGATCTAATTTTAATGAGAATTTATTATCATCAATCCGTACAGTCTTATTAATTCTTTTTGTCTTTCCAGAATTTGAAGAAAAGGATTCACTAAAAGAAGCCCAAAGAACCAAAAAAAAAAAAAAAATATCTTAACCTAATTTAAACTGTAAAAAAAAGAGTGTTTCCTTATTTGCAACAACTTTTCAATAGTTGCATTAAAATTAAAATAAAATGTTTAATCTTAATATAAATTTAGTAGCAGTTGCGTTATTAGTTATAAGCATTTACCCCGGGCAGACGAATAGTGAACAGCCATTCAACGTCCAACAACTGAAGCTGACCTCACCAGTGGTGTTCGAAGCGGTGGAAAATGCTGTATTTTATAGTGATACGTGGACAATATTTACGAAGTTGACACCACTGGACTCCGGAATGGTTATTCAAATGGTGGAAAAGTGCGAACAAAAACTGGAAACCCTGTGCAGAAGCATTCCGGACGACGATTTCAAACGTTACTGTCAATTGATCGCTCAAGAGACTGAGACAAACATCGACAACTTACGACGAACTGCCTTTCGTATGAAACAACTTACACATGCTAAACGTCAAAAACGCGCACTGGAGTTCATAGGAGGATTTTCAAAATGGGCCTTCGGTACTATGGATAGCAAAGATGCTAGGAGCGTTTACCACCAGTTGGAAGTTCTCCACAAACAGGATGCGAGCTCGTTCGAATTAATGCACCGACAGTTAAGTGTCATGAAATCAAACTTCGACACGTTATCCAAACCCATTTCACAACTGACAGACGAAATCGAAAATATGGCTGTGAGCATGGGTAACCTTAGTGCCACTTTCCGAACGTACAGTCAAGTCACGAACAAGGAAATCGCGATGCTGAAAGCGACAAGTGAAGCGACTGCAATGACTTCAGTCATAACCACAAAAGTTTTAGAAGTCCAAAACCGACAATCCTTGGAACTTTCAATTTTGGATGACCTGTACCAAAATAAGATACATCCTTTGGTATTAGACGAGGGAAATATCACCGGACTATTGCGGAACATAACGAGTAAAGGAAGATTTTTGTTGGACAACCCCCTCATAATAAACCAGGTCGCCAAAACCTCGGTGTACCTTGACGGGGGAAATTTTATGGTAAAAATTATACTACCTTTACCCGAATATGTTCGGTACAAGGTCCAGAAAATATACCCCCTACCAACATCCTTTAACGAGAACTGGGACCTTGTGCTAGACACCAAGCATGAGTACATTGCCGAAGCAGAAAACCATGATCGTTTTGTCATCATGAGCGAAACAGAGTACGCACAATGTGCAATGGTATTGACAGGAGGTTCCCTCACCAGGACGGCTATTTGTCGGCATGAAAGACCCATCCTTACATCGGGATCTAATGAGTGTCTGGTAGAGCTTATACAGCACGCGCCATCATCTAAGAACTCTTGTAAATATGCTGCGATTCCCGCAACGGAGGCGATATTCCTTAAGATGACGTCCGCCAACGAATGGCTTTTCAAAGTTAAGGAAACGATGTCATTGAACGTGAAGTGTGAAACCCAAAATTACGCAGTAACACTGAGCGATTCGGGAATATTGCAAATGAAGCAGCCATGCGAAGCAATTGCAAAAGGGTTCAAACTGTTTTATGAATTTCATGCTGAAGCAATAACTGAGTACAAACAGCCCATGGTAGACCACTCAGGACTCAAAGAAGCACTGTTGAGAAAAGTTAGCGTCTCGAAATCAGCACCTGTACCAGAGTTACTTCCGATAAAAATTGGCAATCATAAAAATTTTGCCAATATTTTAAATGAAGGGAAGAAGAGTATTGACGATTTAATTCAATCTTGGGACGGCCTGGAGGCAGAACGTAAAGCAGACAGCCAGGACTGGGAACTGAGTATTCATCGATATTCCATGATGTCCTTCGTTTCGTTAGTAGCAGTAGTAACCGCAGTAGTATTTTTGATCCGCTGTCTACGAAAAGGACCACCAACCATTCCGGCCCAACGAAAATATATAGCGAATTCCGAAGTGATAGAAATGCCAGCTTATCTACCAAAAAGAAGAGCGCCCGTAACACGACCACCACCACCACCAGTACAGACCGACAACAAAAGTTCAACAGTCTACGGAGTCACCTATGCTCGGGTGTAAGAAAAAAATATTCTTTTCAAAAAACTGTTATTTAATTTAAAATCGTAGAATTATATCAACTTAAATGTAAATTAACGTAAATACTTCCGAAAAAACAAAGCCCCATAAGTTAATAATTTCCTTAAAATCAGACAAGCAACACTAACTATGAACGCATATAAATCAATCCAATAAACATTTAATGTAAAAAAAAAAAAAAAAAAAAAAAAAATAGATCTATAAATATGTAATTATTTTTTATTATTGAAATGATTAGTATGTACACATAACGCATATACTTACTACAAAGCAAGCAAAAATCATGTTCTGAATAAAAAAAAAATTAATAAAAATAAACATGTGAATATGACATCTTATGTAGATTTATAAGCAAATGCCTATTTTTCAGTGTTATATTTAAGCCAATATATATTGTATAAGATTTCGAGTTAATATACATAGCTAAACAAAAAAAAAAAAAAAAAAAAATATTATTTACACATAATCATACTACGTGAAATATTGTTAAGCTTTACTCACTATAAATGTATGTGTAATGTTTTGTCTGTGTGTTTAAGTTTCTAGTTTAATATTATTTGATTTGAATTAATAACGAATAGACATTGTGATTTAATCTGTTATTTTAGAATAAATTTAACATTTTAATGAATAAAAGAAGACAAACCTATTTCTGGAGACCTGGCTTGAACTATCCAACGGCGGAGGGATGTTATACACCTAAATTTGGTTCCTTCACCTTTACCTACTATGCCAGTAAGCATAACTGTTATTATGCATATTATTGCTTTATCAATATTATGCATACTAACAGTTTCCGGCCGCACTTATTGCGACATGGCTAAGTAGGTCAAGCTGAATTCCAGAATGCAAGTTAAGCAATGCATTCTGGAGTTCAATCAAAAGTTCCAGCCAGGTCAACGGAAATATGGTGAGTCTATTGTTAACCACCGAAACGAGAGGTTGTGTGTCTTTTTAATTTACATTACATTTCATTACATTTCGATTACGTACGTTACATGGTCTGGGCGAAGGAAGATTGCGATATAAATGCTTCTCTACAAAGTGAAGAAAAACAAAATGCAAATGGTCCCTTTGGTCTATGTTTAGTTTTTGGAAAATGCTTATACCATTAACATGTCGAAACGATTATGCGTAGCTCAAAAATGCCACAGACGATTGATAACTTCTGACTCAACTCAAGAGCAGCACTTTCACATAGGTTGGCACAATAGATTTCATTCAGACACCGCAGTGCCCAGAGCTGCTCAAGCTCATCCCACCATGCAATTTAATCAAATATATATTAAAAATATATGAAGATAGATACGGTCGGACATTGGGCGCCATTTTAGATACAACCCCACTTGAGTTAGAAATAATAGCATCAGGACTCGGAAAAGCTTCAAAACAAATTAAGAATAGTGTTTTTTACAAATTCCTTTTAAAACCGCTTTACCACCTATAACCAACCTTATGGATCTTAAGCCAGCAAGGTCTGAGCCTAGGTTGGAAAATCGATATCGATTTTTGACTGCCTGCGAATCAGAGGCACACAATTTGGGGAAATATGAACTTAGTTGGAATATTGATCAAGGCTATAAGAAATTTAAGTTACTTAAAGACAGTAGCTTGGTCTCGGTCTTGACCTAAACAAGTAAGCTTTATGGTGGATTTTTTTCTTTTAAATATTTTGTTTTTTTTACCTACAAAGTGAATAAAATTTTTGACTTTCAATTCAACTCCAAAACTTTTAACAATAACAAATTCTTTGTTATTGTATTTTTCTAAAGTGAATATTGTTAATCTCTTTGAGTCTCGTTATACCAACTACACCTGTCGCATGAAAGGAAAGGCACTCGTCAAACGAAACTGAAACTATATCACTAGGTATTGTGTTTTCGGATGTCAATTGCAAACTTTCCAATAAAAGCTTACCTTCGAAAATTGATTAAATATATTCAATTGGCTATTGCCACAAATAAATTGATCTACCAACGCCTAACAATGTTCTAGTTTTTGCAAGTGAGCAACGTTAGGGTATGTTTCACAATTTACTCATGACAGAATTCAGGTTGTCCCGGAATGTAACACAAAATTCATAAAATTTCAAGTGACCATTAATCTCTGTGCTGCATGCTTTTGTTGAAACTCAATTAAAATATCCTCTAATAAACTTCTGTACAAAAAATGGGGCAAAAAATGCTGCGTACAGCAAAAAATATATATGTACTGCCCAACATTATTCATGTGTCACACAGAGACCAAAATAAATTTGCGAAAAAAATTACAAACAACTAAATGACTCTATTTTTATTTGAAAAAAAAAAAAAATGTAGGCGCAAAAACAACAATAATGTAAGAGATGAATAATTCTATTAATACGCTTATTGCTTTTGCCTACAAAAAAAAAAAATAAGAGAATAAAAAAGAAAAACACTGTGTGCGATGTTGATTTATATTGGGAAAGGTTCTCCTGCTCTCAATCTCAGCAAGGGATTCTATTTTTGTGTATCATTGACCTTGTTAACGATATGGTCTCCATCTCCAGTATGAGATAGTAATGTTCACAGCTTGCTAGACACAATAGATTTATTTACGATTAGCAAATGTTTAGAAAATGGAAAAGAAATAAATTCAAAGAATGTTGAGCTTTTTTTATTGAAGCGAAAGGAAAAAGAAATAGTTTAATTGTATAAGCGAAGAAAATCATAAATTAAATGAGAAAATACGTTTGCTTTTTATGTTTCTTTTTTAGTTTTGTTTATGGAAAGCAAAAGTCTTTGGTTTGGCATGTAGATAGGTGTCGATGGGAGAATAAATTATTGTCATTGTGTCAAACGAAGATAAGTTGATAGATGATAGCAAAATCTTTTAAAAGTTTCATTTCATTATAAATGTCATTTAATTTTGACTGAATTTTTGAATGTTTTTTAGGTTATAAGATCCACTGTATATTGAAAGTAATACAAAGTTTTGATTTGGCTCTAAATGTGGAAGTCTTAGATATTAGATAGTTTCGGATTTCAGTTTGTAAAGAAAACTTACATGAGGAGAGAGTATACTCTTGCTTAGGTACGCGTATAATATCGAATCAAAAGAGGCAACAATCACACAAACAATCATCACTTTTTTCATTCACAGAGTTTACTGTCGCTAAACATTGAAAGAAGATGTGTGGGAAAGTCAAAAAGTAAATAACTAAATGAAAAACAGATTATGTCCCCCGGGGCCTATTGCATTTCTCTCAACAATGCCTTGTGAGGGAATGTAGGGAACCTACAGCCATCTGTCGAATCCAAACGGCGGCGTTCGCTTTTTATGGCAATGAATTTACTATCGGAGGACCTGCCAATTCCTCGTAAAAGGCGATACCCGAGGAAAAATATCTTTGGCTTCTTTTGGGATTCGAACATCGAACCTCCCGCGTAACTGGCAAGCTTTCTAATCATCACGCCGGCGCGGCACTAAGTCAACAAGTCGTCTACAATATTTTCAGCTAAGGGATAGCAAAAAAGTTGTAAATTTCATGTTAAGGTTAAACTTTGGAAGCATATATTTTGTCTGTCTGCATCCAATAGAGGTATTCCATCTACATTTTTGCTCTTGACAAATACAAGCATTGATGGGAGCTAGCATTGAAAACCTCGTCAGTCCACGAGCTTGTTAAGGCCCTGAGAAAGCTGCTCATAAAATATCGTAATATTAATAGTGAAGGAACTGGTAATGCCTTTTTTATGTGATTCAGTTCCCCGTAATAGTCCAACATCTCTTTTCGAAAGGTTAGAGTTAACGACTTATTGCTTTCTATTGCATCTTCTCAACTAAACAACATTCTTTTGTCCCCTTGGAATCTTCTTTTCATTTCCGGCGTTACGAGTAGTGATCTTGAAGCGATCACAACTCTCCCACTTTTCTGCTTCACACTAGTGATCCGCCTGTGGGGTACGCCGCGTTGACCTCAGAAAGCGTCGGCAAGCCTTCCGGTTTTGGATTGTTTCATGTCTGAGGCCAACCAAATGCTGCTGTTTTTGCATTTGCTTGTACCAGGAGTGTTTTGGCCTGCCTTTTCTTTTTCGTCGCGAATTTGTTGAAACGTTGTACGATTTTGCCTTTTGGACGGGGTTCTGCGGATCTCTCCTTTGAACATGACAATACCAACTGAGCCGGTCGTGCTGAATTTTGTCCAAGATGGTACTTTTGACATGAAGGCTTCCACGGATCCCCTTTGAATATATGAAAGAAATTCGGAAAGTTAAAAAAAATTGTTCTATATTCTAATTTGGAGTGGTTTTAATTAAAGTGAAGCAAAGTCTTCCTTCCCTCAAAAGGCATGGTTGTGAGAAATGTGCTAGGCCCAGGGGCTCCTCGCTCTGTTGCGCCACCCTATTTATTTATTTATTTATAAACTCTTTCATTCAAATCTTAACAAAGGTTTTCCATTGTTCTGTTCACCCTTTTTGAATACAAAAGTACTTTTGCAAATTTTTCTTAGGAGAAGTCATACTATGAGAATATTGAGAATTCAACCAAACGAGTTTTTCAAAATGGCGGCATACTATCAACTCTCCGCTAAGCCACCTAAGCCACAATGCTTGCATTTCGGAACCTTGATTACTTATTTGCTGAGATAAAACGAACAGTTTAATGGAAGCAGTTGCAGTGAGCCAACTTGCGAGATCGTGTCCAAGGAAAACTGGCTGAAATAATTTAAGGAAATTGTGTCAATTTCGTCTTATAACACTGGCGGCGCCAGTGGTGTAATGTTTTGCCTGTGGGGTCTTCAGGTTCTAATCCTAAAAACCAATAAAAAAAAATTTAGTTTTTCACTGGATATTGCTTTTTGCGAGTAATTGGCCATTCCTCCGATACTAATTTCATGTCATCGCAAATAAAATGTTGGGTTCTTTCCATTTCTTTTCAAAGTATGGTTGAGAGAAATGTTCTAGGCTCAGAGGCTCTCCACTCTGTTGTGGCACCCTATTCATTCCATTTTTATTAATTCAACATGATAGGTGTACAGCCTTGAAGTCTCACTAGATAAGTAGTGTTTGGGTTCTTGTTGTTATTGTTGCTAAATTGATAGACTCACTAATACGAAGTTATCTCTTCAAATCTTCTCTGCAAGATAACAAATAATACACTGGCAATACCTTGCTATTGGTTTTGTCTTCGATTGGAAGATAATAATAAATTCTCAATTTGTTTTTAGACTTTTCCGGTAAGTGCTTCAATTAGTCTTATTTAGTGATCAGTAGATCATTAGATAGCATATATATAGGAAATAGAGTCGCGACTTATCTTGATCCAGATTGGAAAAGAAAAAAAAGAAGAGGGTGTTTTAAAAATACAAATATACGTCTAGTTATTACTCTAATAACGCCTCAGCCATCAAAGTTGTTCAGTGAAGCAATGTACGTTACTAGCATAGTGTGAGCAAAACTTCCATCTAAATATCCGCAATGGACAGAAAGCCGCCAAATTTCAGAACAACTCAATTCGTTTTCCTTCGCAGTGACTCAATGTTATTCAATTTTTGTAAGTTATTGCTTCGAAACTAAAAGTGAAAAAGAGTAAAAGTTCGTTTAAAAAGATTTGAAGACTTAATTTATAAAATCGTATTTTATCTTCCACCTCGAACCACCATAGCTTCACTACTACTTTCAATATTGAGGAAAATATAAAACAGTTCGACTTTCCTCTTAAAAAATAATGTAAAATGTTTAGAGCTGCTATGACCATACGGGGTCCTACAAAAGCCAACAGGCCTGGTAAAAAATGTCAGCATTCTTAGTCGATAGTAAATATTGGGCGTTTTCCATGACGCGTGCGACGTGTGTGACGTGAAGTAGCTCTGGTGTTTTGCAATGACGCATGTGACGTATGCATTTAATGTGACGTGTTACACTGTGCTATTAGTGAAAAAATGTCTTATTCTTATTCAATGAGGTGGCAGACTCTTGTGCTGCAATCAAAGTGAAACTTTTGCTTTTATTTCTAAAAAGGAAAGGATCCAAAGCTTTCGAGTGATTAGACCTGAGTGACTTAATCTTTATTTGACGCTTGTTCTGTGAAAGATAACAAAACACGGGTGTCTCGATCTCGACTACACAGCCAAACTGTTCAATAGTTTTCACTGAATTACATTCGCTTATTCTTAGATATGCGCTCAGATGGTGATGAACGATCATGAGATGTGTTATTTCTTTTTTCATGCAAACTATATTGAACCACCGAACGAAACGCTGATAGGCCGCATTAACATCTAATACTCACTGTTCCATAGAACTTCCATAAATTAGAAGTCTCCATCTCATTGATGTTTCAAATTCAGGCTCTGTCTTAATCGCCCGTGGAACCCGTGGCGTGATGATTACCATGTCCGCCTGTTAACCTACAGATTTGTGGTTCGAATCTTAACAGAGGCAGAAATGTTTTCCTCGGGTATCGCCTTTCGCGAGGAATTAGCAAGTCTTCCGATGGTGAATTCACTGCCACGAAAAGCGCTTTTTTGATTAGCCATTGGGAATCGTCCGAAAATTTTAGGTCCACTCCATTCCCTCACATGGAATGGGTGTGAGAAATGTGCTATGTCCTGGGGCTATTTCAATAGCCTAATCTAACTAACTAACCTCCCATTGCAGTAACCAACTCCTTAACCTAGACTGTGATGTGTTTTTTTGCGTACAACTCTCAAATTTAGTTTCACAAGAAGATCTGAACTATAAAAGTTAAATAAAAACTTCCCTGTATTTTAGTAGCTCGGCCTGTTGCGAAATGGCACTTATTTCTCTATTCACTTTCGCAATAGCTGCTTTCTCTTCTTCTTGTTCTTTTTCTTCGCCACGACCCATGAGCCACAAGCTCACTAGTTTATTGATATCGAAAGGTTCTCATCTTTCTCACTTAGCTGCTTTTTACTAGTGACCGACTGCGACCGCTATATTTGTGTTTCTTGACACGTACGTGTTTCATTGTGTTGAGTTTGATCTTTCTTTTACTACATCGGTTATCTCCAGTCGTGTATGCAGATGCACACTTTTGTGGTAAAAGCGTTACCTTTAGGTGCTACGGATGTGGCTAGACACCTTGATAGTAATTATCGAGATTATATCTCTCCTTAAGTTAACTCTTACGACACTTGGGCAGGCGCTTCAGTGATTTTCGAAGTCGTTCTTGCACAGCTGAGAACTGCTCTATATCAAGGCTTAAAAATGTCAGACTTTATTCAAGGTTTTTAAAATCTAACTTCTTCTGTCGCATCCTAATCATTGACATCATCTGAGTCCAATTGGTTAACTCAGTTTAACCCCATTTTAAAGGGCTGATAAAAACCAAAAAAGCATATAGAGCAGCTGTTGTATGAAGAAAAATTGAGACTCCTTATCATCAATTGTTCAACCTCATTCATTCAGACCCGTTTTCTGTTGTAAACCATGAACTCAACTTATAAGTTGAAGCTTTTTACTCTTCGTTTAAGAAATACTCAAACAAATCTTTAAATGAATCGCCACTTAATTATTTCAAACCTCATCAGCGAAACTACGAGACTTTTCAACTCACCATGCATCAAGTTTCATAAGAATCGACGAAATAAAAAACTTCTTTTCATTACAACTATCCCCATGAGTCTTTGAAGCCTTATCTATGTAACTGTTGCAATAAAAGAATTCAAAATTAAGTTCTCTTCCCGATAAGACAATCTCCAAGAAAAAAAGTCTGAACCCCATCACAGTCATCTGAATAATAGCCCAACATCCGAGAGCACCAACATCTGTTAATGTTGCATATTTCCACCCTCCCATCCCGTCCGACCTACATAAATTAAAGAAAAAATAAAAAGTAAACTTATTGCCCTCCATTTCCCAACAGTTGCCAATATACCGACCACCGACACTGATAAATGCATCCAAACTCTAAACAGGGTGCCTCATCACAGTCAAATTGAAATATGAAAAAAAAACCTTTTGCATATTTATACAATTCTTCTTAATTTCTATTTTTAATCCCACAAGTGCAGTTGTTCGTTGCAAAATGCAACACGAAAAATTATAGGAGATAAATTTAAAACCGCGAAAAACGTTATAATAACACGACAAGATGAAGATCAGGCGAGAATGAATGTGTGTGTTTACATTTATCCTCCTACTGTCTGGGCACTGGCATAAGCCAATTAACGCGCACTTTTGTAGAAATAATATCCAAACAAAAGTGGACCTGCTAGATACCTTGCTCTTCAATTTATAAAGACAATCGGACAGTTGTTGGACTGTTGCAGACTTTTCTGTTGGAGGCGAAATAAGAATGAAAAAAAAAGAATTCATTGAAACAATAACAATGAGAAGACTTCCATTTGTTCAGTCCTGTCTATTGTGAAAGACAGGTTATCTGCCTTAAGACTCACTTACTCAATAGAAGTCAACAACCTTTCAAAGATCTAACGCGATGCACAGGCATGCAGACCGAACAACCGCCGCGCCGTGCATCTCTAGAAGATACAAAGATATGCTTCCTGAAATTCTATTGTCGTTGTCACTAACGCAGTTGTCATTGGAGAGAAATAAAAATGTCATTTTCTGTTTAAAAATGGAACTTACATTGAATTTTTTCCGTTTTCCTGTGCTACGCACTAAAAGTATCTTCAGATACTTTTTCGTATCTAGAACATGCACTCAATAAACAAATTCCTTCTTTTTTATTAATCTAAATTCACAAATGCACTCACTTCACTGTTTGTTTTTCTTCACAAACTACCCCCACACACACCTTCTAGTCCCACACTCGCGCTGCGAAACAAATTTTATTTCTTCTACTTGGTGATCGAATTGTATCTGAGAGTTTGTTTGAGGAGCAATCTCCAAAGGTCTCTAGATGTCAGACATGACTAAATGCTCTACCAACAATCTTGAGGCGATCAGGGCGGCACAACTTAGCTCTAATGATTTTGATGATGATCAAGGAGATGATGATGATGGCGCTAGCGCTAGAGCAGTTCGATGTTGAGACTCAGAAGATGCAACAGAGTTCGATGTTGTGTGTATCTTGCGCACAGAATCTGTGGTGTATTAGCAGAAACCATGGATCGTGTCGCCAACAATAGTTTTTGTTTTGTTTGTTCTTCGCCAAGAATGTTGGGGAATACTCTCCTCTTTTGTTCTTCTTTATGCAGACAACTATCTAGAGGCGACAGTCTAGCGTGTGAATACCTTTTAGGTGCGGTTCACCGACGAGGCGATGATGTTTGATTGTTCGATCATCGCGATCTTTTGACTTATATACTATGTGCCCAGGGGCTATAATTAATTTCGGTAGAAGAAAACGGTGGTCTGTCTGGTCGATAATAATTTTATTTTTCTTTATCTAGCGATTCTTTTTATTTATTTTCATTTTTGGATAAGTTTACTCCAAACTACGTTCAAATAGGCAACTAATTGTCGTTTCAAGTGGCTTCTCTATAAATATTGTCGCGGGCGGCTTTTGGTTTCAATGAGTATTGCCTTATGATAGTGGATAAGGGATTTTATGGTCCTTTTCCAAAGAAACGAAGCCGATAAGACACCTCGATAAAGAGAAACTACTTGAAAGCTTCATATCATATAAGAGCTTTAGCTCTTTGAGTGGGAATAGTTCTCTTAGATAATGTAAATAAATCCTATTGGGATTCATTTTTTTTTTTTTTAATATGTTTGTTTTTACACAAAAAAAAAATCTGTCGTTTTTGATTGATGCACTGCTCAAACAACAATAATTAATAATTGAGATAGGCGTTAATGTCCATTGCTGGTGGTGTCCACATATGTATGTTTTGGTTGTTTGGAATTAAGAACAAGGCTGGCAGTCAAGACTGAAGGAAACAGACGATGACCGTGATGAGCAGATGTTCTTAATTTAAATTAACGTGTTGACAAAAGGGTTCAACGAATTCCACTTCTTTGTTGTCCGTGGAAGTTCCAAAAACTAGTCATACAATTGAAACGATTTGCAAAAAAGAACTTTGACTCTAAATGCTTAAGAGTGTCAGAATTGGTGTTCAATAAATGATTTTAAGTCTTTTAACGTATTTTACACTTTTCAGAATCAAATAAGAAAGAAAAACGAACAATCAAGAGAAAGTCTGAAAATGAAAGTGGGAAAATGTATAAAAACCATTTATGTTAAGGAGAGTCACAATTTTTATATTCCTAGTTCAAAATGCCTGTTGATTTAATCTCAATCTAGAGGGTTTAAAATGAATTGCAACATGAGAAACGCTCGTTTGAGGAAATTGAGAGATACCATGACTGGAATGAGGATCGGAAGTTTTACCAAACGCTGTGTGTCTGTACTTGCTTTAAATTCATAGCAAAAAGCAGGAATATGACAGACACAAGAGAGCAGAGCAACTGTCAAATTTTGTGTTGTGGGCATTTTGTAGCATACCTACTTTTTTATACCAAACACAACAACAAAGTATAACAAAATGGTGGAAAAACATATGCAGATGAAAGTTCCCTCTGATTTAACAGCTGCAATAGTTACCCTGCGATAAAAGTATGCTATCTATGGCAGGCTATGAAGATAAAGCTTCTATTATGGTCTTGAGATATTCAAAGGCTGCTGCAATAGCTGTGATAGATTTAAAGCATGTGGAGACCAGGGGAAAAGGTAAAAAGGTCTTACCAGAGTGGCAAAGCCCGAATGACCTATAATGACCAGCAGGGAAACACAGTAATAGAGACGCAGCCGCTACTGAGGATCTGGCAAGACCACTTCTGCAGACTGCTTAACGACAATGAAGACACTAATACCGCTGTCAGGCAGAATGCCCCATTCAACTTAGACTATAATGAAGAATGACGTCCTTCCGACATAGAAGAAGTTAAGCTTGGCATATGCAAACTTAAATCAAATAAAACTGCAGGTGCAGATGGCCTTGATGCCGAGCTTTTCAATGCAGCTGGAGATCAGTTGGAAGGAGCATGCACCAGCTGATCGGCATGATATGGTCGCAAGAAAACATGCCCGGTGAATGGAACCCCAATATCGTATGCCCGATCCTAAAGAAGGGAGACCCTCACAATTGCGCCAATTATAGAAGGATAAGCCTCCTTAACGTCGCTTATAAGATCTTGTCTGCTGTAATATGTGAACGTCTGAAACCCCACATGCCACATCAACAACTTGATAGGTCCTTATCAATGTGGTTTTAGACCAGAGAAGTCCACAATAAACCAAATTTTCACATTACGGCAGATCTAGGAAAAAACCCGAGAACATAATATCGATATTCACCATCTCTTTATCGATTTCAAGGCCGCGTATGACAGTATTTACAGAGACGAGCTGTACATAGCCATGTCTAGTTTCGGCATCGCTGCAAAACTCGTACGACTATGCAGGATGACTTTGGAGGATTCACGCTGCTCCGTCAAGGTCGGTAAAGAACTCACCGAGACCTTTGATGTCGAAAAAGGCCTTAGGCAAGGCGACAAACTGTCATGCTATTTCTTCAACATCATACTTGAAAAGATTTTACAAAACTTAAACGTCAACACCAGAGGAACAATATTTCAACAACAACATCAGTGCGGAGATCAAACGGAGAATAACTCTTGCCAACCGTTGCTTCTTTGGGTTAAGAAGGCAATTGAGAAACAAAACCCTCTCTAGAAAAACCAAAGTGACCTTGTATAAGACCTTAATCATCCCAGTCCTGTTGTACGGCGCGGAAGCATGGACCTTATCGAAAGCGGATGAGGAAACCCTTGGTGGTTTTGAAAGAAAAATTCTCCGAATGATCTTTGGTCCCGTATGCGAAGACAATGTGTGGAGAAGAGGATACAACAACGAGCTGTATGAGCTGTACCGCGACATGGGCATAGCCAGAAGAGTACGCATCGCGAGGCTACGATGGTTGGGTCATGTAGAGCGGATGGACCCAAACGCTCTGACTCGACGGGTTTTCGAAAGCACATTGCAGGTAAAACGCGGAAGGGGAAGACCTCGTCTTAGGTGGCACAATCTAGTGGATGAAGAAATCAACCGACTTGGAGTGCGAAACTGGAGAGAGCTCGCCCGTAATCGAAGTCGTTATAGAAGGATGTTGGTTGAGGCCCAGGTTCACCCCAAACTGTAATGCCCACCTAAGTAAGTATGTAAGTAAGTAAGTTGGTAGAGGTCCTTTTCAACTTGTTTACGCCAGATGCCAAATAAAACCAAAAACCAAATCTTTCCATTGCGCGACTTCCTTTCAATGTGCTTCGGAAAACCAGTACAGCCGGATCATTAGTATCAATCTGGTCTTCAAGTCTCAGCCATTTCAGTCTCGCGATGAGCACTCTTAAAGCTTAGCTCATGTCGAGGTATTTTACTATTCTAGGATGATAGATAAACTTCTGGTTTTTTTTTAATTCATAGATACGAAACTAATTTCCTGTTATACTTTAAGAACAAGTCACTCGCCGTAGTAATACTACTAATAATAAACAATATTTAAGTTTATTTTGCGTTGTTAGTAGGCACGATCGGCCTCTTTTTTATTTTGTTTATGATTTCTCCAACTAGGGGGTAGTTATCTTTTGCTATCGGTTATTGTATAGTTTCTTTCTTTCTTTTTTTTCTGTTATAGACTACTTCCTGCAACTTTATACTAAAGTTTTATATTTGCTTTAAATATTTATGGTATTGATAATCTTCGTGCTCATGGCGCAATAATGGTTTGACTTCCTATTACGTTGGAGGTCGATGTTCGAATCCCTGAAAAATGAAATTGTTTATATACGGGTACTGTGTTTCGGGAGGATCTCCTTAGTTCGCCAAATAGTGATAACACTGTCCCGAAAACGCTGACTCATTGAGCCTTTAGGAATCCGCAAATCCGTAGTACCTTGAAGTACGTTTGGCCCTGATGATTCCCTAGTCTTCTCGTGCCCCAATTGATTTACTTGTTTAGTAGTTACTTTAAAAGCTACTTGTGGCGTAATGGTTAGAATGTCTGCCTGTTAAGTGGGTGATTCGATGTTCGAAACCCAACAGAAAACAAAAATTGTTTTTTCACGGATGTCGCCTTTTGAGAGGAATTAGTAATTTCATTGCCATGAAAAGCGCTTCCCTATTAGTAGTTCGGAATCGGCAAAAAAATGTAGGTCCCCTCCTTTTGTTCCCAAGGCATAGTTGAGAGAAATACGCTAAGCCCCGGGTCCCCCAACCTGTTGCGCAACCCTATTTACTTTTTGTATTATTTCGTTTTTTATGAATGTTATCGAATCCACTTTAATGCGACCTTATCCTTTGCAGAGCACAATCTGTTGATAGCAGCCATTTTAAGTATTTTAAAATAAAAATCTCACATAGAAATTCGTTTTTACAAGACAAAACAAATACAACTTCTAAGTTCTCGCTACCATCATAAATCAATCGAAAACTACTTTTTTGTGTACATATCCACTGAAAGCTCAATCAAACAATTCGCATTCAAAGCAAATATTTGTTTGTACGAACACTCTTTCATTCACACCACGAACCAAATCATTATTCTAATCATTCATCGTTTATTTTCTATATAAAGTTTGTAAAGCGCACATACACACAACCATTTTTTAATTCGTGCGATCTTCAAACCAAAACAATAAAAGTAAAAGCTAAAAGCAAACAAATCGAATCTAAGTTTGTTAGTAAATTAAGCCTTAGACTTGTTAAGTACATCTGAAAAACAGAGCCACTTGAATAAACTCAATGAGCGTATATGGCTCATTTGTTCGAAACACATATTTGTTCAATCATCGATTTTGTTCAAACACTAAAACATGAAGTGCTAAGATTAAGCAAGGTATTCATATAGGTATCTGTTTGGGATGTCACATACTCCACATCCAAATGTACATAATGACAAAGGTAGTTAGTTGGAAGCCTCTATCGCGTCTAGGTCGCCGATATCTACTTGTGTACCGTAACTATCCTACCCATCAGCATAGTTGATATGTGGAATCGCTCATGCGTTACGTGCAATTAGCCAATTGAATGATATTTCTGTCTGATCTAATGCCAAATTACTTTTGTCGTGGAGGTATTCGTAGGTAGTTTTCCGGTGATCATATCGTCAGTGGGAGTGCTTTGTCGAAAATTAAAAAAAAAAAGATACAAAATTATCAGTGTTTTGTGAACAGTTCATCTTTGATTCTTCAAGAAGTGCTGCGTATTGCAGTAACTTTGGTGCCAACATGGGAGTGTTTTTTGATCTTGTGAGTGAACCTGCAATTATTTAGTGCTGTCCCTTATTTTTTTTTTAGTGAATTTAAGTACTGTTCAAGTAAAAATAATTTTTTTAATCGTGACGAGTCAGCTCTCGCAACAGGACTATTTTTCAATTTGAAAGAAAACTTTGATTCCTTTGAAGCCATGTATCAAAGGACCGTGTATGTGCTTCCTAAAAAAAGTATAGCGTTGTGGTATAAAATTCGTTCACCAATTCGAAAAAACGAAGCTTTGGCAATAGAACCACAAAATTCAGAATAAAAAAATCTATGTATGTGTACATTTCAACGGTGATCTAAAAATACACACTCCGAACAATTTGACGTAATGTTTAGTTTGGATTGTACGATATTCAAACTAATTTGAAGTTCTATGAAGCTATTTTTCAGGCCCGAATGGGGAAAAAGTAATACAACGTTGTCATGGATTTGTTATGGATACTAACGGGTGTTTTTATATTTTTCAAACCTTATTGAGAACTTAAATCATAATCAGCCTTATTATGAGTTTCACGTGAACAGCTTTTCGCCTGGAACATTTTTGTTCGCCCGGAATTTTAAAAGCTATTATGAGTTTCCCCTGAGCAAAATTCCACTTGGAATCAGAAAGTTCACTTCGAAAAAAAGACCACGTTCAGATGCATCCAATTTCCCGTCATTGCTCTCAACGTTTTCAAATTTCAAGGGGAAAATAGCTCATAATAAGAGAATTTTTGCGAATATGCAAAATTTTTCCCCCCAAACTCATAATAAGAGGGAAAAGTGAAATTGGATCTTTTTCGAGGGGAATTAGTTCACGTGAAACTCATAATAAAGCTGAATATGTATAAGCCGGAAATATTGATGAATGAATTACAATGGCTCGGTAGAAATTCTCATTGCATCTATTTTTTAAATATGATTTCCGACATATATGTTCAACGTGTTACGAGTTACATAGTCCGTTCGAGCAATACAATTTTTCGCGCTCCTTTTCCACTAAACCTGCGGCCGTATGTCATCGGTACTGGCTTGAATATTGCCTTCAAATGTTTCAAAAGTTGCTCTTGCTGTCAGTATAAGCTAATGAATTTAAAAAACACCATAAAAACAAGCGTTAAGTCGCATACACGAAAAATCCAGTTAACAGGAGCACTTTGGAAAATAAAGTTTTCACCAAATTGGTGGTTAAACGCGCTGTGTGGTAAGTCGCGCAATCTTGTCGGAAGCAAGGGTCTTCGATACTAAGAAATAAGAAAACAGTCAGTATGACTCGATAGCGCTCGCCATTCGCTGTAACGGCAGCTTCTTTTTCGTTTTACTTTGAAAGAAGAAAACACCAATAATGCCGCCAGAGTGAAAAGGCACATTTCCTTCTCTTGTTGATGATTTTGAATCAAGAAAAGTCGGTCATTAACTACGACCCTAATGCATGATTTGAATTTATAAGAACTGCGTGACTGTGTAAAATCTTTGTAATAAATTTTTATATTCTATCGGTAATATTTTTAATCTCTACCTTCACGAATGTCAATTTTCTAAAATAATAATTTGCTCTTATTATAGTCTTTTTGAACACGTCATATGGATTGGAAACCTAAAAGGAGCCATAAAAAATTGCTTTTATTTGTTGCAAATTAATTGGAGCAAACATTGGGAAGACCCTTTGAAGCACCGCCGCTGCGCTTGTTTCTTTTGTTTTCATTGAAAACAAGTCAACAAGAAATGAAGTCAAAATAAATTTTTAGCTTTTTTCCGTATTTGATTTGTTAGTAATTTATCATCAGGTAAACGGGAATGGATATTTTTCATGAAGGCAATATGTAGTTTAGATTCAAAAATAAGCTTTGTAAATACCTTTTTAGTACCCAGAATTTAGACGATAGTTGTCGTAAAAGCTACGAAATCCAGGTAGGGTTCTTCTTATGTTCCGTATGTTCATATGGAACTATAATGTTGTAACTTGCGACCCCTTATAGCTTCCTATTAATGCATTTGACGGTTTCGTCATGACTGTGCACTATAACTCACCAACGAGAAGAAACAAAGTGTTTTTTTGGCTTAAAGTTCACATAAAAAATAGAAAATAAATTCCGTGCCATTTAGCAATAGCAATAGCTAAAGGCTTTAGCTATTATTATTAGCTCCTCAAGGAGTTCTCCTTAATCAAATAAATTGTACGCACCTTTAAGAGATTTTGTTGATCCATCCGAGCTATAGTTTGACGTAAGCGGATATGAACTGGCCCAGAAACTGTTGTTAAATTTTACCTCACGCAACGTTAAGGAACTATTTCAACTGTAATTTTCTTACCCAAAAATCAAAAAAAAAAAACTATGCACTTCTTTTCTTTTTAAAATGTCGGAATAAAGTGAATTATAACAATTTATTTAAAGCTAAATCACAAGTTAAATGCCAACGAAACAGAGTAACAAAGTAGAAAGTGAAAAAATTATAGCCATTAGGTTTTTTGTGATTTGCGATGGGCAGTAATTTCAGTCACTAATTAAGTGAAAATAATTTGTGTTTGAACATTTTAAATATTAGTTACCAAAAATAGGGTAAACCATGACAAACCGTCACCACATAGTGATGACCGTGGTTTAATGGTTAGCATGTCTGCATGTTACTAGGAAGTTGGAGGATCGAATCCCATAAGCGTTTGATTGTTTTCCATTGGTATCGCTTTTCGCGAGTAACTGGAAGGCCCTAAGATAGTAATTTCACTGCCATGAAAAGCGCTCTCTCGAAAGGCGCTCGGAATCTGTAGAAAGTGTTCGTCTCTTGCATTGTTCTAAGGAAAGAGCTGAGGAAAATGCCCTAGGCCTTACTCTGTTGTGCAACTTCTATGTAGGTGTGTTTCTTTACTTTATGCACAGAAATTCACAATCTGTCACATTTTAAGGAGTGACTCTGAAGGAGCGTTATTGTCTCAAAAGTATAGAAACGTTCTTAAACAAACATTCGCAGCAACGCTTGAAAAAACTACTGTTTGACAGTTGTTGTATTTGTATATCTGTCCACAGAAATTTAGGTAGCAGAAATTCGCAAGGTGGGAAATATTTTTTATTCTCTCGTGAGCACTTTCTTTTGTGCACTGCTACGAAAAATCGCTGTGCTGGAACGGCATTAGAACTGACTTTCGCCGAATTTCGGTGCATTTCGTGCGAACTTTCAGTAAAGAAACACACCATATATTTATTCATTTGTGACAAAATCATGGGCTTAAGCTTTACTTCACTCTGTAATATAATTGGGTGCATAACGATACTTCAATTTCATTGGATTTCGATGAAAGTTCTTCTCCTTATTTAGTAAATCTTTTCCAAATAAGTAAACTACAGGTGAAAAGTGCAACAGAATAACGATACTGTCATATTACTGTAATCAATTAGTGAAAAAAAGAAAAATAATAAAAGAATTTATTGTTTTCTTACGGAGTGTTGATTTTTAAAATTAAAATGAAAAGTTCAAGTGACCTTCACTCCTTATGCGTTTCGCCCAGGTACAAACACTGGGCTCATCAGTTAGATGTTGTTTGTACCTTCCTAAGACGCAATGTTTGGTCGATGTTTGTCGACACATATATAAAATCAATATGTACGTATAATATATGTGTAATCAATTAGTACTTCCTTCTTGATTTTAATAAGGAAACGGAATGGTGTAAGATGGCTGGTATGCTAGATCCACCATTTTGGAAATTAATTTCCGTAAATGCTTTATTTGTGGCTTTAAGAGCAGAAGTGGCGCAACCCTCAATTTTTCAATTTTAAGTTTATTGCACAACTATCAAGAAAAGCAAATAATATTTTTCCTGAATAAAAAAAAACCTTTATTTCTTCACCTAAAAGTAGAAAATGACAAAACATTTTTCTGCTTTCAACTTTTTCTAAAACAGTAATGGAATAACCCACTCAAAAGCTGTTTCCTTCAAATGACAGAGACGTGTAGTAATTTCGAATTTTAACAATTTTTAAGAACCGAAAACTTTTGTTTTCATGCACCTCATTGGGTTGTCAGGGAAACATGAGTAAAGGTTAACCAACACACCTATTATTTCATAATTTAATTAAATAAGTACAAAACATGAAGCTATTTTTTACATACACAAGATTTTTCCTTTTCGTCTTTTTAAGGAAAAAAATAGAATGCTTTTGTTTTTCCTTGAAACCTTTAATCGTAAATATTGCAACTATATGAATTTAAGGTTACACCACTTCTGCTCTCAAGGCCTAATTTAACGCTGCGAGAAAGTTTTATGAGAGTTCCCTTTTAGTTGTGCTGTTTTCTTGCAGACATTACCATTCATTCAAAAGTTGTAGTTCAAAAATGTTAAACTTCTTACTCCTTTTTGAAGTTTCTGAAAATTAAATTAAATTAAATTTCGATGTTTAGAAAAAATTCAAAAAATATTTAACTTCCTTCATTTTCAACTCTGAAATGGCTGCTCGAATTGTTTGCACCACAAATCTGTTCTTCCCTGTAAAAAATTGTTTCCGTGATTTATCCGTGAATAGAAAACGAGGCGAAAAAAATCTGCCTCCATATGGGCTCGTGGTTGAACATAAAAGTTTCGAGTGATCTAAATTCTAAACCTGCTACATAACAGATTGTGCGGAACATAAGTAAACACTTCCTAAGGGACTTGTTACACTCTTTGATATAACATAAGCTCACAATCAGAGTATGGGCTTATACCTAGTGAAAATATGAAACAGTTTCACCCTAGGGATTATTCACATGAGCATGACCAACGAAAGAACCATTCGTAACGAATAAATTTCTTTTCTCTATTGCTTTAATGACACAAAAATAAGAGTTTATCCACCTAAAAATAAGTATGAACTATATTTCCATCGTTTCCTAAAAATTCGTGAGGAATTTATGCTTGTAAGGTACTTAAAATCACATTTCTTGATTTATTCTTCGTTTGTTGGTCGTGCTCATGTGAATAGTCCTTTATCCTACTTAAAGTGTAAACGGTGAGTTTTCTTCCATTGGTGAAAGGTTATTTTGTTCATCGAAAAAAGGTCTTACTGCCATTTTATTATCAAAATAACCCCCGTGGATCTCACTTCTAAAAAAAGATAATCACCCCAAGAGTTTTTCCCTGCGGTGTTTAATTGCACTGCACATGCTCACTAATAAATATAACTTAAATTTGAATCCAAAGACTGCAATGACAGTTAGAGGTGGCTCCTAAGTGTTCTTCTAAAAAATGATGTTATGCATTGTACTTGTACCAACTCTCAAATAAATTCTACGATATCATATAAATTTTTGGACTTTGAATTAACACAATAAAGTCTTACCTACAAGGCAACATTGATTATTTTCAAAATAACCTCCATATGGCTTGCACGATTGCCTTAGCAGTAAATATTGCACTTCTTGATTTTTTTTTTCGTTTTAAAAGCTTACAATCCTATTGTTGCTACCTCAGACTATTTTGCATTACTGAGCTAACTATTTCTATGTCAACATTGACTCTGACACACTTTCCACCTATTTGATATCTCCACCCAAAGTAAACTTAGTTGACATCATCTTGTTTTTTCTTTTTCAACAATAACAATAAGAAGAAAGAACAACGTACCCAGTGATTGTTTTGATATTATTGACAATAATATTTACGAATTTCTATCTAAATAGCTTTAAAAACATTTTGCGCTTGCGTTCAACATAAAATTGCTGCATTCCTTAGCATGTTATTATTTTAATTGCCCCTACAACTTCTTTATCCATTCAAGGCTACAATAATTGTTCATTGTTCATTTTAAACGTACGCCAGTTGCTTATTATAGATATTTTACGTTTAACTCTTTAACTATACACGTTTTAACTTGTACACGTTTTATTACTGTTCCCACTTGTGAGTTTCAATTGGAGGCACATTTTGATAAACTCATTATCACCTTGTTATTCAAAACGATAAACAAAAATCAAGTTCATACTTCAGGACATGCCTAATAAAACTCTACACTAAAAGCGATAATATCTCTAGGCAAAGCAACCGTCATTGTCATAAAGATAAATAATGATAGGTTCGAAGGAATGCGTGTGAGTTTTTGTGTTTGCACAAGCTCAATGCAAAAAGGAAATTTGCAATTTCCATTGATTACTGGTGGTTTGTAAATGTTTTTAGATAAAATTTTGAATCAATATAGGTGAGACGATTTGAACACCCTAGACTTTCAATTTAAGCTCCATTCAAGCCTTGGTAGACTTGTAATACGGTTAGATCTTTAAACGAGTGAGGTGTATCCGAGAGAATCGGACAAATTATTTGACTTTAAAAAAAAAACAGAAATTGAAAAACTTAATTAATATTTTGAAAGAAATTTTTGAACGTTTTAAGAGTTTTTCTACAATATGTGATATCCTTATGAACTGCATGGAAATTCGAATGTGATTTTTTTTATTTGTGAAAGTTAAGACAATTTAAGAAGCTTTTAAGGCTGTGATCGTTTTTTTTGTGAATTGAATATTTTTAAATAAAAAAAAAAAAACATTTAACTATGGATATATCTGATGATGTAAGTCTATCACGGGTCTTATGACATTTATGCTTTTAAATCTCAAGTAATTGCTAAAATTTAAGCAATAATTGAACTCAAAAATAATCCTCGACGTGTAGCTATGTGTGTGAAAAGTGGGATATTACTCCTTGATACGGTTTTTTCGAGCCATTTAAAAATATATGGGGATCATTACGTTCCAGAACTTAACCACAACAAGCAACCAAGATCGTTTAGTATCTAAATATTTTTAATTGTGACAAAAAGTTCAGTTCGCAATTATATTGGATTATTATTATTTCTTTCAAATTGTTCTCGAATATTCACTATCACCACGGAAAAGTCCTTGTGAGCTTATTATAGCTTCCAAATCAAGGAATGGATGCAAAGTTAAGGATTATTTTTATGAGAGTGGGAAACAATTTCATGAGTTTTTGAGTTGCAAATACGAAAAGTGAGCTTAAAAAAGCATTTTGTTTTAAATGAAGAATATTTTCATAAATGTCGAACAGAACTTTCCAAAACTTAAACCACTACCTTAAAGTCATTAATCAGAATAAGAGCAGTTCTCCCCAGTGCAAAAGCAGTTAGTATTTGTCATTGGCGATGTTTTTTACGGAAACCATCACTTTTCACCAATAGAGTGGTGAACAGTTTATCAATAAGCAGAACATCTAGAAAGATGAACTCCGCCTGCGATATTCCGAGTAAATGAGAGATAGTCATATTCTTTGTAATAACAATATGACCCTAGAAGGGTAAAGAACACGTTAAAAAGTCTCCTGAAACTACATATAATTCTGAATTCACAGCTACGTGCGACGTGAAAAATTATCGTCCCATCGCTAAACTATCGCATATACCCAAAATTTTCGAAGGCATATTGTATGAAAACTTAAGTTTTCGTTGCAAATCTCTCATCTCCCCTAGACAACACGGGTTCCTCAAAGGCAGGTCAACAACAACAAACCTCGTTGACTTTGTCTCATTTTCCCTCTCAGCCTTGGAGAATGGAAAGGAGGTCGATGTAATTTCAACTGACTTTAGTAAAGCTTTCGATAAAATCTCTCACAAACTTGTTCTTTTTAAACTTTCCACCCTCGGCTTTGAACCCATTCTGTGGAGATGGGTTTCTTCTTATTTAGAAAACCGTTTTTACAGCGTTCGGTTCAGATCCGCCTTATCCAGCCGCTTTCTAGCTACATCCGGTGTTCCCCAAGGCTGCCATTTAGGCCCTCTCCTCTTCATTCTCAGTATTAACGACATTGAAATGATCATCAAACACTCCTCTATCTCTCTCTATGCGGACGATACTAAGTTTTACCGGATCATTTCTTCTTCTGAAGACTCTCCCCACCTCCAACAGGATCTCGACAATTTTTCAATATGGTGCTCCAAAAACAGCTTGGAGCTAAATGTTTCCAAGTGCCAATAACTAACCTTCTCACGTAAACGCACCAAATCTCCTCCCCGTCTCTGTCTTCTAAACGGTCAAATCATTTCCACCGTTGCGTTGAGGTGATCCGGGACCTTGAGATTATTTGCGACCGTGAGCTGAATTTCCTCAAGCATATCGACGATATAATCCTTAAGGCAAATTCAGCACTTGGCTTCGTGAAATGATGGTCCAAAGAATTTGCAGACCCTTACGTAACCCGATCCCTTTACATTTCATTTGTTCGTCCACTTCTTGAATACGCTTTTCAAGTCTGGTCACCTTTCCAACAAGTGCACATTGCCAGAATTGAGAGCATACAACGCCGTTTCCTCCGTTTTCCTCTTCGAGGTCATAATTGGAGTAATCCCCTGAAATCACCTCCTTATCAAGACCGAATCAAAATCCTAAACCTTAATACGCTGAAAGATCGAAGAGAAATATTTGACGTTCTCTTCATTCACCGAATCCTCACAGGTACCATTGACTGTCCAGCCCTTAACGAATCCATCTTCCTAAATACTAACCCTCGTAACACCCGGAATCCCCATCTCTTCTATCTTCCCACCCATCGAACCTCTTACGGCTCCAATGAACCCATCTCCCGAATGCTGAGGAATGTCAACTTCCACTCCTCTTGTTAAAGTTTCTTAGTTTGTAAGTTGATAGTTTGTATTAAGCCTAGTAAATGGGGGTTTTGCAACGTTTGTTACTTCTGATTTAGAGTTGGGTCACCGCTGATCGAATGTTCTATACCAAGCATTTTAAGGTTTCATCTTTCTTCCCAATAGCTAAAGTGAAACAATGTTCCAAGAAGTTCAAAAGACGATAGGCTTGCTGACTTTTTAAAGGTGCATTGCATAAGAATTGTAATCTTGATGGCATCTTAACTCTTCTTTAGACTAGTGATAAGCCTGCAGGGCCCACTGGTTACACTGACCTTATAAAACCTTCTGATTTTGAATGGTTTCATGTTTCTGGCCAACCAATTTCTGATGTCGCTCTTCGACAATCTTAATAATTTCTATGAAATCTACAATCAACGATCTGTTTTGTTTTTTTTGTTTACTCGACAAACCACTTCTGCGCTCAGAAAGCAGACATATCTTCAACTTACTCCCTTGATGTGCCATAACCTCAAAATCTAATTCGAATCTTTGATAGATCTCTGGTGGTGCCCGTGGCGTAATGGTTAGCATGCCTGCCTGTTATGAGGATGGTTCGCGGTTCGAATCCCGATAGAAAACAAAAACAAGAGGCAAGTCCTCCGATAATAAATTCATTACCATGAAACTCTCTGTATTATTAACTGTCAGGAAATAGTAAGTCCCCTCCATTCCCTCCCAAGACAGGTTGTAAGAATTGCGCTAGGCCCCGTAGGTCCCCGGTCTGTTGTGCCACCCTACCTAATTATTCATCTCTAATATCACTTTTGATTTTGTTGAGAATTTTTCGATTTGAATGTAATTTCCGTATCATCTTTACTTACATTACTCTCCTTTGCCTTCAGCTCAGTGATTTGAGTATGAAGTTACCATAAGGCCCATCGTCCTTATACGAAAACATTAATTCATTAAACTCTCTCCTGTCGAAAATGAGTGATTGTTTTTCATTCAGAAGTTCAAAGGTGGATGGACACCTGGAGAAACTCACTCTTGATAAGCATGGCTTCATTTAAAAGACGCATATCTTCGTCTTTGCAATCCAGGTCACTCTAAAATCAGACACAATATAAACTGAGTGCCCTAGTTTATGTCAATAAAATACCTTGTCCCATAATTAACACACTTAATTGGTTTAGTTTTACTACTCAGATTGCTTCCTTGCATGCTAGGATTTTCAAGTGTGTTTTATGGGTGTACTAAATCGGCAGCACGCACTGTGAATCACATGAAGAAATATATAAAAAACAAGTTCAGAGTCTTTACAACTAAGCGACACCAATAAAATAGGCAAATTAAATTTTAATGAAACGCTATCAACCCGATTATGTGTGTGCCAGCTTCAAGAATTTACCACTTTTCGGCTTCTTTATGAATTCGCCCGCATACTGACCTTATCAAATCATTAGAAAATTATAAACAGTATAATAAGTGTGAAGATATCAATCTTTCAGACAAAAAAAAATACAAAGTCATTTTTTTTTTTGTCGGTCAAATGATATTCATAATCAATTCGATTTGTTGTTTATTTTAGGCTCACATCTTAGATAGTAAGTCCAAGTACCGCTTGAATGCACTCTATGACGTGCCCAAGAAGATCAGCTGGTGGTTTGCTCCAGGCTTTGTAGCATTTTGGGTTGTTCTCTATGTGGGAATAGTTCTGCCGTTGTCGATCTGGCTTCCAACACCACTGACACTGAAAGATGAAGCAGCCAATCCAGGACGATTTATTGCAGAGCGAGCCCAGTCAGTGCTTTTGGGGCTAGTCAATCTTGGACCACGAGTTGTTGGAAGTCAAGCAAACGAAGACAAGACGGTTCATTATTTGCTAGAAGAAATTGAAAAAGTTCGCGCACAAACTAGTGAAGCCTTTGATATCGAATCAGACGTGCAGATGGTGTCTGGGAGTTATATGCACTGGACTATGATAAACATGTACCAAGGAGTACAGAATGTTGTAGTCAAACTAAGTCCAAGGAATTCGAATAGCTCGAATTATTTGCTGATCAATAGTCATTTCGATTCTGTTCCGGGGAGCACTGGCGGTGGTGATGATGGAAGTATGGTTGCAGTTATGCTCGAGGTGATGAGAGTCATTGCAAAATCAAGTGAACCTTTGGAAAACCCGATTGTGTTCCTTTTCAATGGGGCAGAAGAGAATCCTCTGCAAGCATCACATGGTTTCATCACGCAGCATAAGTGGGCGAAAAATTGCAAGTAAGTAGTTGACGTTTAATTGACAAACAGAACCGTTTTACTAACTGACATTTTTACAGAGCACTCATCAATTTAGACGCTGCTGGTAATGGTGGGAAGGAAGTACTTTTTCAGTCAGGTCCAAAGCACCCCTGGCTTATGAGGGTAAGAATCGAATCAACCACAAAATATAATTGCCATTGTTAGACTGCAACCGCCGTATTAATAAACGCGGAATAGCTGGGTTAAGCCTTATTCCATGGATTAAGTGGGAAATGGTATAATGGTAACTTTAATTAAGTGGAAAATGGTATAATGGTAACTTAATCTATGGAATAAGGCTTAACCCAGCTATTCCGCGTTTATTAATACGGCGGCAAGTGTTTCAGCTTTCAGTAGCACCAGTGTTTCAGTGGTAGTCAGTGTATGAGACTTACTTTGATTAGATTGCGAAACAACAGCAACGAAGGTTTTTGGAAGCCTGATTTGTTGTGCGTTTGACTTAACAGTTTACATTTAAGGTTTTTTCATTCAGCAGGATGACCGTCGAGTAAATAAATTGAAACTGAAAACTGGTGCTGCGGTTTCCTTGCACAAAATGTACGAAAATGACAATTCACCAGCAGATAGCAAATCATATTTGATGCGCAAATGAAAAAAAAGCTTCGGTTTTACCATTATGCTTCCTATTTAACGTTTTGTACTTGAAGCAACGTAAAGTATACGTAAAAAACGTAACAAGAGACAAATCACAGCAATGGCTTAGATTTTCTAAGCTTTTCTCTGTAAACTGTCAAGTTCCCAACTCTTTTAGTTGATGTTCAGTTCTCAAGGCATATGTAACGTAACATAAGCAAAGTTGTGTTAAAAACCTAAAACACAACTTTGTTTTGTCCATGACTACGGTTTTAATGCTGCTTTGTTCGATCTTTCAAGACAAGAATGAATCTTGTCAGTTGTCAAAGACAGCAAAAGTTCAACCTGCCAAACTATCTGTTTGAGTCACATCACGCTCTCCTATACATTACGAAATATTGAAAAACATGCTACATTGTGATAGAATGTAATAATTTTCTTCAACTGAACCTAAAAACATCGAGTGAGACTAAAGATTAACGCTCATGTCCAAGATACCAAGATGCTTGGTCTCTGTTTCCCCTTTATGCTTAAATCCATACTGGCCTTAAATTTTAGATGCGATAAGCGTAAAGGTAACGTAATGCTAATATCTACTTCACAACGTAAGAAAACTTGAAGCGTTTAAAAGGGTTTAAAAGTGGGTTTAAAAAAGGGTTTCGTGCATAAAGTAATCGCTGACATATTGAATCATTATGATTCAGCAAAATAAGTTTTTCGGCACAACAGCCGTTTCTATGAACAGATTTTTGGAACCATAGGACATTTTTTTAATATGACCACAGTTAGTCGAAACTTTTCTCTGTCTGAACCATCACCTAATACTTTTATTCAATTTTTTTAGCACTACCGTCAAAGTGTAATGCACCCTTATGCCTCGACGATGGCCGAAGAGATATTCCAAGCCAATCTCATTCCATCCGACACGGATTTTCGCATTTTCCGCGACTATGGAGGAGTTCCTGGTTTGGATTTCGCCTATACATACAATGGCTATGTCTATCACACCGAACATGATAAATTCGACATATTTCCTATTGGCAGCTTACAGAACACCGGTGACAATATTCTAGCAGTCGCAAAAGCTATTGCCAATGCCCCAGAACTGGAAGACATCACTGTAAGTATAGCTGATATTTTTTTCTTTATAAGTCATCTTCAGTTAATGACTCTTTTAGCAACATGAAGACGGCCATGTAGTTTTCTACGACTTTCTTGGATGGTTCATCATCTTCTACACTCAAACCGTTAGCACGATCATCAATCTGGTCGTATGTTTCATTGCACTTGTAGCAATTGGAGCTTCAATCTTTTTCATGACTCTCCGGTCTGGTTTGAGTGGATGTGAAATTGCCACCCGCTTTTTAAGTGTCATTGGTCTCCATATACTTTCGTTGTTCCTGGGAATTGTACTGTCACTCCTGGTGGCAGTTTTCATGGATGGGGTCAACCGTTCACTGTCATGGTTCTCCGAATCTTGGATTCTAGCTGGTCTATATTTTTGTCCAATGTTTTTCGGAATGGGAATACTCGCTGCTATATACTCACAATACATGAAAAGGGATAAACTGAGCTTGGGCTTCCGCATTCAGATGTTCATGCACGCACACTGCATTCTACTGGTGATATTGACTTTGTTCTTGACTTGTATTGGCATTCGATCGGCATTCATGCCAATGCTGGCGGTATTTTTTGACATCTTTGCATTGATCATCAATTTGATCACAACGTGGCACAGGAGAGGTAAGAAAAACGAGTTATCCACGAGTGAAAATGATGACCATAACCAACCCTTTTTCTTATCAGGATACCTGTTCGCGGTGGCTGTTGTTGTTTGCCAGATTATGCCTTTCATTTACTTCACAAACATCACTTACTCCTTCTTGTACACAATGGTTCCGATGATGGGTCGAAATGGATCCAATATGAATCCTGATCTAATGATGGCTGCTCTGTCGATATTTATGTCGATCTTGTTCGCAGGCTTTCTCGTAGGTTGCTTTCAAATCTACAGGAGAACTTCTTACTAAAACTTTTTCTATTCTAGATGCCATTGTTTCTCTTTTTCCGAAAAACAAGAATTCTGATCTCTGGGTTCATCCTAGTCACTGTTTTGTTCATCATTATCGCTGTCACCCCAGCAGGATTCCCCTACAAGGAGAAGACTGCCGTTCAAAGGTTTAACATGATCGTAAGTTTCAAAACTATTCAATGTTTGAAGAAAATGTACGAAATGTGTCTGATTCCAGCATGCAAAACGGGTACTTCATAATGCTGATGACTCAGTGAGAAGCTCTGAATCTGGAATCTATCTTTACCCACAAGACAGGCGATCTACTTCAGTTGATGGTAAAAAAAAAATGAAGTAATAAATTCTGTCTGTGTATTTCATTCGCGTTCATTTTGTTTTTAGATTTAGTTCCTGGAACAAGAGGTGTGAAAATGACTGACTTCTGTAAAACAGAAATGTTTTGTGGAGTTCCTACATACAACCATAGATGGAACAAAGCGAGGTAAGATAAACGCTTTCCATTATTTGAAAGTGAAGGGAGTAGTAGTGGTGAAGTGAGAAGAGCGTCGAATGATTACGCTTGAGTTCGAGGCTTAGGCCCCAGTTACATCCAAAATGTTTTATCAAGCGATTTGCTTCTCACAAGGAATCACCAAGTCAGCAAATTAGAAAACTATAGAGACCTGTCTATACCGGACATTCCTGCTCAATAACGCTCCTACAGGAGTTGTTGAAAGAATTTTCACTTTCCTCCGGCCTACACTGTTACGAAAAGAAAAGTAAATTGTTTCTAAATTCAAGAGTTCGGTTTTAACGTGGAAGTTCGAATCTTAGAAACACCCAATGTTTTTTATGGGTATCGAGCTTTGCGAGAAAAATGCAAGTATTTCGCATGAAAAGAGCGTTCTGAACTATCCGTTCGAAATCTACAAGCAGTTGAAGGTCCTCTCCATTCCTCATAAGGTTTAGCCGAAATAAAAGCGCTGGATTTCGGGGCTCCACGCTCATTTGCGCCACTATTTACTTTTTATTTGATTTGAAATGCGCTATGATATCAATTTTGTTTCTTACGCAACTTATTAACTAATTCATTTGTTTTTTACATATTTTTTTATTTATAACCTAACCTCAACATATAACTTTTTTATTTTAGAGAACAAAGTTACTGGATAAATTTCAGCGAGCCAGATATTCCCTCAAATATTTCTTTGAATCTGCTGGCAAAAGAAGAGAAGCCCACTTCAGTAAAATATCAATTCACTCTTACTGGTCCCGATCATATGACAATTTTCATTGGTTTAAAAAACAATGCTAAACTAAAAAGCTGGAGTTTCAATGATACAATGATACGGGAAAACTGGGAGCAACCCTACTTTATATACTTTTCTTATGGAAAAGATTCAACCCCCTTGCAGTTTTTCGTAGAAATTGAAGTAAGACATACAATTCAAGTAAAGCCGCCTGCTCTAAACACAGTTTTTTTTTCTTCTACTCTTAGAACACGACCTTCTCAGAACGAAATCTCGAAATTGGAGTTGGAGCTCATTGGGTACATAACAACGCAGTACCCACGAAACAATTTCAAGACTTTCTGGACACGTTCCCAGTGTGGTCTTATGTAAGCAGCTGGGTGGCTTCCTATGAAAGTTGGATATTTTAGGAGAAGATTAGTTATTACATAAATATTTGTTAAGAGGTTAAACTTGTTTCTTTTGTTGGATTGTAACAATCTCGGGATTTTAAGATTTAACTAGAAAGTTTTAGGTACGCAAATAAAGAAATAAGCATAAAATAGACTCTTTCTCTTTTCTTTTATTTGAATGGATCTATTGTCTTTATATACATTCGTCGAACAAGTCTGATTCTCGGACAAACACAAAAGAAAAGAAATTATTGAGAAGGGCAAGGCTGGCAGTTCTGTAGTGGAAATCGATATTATTTTGCCCTTACCCGTACATCGTACAGTGACATTCTGCATCGATTAGATTTAGTTTCAGTTTCAGTGGAAGCTAAGTTGAAATGCTTCCATTTGTGCTTTTCAGTTTACCAAGCAAACGGAAATAATTCAGTCATGTATTTAGATAATTTAAAGTATTTGCTTTTATATCGTGAACAAATGGAGTGTGATTGTGTGAGTAAATAATTTTTTTTATTTACGTAACACCTGTTAATATTATGTATGTATGTGCGTGCTATCACTATGAAGTGTCTAGACCAGACCAAAGACTTGCGTGATCAAATATTCAAATTCGGAATTCACATGTGTGTCATTATTTTGTTGTATAATTATAGGAAATCCGTTTTAGTGCAAGGCTTTTATTAAATGCCTTGACATAGGCTTTGTTTTTTTTTTAAGGGGCTGATGAAATTAATTTTTCATCCGTTGTATAGAAATTGCGTTTTACATTACTTAACCTATGATAAAAATCAGGAGCATATTCCCTACAGAAACATTATTTTTGGTTATGAGGCAGACACTCAATGTTAGTTGATTAAGTTCATCTAGAAATTGACTTGATCTAGTTTATATTAGTATGTGGCTTAAAAAATGATATGTGTTTTTGAGTAAACTCAAAAAATTGAAACAATGTATTTTAAACTAGTTGTTTGTTTGCTTTTCCGATTATTTGTTACTAGCTTAATCCAAATCTGGTCTCAAAATAGATTTATAAAATCAAACTACTGAGATATCTAGATTCAAAAGTCGTAATACACGTTCATGCATTATTTTGAAGCCCAGGTACAGTCTCGAAACGAAATTGGAATCAGAAAATTCAAATCCATTCAGAGAATCGCGCTACAACGCAAGGTTTTCAAAGATTAAAGCGTTGATGTCTTGATCTCATATTCGCTATAATCTCAAGAACCAGATGTGATAGAGCAATTCTGTGAATGAATTTGAATCCAGCACATTTAAAACCTTCAAAAATGTGTTTTCTGACTCAAATTTCTTTTCAATAGTGTTCCTAAGCTTCAAAATATAGCATGACCGTGTATTGAAATTTTTGAAGCTAAATATCTCAAAAACTTTGATGTAATAAAGCCTTTTTGAGACCGGATTTGGATTCAGCGAACATCAAATCAGCCGGAAAAGCAATGGCTTGTTTTTGGGTCAACATTTTAAAACAAAGGCTCAATAAGAAAAAATGAATTTCTTCGAAATTGAATGCTTAATATCTCAGAAACGCGAGCTATTTGATAAATTCTAAGTTCATATTTAGATTCAGCAAAGCAAAAACCTTTACAATAATATACGAGTATTTTGCCTTTGTTGACCAGTGAATGTTTATTGAATTTTAATAAAATTTGTAAAGGACTTAGAACATCAGTTTCAGTTCATTATTACTTCAGAAACTACAGACTTACATGCTGTACATGTAGACGTTTAAGGCGTAGTGCAAACCACAGCGCAATGGTTTGAGATTGCGTTCTGTATAAAGTATTCTTATTTCATTATTACATTGGTATCTGCCACTCCATAAGGATGCATATATGTATTTCACTGGCTATTTCCCCCCTTTTTATTTGCACAAGGCTTAAAACGAATGCCAAATTAGCTCGTAATGACAAATTTTCTTTGGCATCCAATTTCAGTTCGGCTGGAAACATAACCAAAGTTAATCAAAGCTAACAAAACTTGAAATTTACACTCTATTAGAAAGAGCAAAAAAAATTTTTTTTTAATGTTTTGTTAAAAGCTCCTAAACTGCTGAACCAATTTCAACCATTATGCATTGATAGAAAGCTCCACTTTATCACGGTAAAGTAAACAAAAACTGAGAAACCACTGAACCGATTTTAAAAATACTTACACCGTTGGATTAACCGATTTCGAAAATCATTTCGCTGTTAGAATAATCCTTTTTCACTATTTTGTTTAGACTCTTTTCTAACCCCGTGTTTTAACTTAGCTGCGAAACAATTATTAGTTGCGAATCTACTAGTTGGCAGATGAAGATCTTCAAATGAGAAATATTTCTGTGCGATACGTTATGCTACGTCGTACAAAGAAACGCATGGATGGTTTAAATGTGACAATGGGTGAAGATAGTATTCAATCTAGAAATTATCGGTACTTATACTGAATTGGTATATCTATTATGAACCATATACCATCTCGTTTAAAAATTTAGACCTGTGCAATGAATTTTCGATTTTAATGCCTTATCCATTTTAGGGACCTACAATTTTTAGCTCAATCCGAACAATTAAGTGAAAAGCGCTTTTCTGCAGGGTAATTGCTCTAGGACGATTTCTCTAAGACTCTAACCTCGAAACCTCAAAAAACATGCAGATTACGGTCATCAATGTAGTGTATGGAGTATGTGGGTGGTTGGTGAGTTAATTCAGAAATTATATTGAGAAATCACAAGGACCGCAAAAGATAACAGAAACTTGTGTAGAGTTGCTTAAATGTGTGTTTGTGAGTAGAAACGAAGTTTTCAACCAACGCAAAGGTTAAATGTCTTAGCAGACAGAAGCCCAAAACTAAAGCGACTATTCAAGTCCCTTTGTTTAATACATATGACAAGGAAGCTACCTTCGAAGGCATTATGTCCGAAGAGATGATCAAAAATCTTTTTAAACAAGAATGGAACATTGTCAATTTAGACTGTCTGATGCAACTGCTTAGATCTGTGCCTAAAATATACAAGAACTAGTTTCGATTCCAAGAGTTTTATTAAACATTGAAAATCTATTTTTTCACATCATACGTTAATTTTATCATATTCGGTCGCCAAAAAAAATAAACTAAATACTCCTGGTGCAGACAAATGAAACTAAAGCTTCGTTTGGTTGACCTAAAGCATGGCACAATCTAAAATCTGGAGATTTTCCTACGCATACTGAGGTCAAGGCATTTTATAGAGTTTGGCAGTTTTCTTATCGAAAATACGTGCTCTTCTTCGTTGGATTAAAATGATAAATGAAATGTTCTCTTGTCTGAAACTTCTTATAGTCTTAATTGTTTCGCTGACGATTCAACCCTCAGCTTTTCATATGTTCTTGCTCTTCAGATGTGGAACTAAAATGGTTGCGTATTATAAGCTCATTGAACTCTGATGTTGACAGCATAGTAACTTGGGGTAGTAAAGTCGAGTATAAATCAATGACTCAAAAACTGAATGCTGTCGTAGGAAAATTCAATACAATTGTACCGAATTCGATACAATTGAGTTTGTTCGAGTACAAAAGTACAATTGGACAGAATTCTGTACAATTTGCGAATTTGCATCTTATATGTATTTCAAGAGAAAAAAAATCAAAACAAGAAACTGAACTGATTCAAAACGATATTCATAATTGCTTCGGGATAACCACACTTTAAACGCATCCCATTTTATACCAATCCGTTGTACACTCACCTAACTCTTTATTATAGTTTTCAATTCTAGATTCTAGAATCTAGATGGTCAATGGGCACTGCTACAGCGAACAGTTGTCTCTTTACATTTACTTCTTGAAAACGTATCTGGTGATCTGGTGGAATCTTTTTGTATTGAAAATAGAAATATTTACTTCTTGAAAACGTATCTGGTGATCTGGTGGATTCTTTTTGTATTGAAAATAGAAACAATGAAGACTTAATAGAGTTTAAGGAAAATGCCAAAAAATTTTATATACACTTTTTGGAAGGCATAAAAAAGAGAATCGATATCAATAACGGTTTTTAAGTTCTTTGGAACATTTTATTCCAGAAACCGCAGCCGCAGTTTCAGGATGATTTAATTCCATTTTAAAATTTGCTTAAGAATTTTTTCCAAACGAAAAAGAAAATATCCAGTTCATAAACAACGTGTATAGGGCAATCGCAGATTGTGAAGAACTTAAAAAGTAGAAAATCGCCTATATCAGATTTTTGGGCCGAATGCAGTTTAATAAAAAATGAATGCAGTGAATTTATGTTTAGAAATATATATTGAATTGTTCAGGCAGTACTTTCAATTCCACATTCGTCGGCGAATGTTGAAAGAATATTTTCTTATCAAAATTTAATCGAGTCAAAGTGTCGAAATCGATTTCAGGTGGGAACATGTTCGGCATTAATTGAGGCGAAAAACTTGCTAAGACAATCTACTTGCTATGTTTTTAATGTAACAAGCAATTTATTAACTAAAAATATATCAAACGAGACTGAAAGTGTAGACTGTAGTTTTTTTAACTTATTAAACTTTGAATTAATTCTTGTTCGCTGCTTATTTTTTTTTATTATTGAAATGAAATATTTTATTGCATTTATTTACATATGTACATCAGTGTTATTTTGCTGTGATTTGTTTTTGTTTTATTTTGTTAAACAAACCCACATATTTCATTTTTTATGTATTTCTTCCTATTAATGATTTTTTTTTTAATGAAATGAAAATTTATAAATTTTTTTATGTTATTGTTCTGTTAATAAATTCTCTCTTGGAACTAAATAAATTACTTAAAATTAGTTGAAATATTGTTTCTTTCTCTTTCTCATACAAAGCTAGTTTTCGATACAATTGACCCCATTTCAGTACAATTTTTAATCAGTTTTAAGTACAATTGAAAATGTTCATTTTCCATCCCAGTGTCTCTGTTGTTAAAGCTTTACATTTCCCCATCACCATTATCCATGAACCGTTCCTGCATTCAAGAAACCGAAAGGCTGTCAATACTTGGTGTGTGAGTAAACGATGATCTTCGTTGGAATGACCACATATTTAAAATCGCCAAAAATGCTTTGTTTTCTTAAGACGGTGCATGAAAATTTTCTCCAATTCTGAACTGGCTGCATTTTATAAAGCCTACATATCCGCCCAAATTTTAGTATAATTCTCATATACGGCTAGGTGCTCCTTAAATATCTTGAAAAGGTACAAAACAGACCGTTACGACTTACAGATCAAAATTCAATCGTAGAATCAAATGATTCTCTGAAACATCTTCGAAACAATGCTCTAGTAAAATAGCCAGCTGCATTCCTCCTCTGAGACAGTATAGCGCAATACCATCACTTGAAATGCTCATCAGTTTTGCCTTGAACCCAACTTTCGACGTACAGTTAGGTTCAGAGATTCATAGCTTAGTCGCACTACCTGTATGTTAAATGCTTTGCCAGACTCTGTTTTTCCCCTGCAAAAATTCAGAAATGTACATCGGTGTCTCTTTTTATATCTTCTCCGGCTTGATTAATTGGTCATACTGTGTTTTATAACATTATAAAGGTTTTTATAGCCCCTTAATGTGCGCGCAAGTTAAAAAAAAATCACTAATTGAAAATCACAGTAAATCAAAGTGATTCCATCGAGATCACAATCTTGTAACGCCACAAAAAGGAAGAAGAAGAAGAAGGTTTAAGAGAGGTCGAAAATTATGTCTTAAGGAAAAGATTGAATTTAGAACAAGTGACCGCTTCTTTGAGACATAAAAGTGAGTATGTATTTTCAGTAAATTTTATCGAAATTGTAATTTTTTTTTGTCAGATATATATATCAACTAGCTGACCCGCCCGGCGTTGCTGGGGTCAAACTTATTCAAAGCGTTGTTCCCACAGAAAGCTAGAAAAAAAAATAAAAATTCTCGTGTCACAGTGTAAATTAAAAAAACAATGTTAAGGGTAGATGGCCCTTATCACTTACGGGTATGAAAAATAGATAGTAGCCGATTCTCAGACTTACTGAATACGCATATAAAATTTGGTAAAAATCGGTAAAGCCGTTTCGGAGGAGTTCAAGTTCGAACACCGTGACACGAGAATTTTATATATATGAGATGATGATGATGATATATACAATTAGTTGGATGGACTTTGGTTTGAACAATCAGTGTTGCTGATGATAATGTAAGCCCCCAGACGACCGCTTGCCCAACTTGTTAAATGGTTTTCAAATATTTTTTAAAATTTTGAAGTTGGGCGAAGCGGAGAAATATATATCATCATATAGTTGGACGACAAGTCTGATAAGTCTGAACGCAAACTAGATCCGTACGTCCAACATCCGTCAAACGAAGTCTAATCAGATAATTGTACAGTATGAACTCCGCTAATAGAAACCCAAAAATCTGATCTTGATAATTTTCTTATATTTTTATAAGGTATATTTCCTATACAACTTTGACATACTCATAACTTTATTCAGTCGAACTTCTACTCTTGATCCAGAACTCATTCTAAAACAGACAAGCAACACATCCTCACACGCCCAACCAACTTGTAATGCTGTCGGTAGCGATTCAATAGATCTCCTCCATTCATATGCTATCGTTCATTTCACTAGAACTTACTGCCTAGAATTTTTTAAAACTTTTAAACCTTTGAAAATCGGTTTGGAATTGGTTCACCTTCTAAGGATCCTTCTAATCGTTTCTCAAACAATTTCTCCACTCTTTTTTTCATCTCCACAGTGATAAAAGCGATTTGACGTTGTGGTTTTCTTAGATTTACGATTGATTGTAAATTTGATTATGTTTTTCCACAAGAGCTTCATTTGGATTACCTAGTATCTTATCTAATCACAAATCTTTAAAGCTTCTACGTTTATTATTAAAGTTTTTGCAAAACCGAACACCAGACATCATCACCTGCAGCACAACCATTTCTCTCTACTTTTAGTTCAAAAATTTACATACCAGCTACCAGCTGCCACAAGAGCCATCACCGCTTATACACTTAATAGGCATGTTGTCTAACGTCGAAGTAAGTGAGTCAGACTCACTCGGCCACTCCTCCACTACGGCAAGTTCCAAATTTAACATTTAATTTACACCTCCTTAGATTTTGTTTAGCTGATTTTCGTAATTTAAAGATCAATGTTTACACTGGCGAGTTTATTTTTCTCTTCTTCATCTTTTTACTTGGCCAACAAATTAAAAGCACGATCCAACTTAAGTTCGTGACCTACAGTACATTGTTTTGTTTTTTCAATTCAATTTTTTCTTTCGATTTGTTGTTCTTATGTTGTTGTTAGTTTTTGGTTTCCTATATTTAGATTGGATACAATTCTGTCAATGCAAACCGCCATGCCATGTACATATTACGCTGGCGCTGTCGTTGGCTGACTAGCCGGTCGGTTGCGCGCTCTCACTCTCCATTTCGAATGAATATATCGGCTTCTTGGAGATTTTTCATCAGTTTAAGTAGCAAAGTAAGATCGCGATGATCGTCGTGCTCATATTCTAACTCGGTGCTTCTCCCGCAGTAAATTTTATATTTAAAAAAAAATTAAAAAATTACTTCATTCCGCCGCCGCTCTTCGCATAAAGCAATCTATTTTTGGAACATTTTGGCAAATCGAAAAATTGTATAAAGATTACAGCACGAAGTGCGGATTCGAAGTTTTCTAAGGTAAAATTGGCAATAAAAAGAAAAAGAAACTTGTTTGGAATTTGAAGAGTAGGAGAAAAAAGTCTTTTAAAGTCTCATGCAAACAATCAGGCATTGTGGTTATTTTTGATAGTGTCATGCTCGCAGTCAGGTTGATCGTTGATCAGAAGTAATTCAACGATCTGAGGTTGAAATTGAATACACCTTATTGAGTGCTCTATTGTATTATTTTGTTGTTTGTGTTGGTGTTACTTAATAATGTGTAAACATAACATTGAAATCATATGGAAATAGATCTTCAAACTTGATCTCGAACTTTTTTCTTATGAGAATCGCATGGACGTGGTGATGTTCCACATGAACGTGCCTCCATTAACAATTTCTTCCATCTTTGGAATTCGAAAGAGTGTTGAGTAATGCTCCGAAATTTAACCCGTTTGTTTGATGCCATCAATGTTATGAGATAACCTCCATCAGTACGTATGTGAAACAACTTCCTCAAACACTTCAGTAACAAATGCCCGCATAATTAGCGATTGTTCATACACCAAATATTGTTTTAGTTCGATGTTAACAAGGAAATCTTTAGTTGTTCTTTAGTCATACAACAAGGAATTTCAAATAAATGGCTTTTAATTGATATTAATAAATCAATTACTCTAGCAATACGTTGATCTGTGATTGATAAAACGACAATTAATTATTTGCTTTGTTAGAGAAGAGTTAAGGGTGTCATCGGCTAATTTGACTTTGGCAATAAATTAAACTCAAGTGACTGCACCCCCTTATGATGTTTGTGTATCTTCTTCAACGATTTTCTTACTTATATCTGAAAATATTTCTAATGTTAAAATAGTGATTGTCTCATCATCGGAATAATAAAACATTTTTATTATTTTTTCTATTTGTAATGAATGGAGAGTCCAAGCCCGAGGTTCTCGTGATATGGTCAGTGGCCAGACCACTGAACAATAATTTTGCTGGATTTGGCAGAAACTGGAGACTCGATTTGATTCAAGGGCAAACTATAAATTATTTCAAAACAAAAACTTCATTCATCAAAGACAAAAGCAAAAATTAAAGTGTGAAGCAATAATTTGGGTTGACATTGAGGATTTGTTGACAATTTTATAATGTAGTCAAATTCATTTGTTATGAGAAAAAAATAGAGAAGATTATTTGCTTCAAAAGCGATGCAGAGCTGTAATGATAAGTGTCAGACAGCCTAGTATATCAGTATGTATATCCATTGAGCTGTCTGACCTGAACCTGCGTTCGATAAGATTTCTTTTCGATGAACTTGCCAGCCAAGGGGTGTTCATCAAGTTGTGATTGAATCTAGCTGCTTTTTCGCGTTAAGGAGCTGGATGATTAAGGAATTGTATCAGCGTCTCTCTGATTTTTCATTCAGAGGTTTTCTCAGCAGTATGCAAATGTGAGGACTAAATTGATCTCAGCTTTGATGCCATTTTGCAAGGATACTATGGAGCTAAATCAACAAAGTCTTAGATAATTTCGAAACTAATGCAACAAATTGTGACGCTTTGACATTTTCTTTGTTGCACTCCTCTCCTCGATGGCTACAATTACTTAGTTTAATCTTCATTAATAGATTACCCTCTTCAGTACATACCCTCAAAAAACATGAAATAAAATTAGTTAAACCCAACAGTTTGGGATAGACTACGCTCAGTGCATTTGTCTCAACCATTCCTGTGAGAAATTAATATCGCTTTCCATTGGACGAAAAGAACCGTCCTGAAGCGTCCAGGAGCAGTCTCGAACCGTTCCATTAGCTCAAAAAGATCGCTTCTCATGATTCTGAGAAGCGACTGCCACTTCTCGATTTGAAGTGAGAATCCGCTCTAAGTGTATTTACAATTTTTTGCTGGTTAATAAAAATGAAGAGTAATAGCTCTAGACCAGCCTCGGGGCCAACGCCATTGATTTGAAAGTAAACGAAGGGTCTTACTAATGTTTTGCCGATTTCGAACAAAATCATTTGTTATGGCAGTGAAATTCTATCGCAGGATTTGCCAATTGCGAAAGTCAAATATATGTTTCCTTTAAGCCGAAGGTGAATCCTCTATTCACCTTCGGCTTAAAGGACCTCCCCAAACCAAAGCGATTTTGAAGTCATGGCAGCGGCAGTTATATCTGTGAAAATAAAGATAGGTATACAGCGACATATGAGAATACCCACACCAGCGCGAAAAAAACCAAGCGTTTTCATACAATTATCTTGCCGCGACGACAGAAATGATGACAGGAGCGTTTCTGCAGCTGCCGCAACTGCAAAAGGCTTCGGTTTGGGAGAACCTCAAGAGTCTGTAGGGTTTTGCTTTAATATCTTTATCAACGACTGTGTAATGTGAACCTACTGCAACCAAGTTAACTTAGGTCGGTATTTATTGAGATCTTTCATCCTTGGAAGGATTTTTCAAACTGTTGTGGTACCTATTCTACAAACTATCATTCCGTTTTTCATTTTCCTTCTGGCACGTTTGTCCTCGTCTTTTCTTCTTAGTCTCGTTCTTAGCTACACAGGCGGGCCAAACAGCACTCTTTGTTAAAGTGGTTGCCTAATGTAGCTTAACACATTTGATGCGCTACTTCTGACCAAATTGAAATACTGCCACTCTGTCAGCCATGCTTCGTCCCCTTTAGTCTAAGAGCTTAAAGAAAATTTTAAGAGCGGAGTGATAATTTTCACTCCGCTCTTAGACTATTGATTATATCAATATACGCACCATTTCAAAAGTATCAAATTCAACCGTTTGGTAGGCGTGGGCACGGTTGCCAGTTCGGTCATTTATGTTCAAATCTGGTCATTTTTATTTCACTTTTCACTTTTTATTCCATTTGGTCATTTTTTTATCGAAACGAAATAAGAGAAAAACTTCAGTTTATAGGTCCTTAAAATTGAAATGTTTACGTAAGGCAGTTTTCTTATCGAATTATGCACCAAGAAGTTCGTTCAATCAAGCCCAACGACTGCTCTGAGGTAGGCGCAATGAGTTCTCTTGAAAAAACCTCAGTTTAATGTTAATACCAAGCTAAATGTTTTTTTTTTATTTCATCGCTCGCCCTAATGTAGAACTAGTATTTTGCCGGGGAAAATTCAGGTAGCAAACACTGATATCAAATGCAGGGGCGGCAGAACACTATTTTTTTAGGTGGGAGCATGGTAGAATAAAATGAAGCATGGTAGTTTCATTTTAGTTTTAAAAAGAATGTCTAAAATCAAGGAGAGATAAATAAAGGATAAGAGATAATTCATAACGTTGAGTCTGTGACCGATAAATAAATGATTCAAATCACTTGGCCAGCCTCAGTCAATCAAGCAAAAATTAGTGTAACAATATTCATAGTATCATAAATTTTTTTTTTTGCCTCATTTAACTAAAAAAAATTGGTATATTTCCAAGGCCAGAAGATGGGGTGCACCCATGCTCAGAAAAGTTAGGTGGGGTCTATACCCCACTCACCCCATACCTTCTGCCGTCCCTGATTCAAATGACACGTGCTTTTTTTCAAATGACCGGCATGTATTTGTATTTTGTATTTATTGTATTGTATTTATTGGTACAGAAATTATGTTACACGTAGATACAATATTATCTTTTAGTTGTGAAACAATGGAAACAGGGTTTAAATAATAATAAATGATTAACTTATACACTAATTATTTGAATATTATTAAATTATAGTTAAATTATGATTTAAATTATTATTTATATTATTTACTTGAACTTTTTTAATTTTTTTCTTTTTTGTAAATATGCTTATGAGCAGTAATGTTGCTTAAGCCATGTGTGGTGACTTCATGTGTGGTGACTTCGTGAATAAATCTGTTTTACGAACTGAAAACCAAGGTTTTTTGGCAAGTAGACATGCTGCACAACTTGTTTCTGTCAATACTGTCGTACGCATGTTTTTCAAGATCTTCCGTGTGCTGAACGAATTTGTTGACGTGGGGGGTTAACAGACTTTTACAAAGACAAGACATCGCATCTGACGTTAAGGAGGAGTATTCCTCTATAATGGGTGCAATTGTAAGATTTTCCATTCATTGGACATGCTAAATCATGCAGCTGGTGCACTCTCCTTTCAAGCTAGTTTCTAGCTTCCTTGAAAATTTCGGGGTCGAGACCGTCTGGTAATCCAGTTTTGTTTGATTTGAGCTAACATACTAGTTTGCAACCCTAACTTCTTCTGATCTAGAGTATGACATTCTTGATAATCGTCTAAGTTGAGTCTGCATAACTAACTTCAGAGAGGAATGCGGTTGTACAGCTATGTTTGCTTGGTGGTCTTTACGGGCTTGGTTCTTAGTTTTCCACCCTGGTATGATTTTTTAACTTTTGGTGCAAACTTTGAAGCTCATACTTTCATGAAATTTCTATATTTCCTCAAACAAGCGCTTCTCATGCTGCTTTTTCCGTATGAGAACTTGGTGTTCTTCCCTTCTTTCTTCATCGGAATCAATCATAGTTTTGGTCATTTCAAGCTACGTTTGGTCATTTTTATTTTTATTTTTGGACAAATAATTTTTTGGCAAGTGGCAACCGTGGGCGTGGGGCGGTGTTGTGTGTTCAAAAATGGTTATTTTTCAAATTTTGCGGTCGAGAAGTCAAAAACCCAGAAAAGATTTCCTGATTTCTAAAAAGTGTGCCCACTTGGTGCTCATATTATGCCCACTGATGAAGGATATGACAATTTTACGCTTGACCAAATACATGGCGGTGTCTTAAGATCCTAGTTTGTCAATTTTAAATCTTCTCATACATCTTCTGTTTTCTGTTTTGTTAGTTCACGGAAAAACTCTTAAGCCATTGCCATTAGCAAACAGGTCCTTCGTCGACAGCAATGTGATTAATTTTATTGGTATATGTACTTTTTATATTTAATCTCATCGCGGTAATGCTGGACCCACTACTGGAGCTGTTGTTACGTAGTTTGTGATGTGTGTCCATGATACCCTTCGCTGTGATCGTTGAATTCACTTAAGCTATGAGTAACCTTTTATCCCGAATGCGACCACGCATGCTATAGCAAAACTTTTTTGTCTTAGATGTTGTAAGTCAAAAAACAGATTAATATAGCTAAAGCTTAATGAATTCTACTACACCTGTGCTTGCTAACGCTTGGTCTGTGGAACCAGAAAAGCGCCCGGACTATAGAAGCAAATGTTGAAAAAATGGGCGATGTCTGAAGTAAGCCATTGAACAAGGTGTGAAATCCATTCATATCGTGCACTCACTTCCACTTCTCTACACTCTTCTATGTACTAATCTGCCTTTTTGCAGATAAGAGCAATAGACTTATAGTTTTCTTAGAAAGGTATTTCTGTTTTCCTCAGGATCACCTTTAGTCCTTAGGCATCCTCTCCAGGTCTGACTTTACACCTTATTGTGTTTATCTAATCACATCTTATGATTTTGTTAAATATATACTAGACTTAGTTGTTGACTGATAAGATAGCCATTTTTCACAACTTTTTAGATAACAGATGTGTTGACATCGTCCAAAGAGCCTTTTATTTATTTATTTATTTATTTATTTATTTACGTCTAACAAGAACATTATCTTTCATAGACTTAATTTACAGAAGTAAAATAAAATGCAATAACATTAAGCATAAATTATTAATATAATATATGTACATAATTGCTCACATCAAAAACATTATAAAGCTTTTGTAATATAATCTGTTCATGTTAAAATCAATAAAATTATCATAAAGGTTATAAAAAATACATGCAGAAGATATAGGTTCGCTTAATCCATAGTTTGTATAATGTCTACGAACATAAAAGAAATCCTGGTCTCTTGGACGCAAAGTACGAGACGGAGCATAAACATAAAACAAAGAAAGCAGGTGTGGACAATCAATGTGTCCAGTTAGAACATCCTGCGCAAATAAGACCGCATAATAAATTCGCCTTTTATATAGGGGCTTAATACCTAATAAGGTGCATCTAGCTTCATAGACTGGCAAATCACCGTTCCAATTCATCTTTCGTAGAGCAAATTTTGTAAACCGTTTCTGAATCTTTTCAATACGCGAAATGTTATTTTGGTAATATGGATTCCATATAATACTGCAATATTCAAGCCTTGATCTTATCAAAGAATTAAACAAGGTCTTCAATGTGCATGGATCTTGAAATTCTTTGGTATTGCGACGCATGAAACCAAATAATGAATTTGCACGTGATATGATGTAATCATAGTGCATTGAAAAATTCAGCTTGTGGTCAAAGACTACCCCAAGATCCTTATGACTTTCCACTCTTGTTAGAATTTCATTTTGGATCGAATACTGAAAATTTACCGTCGAGAGAATTCTGTAAAATGTAAGAACTGAGCATTTGCTTATATTCATTTGCAGACCATTAAGATTACACCAATGTGTGATATTATTAATATCATCTTGTAGGTCAGAAGCATCTGATACGGAAGCAATGCATTTAAATAATTTAAGATCGTCTGCGAATAAAAGAAAATTTGAGTGTTTAATAAAGGAAGGTAGATCATTGATGAAGAGTAAGAATAATAGAGGACCAAGATGGCTGCCTTGAGGAACACCAGAGTAGTTATAGACAGCAGTAGATATAGAAGAACCAATCTTTACGTATTGTATACGATTTTCTAAATAGCTGCGAATCCATTTCAAAATATTTGAATGAAAACCGAAGCGTTCTAGCTTGCTAACTAGAACTGAGTGTTGAACACGATCGAAAGCTTTAGCAAAATCAGTAAAGATTGTGTCAACTTGTTGACGTGTTTCCATTGTTTTAAGGCAATAGTTTGCAAAAATGGCGAGATTTGTAGCTGTTGACCTCCCAGAAACAAAGCCGTGTTGAAATTCAGATATATAATTCCGGACGATTTCATAAATTTTATTTTTAACTATAGCTTCGAATACCTTGGGTATTAGTTGCAATTTAGCTATAGGTCTGTAATTATTTATCTGGTTTTTGTTTGGTTTGCAACCAGCCTTGTGTATTGGAGTTATTAAAGAAGTTTTCCAACAATCTAAAAATTCGCCATTGGCCAATGATTTATTGAAAATTATGCTAAGAGGTTTAGCTAAACTAGTCCTGCAGGATTTAAGAAGAACTGGTGGCAGATTATCTGGAGCTAATTTAACACTTTGATCTAAGGTTGACAACATTGAAAGAACTTCTTCTTCAGTAATGCTAAGACAACCTAAATCAACACATGACGCAAGAGTCAATGTAGATTTATAAACAAGAGATTTGTCCTCATAGTTTGACTGAAAATAAGAAGCAAACATATTACATATCTGCTGCATATCATTGGCAGTAACACTATTGTGAACCATACACGCCGGAATACCAAAAGATTTACGTTTCTCATTAATGTAAGACCAGAAAGACTTAGAATTTTGTTTAATTTTTGATTCGATTGTCCAAACATATTGTCTAAAGATAAACTTTTTCAAAAATTCATATTCAGACCTTAGTTGACGAAATTTGCCGTGTAAAGATGAAGCACGAGGTGTAAGCGTTATAGTTGACGACGACGGTTTACTTACAGTTGAAAGAGATTTAGTGGATAAATTCTTTGAGAAAATGGGAGAACCGCGAGTTCCACTGGACTGAGAGCGGGTAACAATTTTTTGCGGTTTCGTTGTTGGTATTGAGCGCGAAACTAATTGTTTGAGTTCTTTTAATTCACTAAACAAGTTTTCAATTTTTGTACTTATAGTGTCAATGTTTATAATTTGGTTATTGCACTTTGGGCAAAACGACATTATAAATTTAAACTTGAGAAGTTAAAATAGAAAAGTTAAAATAGAAAAAGTTGAAAGTGAGAAACTGAAACTAGAGAAGCAAATTTGAACAGACGTCTTTACTCGTGACCGTGCTCAGATGAACTATGTCTATACTTACCGTATGCAGAGCTGTTTCAACCACATTTGAAAATAGTTCTTTACGTAGAAAAACGTCAATCCATCTTTCCAACGGTTTTTTTTTTTGGAAAAAACACCCAAAAGTTTGCAGTAAAAATAACGTTCTTAGCTTCACTCTCTGTCGTTCAATTAAATTTCAAACTTCTTAGACTGTTTGGTTCTTTGAATTTATAAAATTTAAAGCTACAGGATCCTCACTTTAGTTAAAGCTTGAGAATAAATAAGGAACAGGTATCACATGTTAGAAAGAAGTCCCTCCTCCACAAATTTTGTGTTTAAATATAAATTTTGTTTTAAGTTTCATTCTCAACTTTAGCGACACAAAAAAACTTACCTTGAGGTAGTGTTTATCCTCAGGCTTTATCATCAAAATTAAAATAACAGCAGTCTATTATTATCATACACGAGGTAGCTCCCAATGTTTGTTTAGTTATTATTTTTTTTTTTTTCTAAATTGCAATCTTAATGACTTTATCTGGATGAAAGCAAACATAATCAAGTGTGTAGACTTTCTGAAAAAATAAATATTTATTAGACAATACATAACATACACACTCCAAATGAATACAGCAGAAGATAACGGCAAAAGCTCTATTCAAGCACCTGTGTATAAACTATTATTAAAGCCCGAATCCATAACATTATACAACCTCCATTCGTGCAGATATATTCCCAGAGTGTGTGAGATTACTCCAACCAGATTCTAGTCACAATATCTAAACTGTCATGACATCATAGAGAACGACGACATCCAACATGAATTCAACAAAATACAAAAAAGTTTCTATAAAACCCGTACGTACGACAAGCAAAATATTTTTCCCTTATTGACGTTGTTTTAAATTTGATGGATGACATAAATTTGCAATTTTCATTTTTAGGTGGAATGCGAAGGTGAAATGCGTTACAGTAGAGTGTCGACTAATGCCAATGCCAGCAAAAGGAAGAGTAAACGCATTGCATGGTATTGGGCAGTGCCATTCCTGGGCTTTTGGGTTGTCCTCTATTTTGGCGTAGTCCTGCCAATTTTCCATCACCTACCTGACGCGCTAAGCATTAAGGATGAGCATATTAACCATGACAGGTTTATTGCAGAACGGGCCGAACAAGTACTGGCCAAACTCGAGGCTATTGGACCAAAGGTAGTTGGCAGCAATGCCAACGAAGTAGAGGCTGTTAATTTAATTGTAAGCGAAATCGGAAAAATACAAAGAGCTATGAACAAGGAACGTTTTACATTGGATCTTGATATTCAAGAAGTTTCTGGTGCCTACGTACTTGGCGGTATGTTGAATATGTATCAAGGGCTACAAAATATCGTTGTCAAATTCGCATCTAACTATTCGAATAGTTCGTCGTATTTGCTAATAAATACTCATTTCGATTCGAAACCTGGTTCACCTGGTAAGTTGAGAAGCCATTTCGATGAACAAGGATTCTGGATTATACTTTGATTTGTGTTTCAGGTTCGGGTGATGCAGGTGTAATGGTGGCTATTATGCTGGAAGTCATGCGAGTTTTGGCTGTTGGCCGACAAACATTTGATCATCCGATTGTATTTTTGTTCAATGGTGGTGAGGAGAATCCGTTGCAGGCATCCCATGGATTCATCACCCAGCATAAATGGGCAAAGAATTGCAAGTAAGTTGTGCATATATGTAGCTATATTCGGTGTAAAGAACATAAACCAAAATGTTCTCTTGCGCACGGTTCAGTCAATTTTGAAGCTGCAGTTAAGGAGTGCAGTTCTGTCACCGCCCGCCATCCCCACTTCACTTGACTCCTGGGCGTTGGATGGCATTTTTGTCAGTTTTTCATCCAACCTTCAGTTCATGGTGAGCTATGGGATACGTAACGTGTCCACACGTAGTCGGTTGTTTTCGTGTGGATGCTATGCAACCATCAAACAGCTGTCTCATCGGCAATTAGAAAGCCCATAGATGACCCCTCATGTAAAGAGGCCGGCATTCACTAGGCATGTCAATCTTACAAAGTGCCCACAGTGAGAAACTGTAGCTGTTTTGCGCAGAGCCGTCATGACGTCCAAAAGATGTAAATAGAAGCTAACTTTATAGAGGTGGTTGTGGTCCAAGTTAATGGGCTGCTAAAACAGTTGCTGACTAAACTGATTCAAAAGTTACCGAGCCGTGTGTGAACGTTTTTGGTTTTGAAAGAAGAATATTATGACGTATTGCTTCGAATCAAACGTTTTTTAACTCAATTTTCTCCACTCAACCTCACAAATGTTTTTGACTGCTTTTCCTCCCACAGAGCCTTAATCAACCTGGATTCGGCTGGCAGTGGCAACCGTGACATACTCTTCCAAACTGGTCCCAACAATCCATGGCTACTCAAATACTACAAGCAATATGCCGTTCATCCATTCGCCAATACTATTGCCGAAGAACTCTTCGAAGCAGGAGTAATTCCATCAGACACTGATTTTAGGATTTTTAAAACCCATGGTGGCATTTCAGGTAAGACCATTTCAATCCTATAAAATACCAAAATCATATCATTTTCCTTTCGTAAGGCTTGGATATTGCTCATGCCTACAATGGATATGTATACCACACAAAATTCGATACAATGAGTGTAATTCCACGAGAGACCATCCAAAATACCGGTGACAATATCTTATCCCTGGCTAAGGCCTTTGCTAATGCCCCTGAGTTGGAAGATCCCTCGGCAAGTATAAACCCATCGACTTTTCTTCCTCATTCCCCCCTATAGCTGACACAATATTTCGCCACAACAATTACAGATATACGCCAAGGGACACACTGTTTTCTACGATGTCTTTGGAACGTTCCTCATCTACTACACTGAAGTCCAGGCAATGGAAATCAATTTTGCGCTGTCTGCTTTGACACTTCTAGTGGTTGTTGGTTCTTTGTGGGGTATGGCCAGAGTGGGTGAGGTGTCCTTCGGTAATATCCTTGGTACATTCCTCTGTCTCTTCTGTGTGCATGTTATTGCTTTCATTCTGGCTGTTGGACTGCCAATTCTGTTGGCATTTGGATTGGACTTACTTGGATTATCAATGACATGGTTCACCAGTAAATGGATGATTATTGGTCTTTACGGCTGTCCGACACTTTTCGGACTGGGTATTCCCACTTCGATTTATATTAGCTCCTCCAAGGTCTGTTGTAAAACCAAAAAAGAAAAATTGAAACAGAGAGGGAGAGGAATGAACATTTATTAAATGAAATTTATCCAAAATCTATAGGACAAACTGAACATTTCATTCAAGACACAGATGGTCTTGCATTCGCAGTGCATTCTGTTGGCCATACTGACCACAGTTGGTACTTATTTTGGAATTCGGTCTTCATATGTCCTCATGATTGCAGTGCTTTTCTATTTGGTTCCGATGGTGGTGAATGGTGTGAGTTGTTTGTATCGAAGAGGTGAGTTTTATTCACATTGTTGGTCGCTGGAGAGAGTGTAAATAAATTTTTTAAATTATTTCAGGATATCAATGGGCGCTGGTGTTGGTCGCATGCCAGATACCCGCATTTTTGTACATTAACTACGTTTCGTGTGTCTTCTTTATGAATCTTATTCCGATGATGGGACGTTTCGGATCGAAGTATAATCCAGACTTGATTATTGGAGGAGTCGCAGCTCTTGTAGCACTTCTTGCATTCGGATACATAGTAAGTCTTGAAATTCAAAGCAGATTGAGTTTGTTTTATTGAGGCCAGAGGAAAAAAGACCAGAAGAAAAGGTTTTTGTGAGAAAACTGGATGTGTTCGCTGAGATTAGTTTAGATTTTGTATTTTAGACAAAAATTGAAGTGTGGAGTTCAGGGTCAGCTGTTCATCTAATTTAGTTTTTAGGCAACATTCCTGTCCACGTTTAAAGGAAACATATAGATATAGGATGGGGCAACAGATCGGGGAGTCCCAGGGCCTAGCGCATTTTTCATGTATTTCTGTTAGAGAATGGAAGGGACCTACAATTTTCTGCCGATTCCGAATTGCTAATCGAGAAAGCGCTTTTCATTGCAATGAGTTTGTTATTAGGTCAGTTCGTTGAACTTTCCCCAGGGTTGACCCAAGTTTTCTTCAACCTTCAACCAACCTTCAACAAACAGCCCTATGAGTTGTCAAAAAAACCTGGGTTTTCCAGTCCTGAAAAAACGCTTAACCACATATCACCACACATCCCTGTCATTAAAAAAAAATACATGCCATTTGACAGCTCTCAACTCGCCACAGCAAAAAGCTAGGGCGAGTTTATGGAAAACCTAGGTCAACCCTAGGGCTCAAAAAACACTCAATTTGACATTCAGGGCGACTTTGGGTTTCTCAAAAAACGCTTTATGGCGACCCCAGGGCGACCCTAGGGCTTCAACGAACAAACCTATTATCAGTAATAGGCAGGTTCGTTACGGGTACCACCCACATTCAACGGCAAGCCATTTCGATATATGTGCATTGTACACAATTCCACATTATCAGGTCAGCCTTAGCCTCATCCCCTTGCAAACTCAAATTATGACTATTTTTGAATGCCTTCAGATTTAGAGTTGGATGCGAATATTTTGTTGCTTTCTTCAAATAAATTTTACTAAGTTCTTCAAAAATTTTACTAAGTTTTGCAGTATTGAGAGTCATACCCGCCTATACAAAAATCTTTCTCGTGATGATCAACTGAGAACTGACCCAAAATACAATGTAACGGGTGATCCATTTCGAGGTTCCCTACTTTTTTAAAGAAAAAAACACAGAAAATTAAAATTAAACGGGGAATGTTTATTATCATTCGAAAGAACATTCTTTGGCATTTATTTTTTGAAGATTATCTCTTTCAAATGTTGGCCGCGGCTACGTCTCAGATGGTCCATCCGTTGAGTCCAATTTTCGATGACTCGTTCGAGCATTTCGACTGGTAACTGGCGAATAACACGTGTGATATTTTGCTCCAAGGCCTGAATCGAAGCGGGTTTATCCGCATAGACTTTAGACTTTACGTATCCCCACAGAAAAAAGTCTAACGGTGTGATATTTCACACGATCTTGGTGGCCCATTACCTGAAATTATCTGTTCACCGAAATGCTCTCTCAATAAATCCATTGATTCGTGCGATGTGTGGGAAGTGGCGCCGTCTTGTTGAAACCAAATGTCGCCGAGTTGAACGATTTGTAAACGTTGTTCAGGCGGAAGTCTTTCAATCATGAAATGCCAAACAATACTGAACAAAAATAATATGACAGCTTGACATGACTCACGCGTGATCTGTCAAAAAAAAGGCTGATGAAAAAAGTACCTCTAGTTGGATCACCCGTTATTAAGAAAATTGGACAAGTCGTTAAGGCAGAAGTTCTCCTACAGACAGACAAAATTGGAGTCTGCTTTTTCGACATCTCTATCATCGTTAAACAAGGAGATGTATTTTATTCTGTCAAATGATTCTTGTGAGTTCGTCTAACAAGAACCTTCAAGACGAACCTAATGAAGCTTTCAACTTAAATGATGCAATAAATGACCAGAGTAGGTTCGTGCTAAACGAACCAAAGCAAACAACGACATTAGTTCAACTTCCTTAATTAATTTAAAAAAAAACTCGCGTCAAACGAACCAACATCAACCACCCAAATGTGTTTTTCGTCCTTAAAAGGGTCGTGTATGTTCGTAATTGACGCATATAGACATCACAGATCCTCAGAAAAACCACAACAAAGCATTGTATTCTCATATATCTGCTTCACACTAGTGATGCGACCGTAGGGTCGGCAAACTTCCCGTTTTCGGGTTATTCCATATCTGTAGCCAACCCAATGCAGATGTTGTTGCATTGTTACAACAATAAGATACTTCATCGTTTTAGCAGACAAAATAAAAAAAAACGAAATTAATTTGTTGGTGACATCCAAAAACTAGAAAAGGTTGCTGAGCATTGAGTAATGACTTTTAAGCTTGATTGTCCTCACATGCCGTTGACTGTATCGATTGAAAGTTAACCCAAAATTAGCCGGGATTCATTTAATTTTTCATGAGGGGCGGAGATAGGTCATGTATTTTATGTACTCTATGTGCTGTGATTGTGGGTTAAACTGATATGAAACATCAAAAGAAAAGTAGACTCAGTTATCAATTAGTGGTTTTGTGCCGAATTCAATTTATAAGTGTGTTTAATGACCTGCTCTAGATCGATCTAGAGCAGAAAAAAGCAGCTTTTTGGTGTTTAATGACAAATTTTTCTACTCCGAGCAAGAACTTTTTGTGTTTAATGACCTGCTCTAGAGCTTTTAGAGCAGCTCTTAGAGCTTTTAGAGCAGCATTTTCTGCACTTGCTTTTGAGTAAGAGCAGATGGGAGTGGAAGTGTCAAAATCAGCTGTTGACATTTGCTTCAAATATTTTTGTTTATATTTTGCGTTTTGCAATCTATTTGAAATCGAATGAAACTTAAAATCAATTGAATTAGCATCGCATGTTAGTTTAGTTTTGATTCCAATGTTTCCGAATATAGATTTTTATTATAATAGGATACCAAACATAATTTTGCAAACTAGCTAAGGTCATAAAATTGTTTGTTGCTTTCTTATCAGCTGACTTTTGACACCAGCTGTTCTGCTCTAAATTGCCTGACATTTATCTCATTTCTTGCTCTGCTCTGAGCTACGCTGCTCTGCTCGTTTTTTCATTAAACACACCTAACTCACATGAATCATTAAAACGTGAACTATGGACATAAATTAATTTAATTACAAGATATTAACGGTCGTAGTTATGTGTAGTTAGTTAAGCTGTAGGTACCTTTATCCTAAATTCTATAAAAAAAAATTTACAGAACTGAACTTCGTGTCGTTTTCACACTTCAACTTACATTTTAAACATAAAAAGAGAAGTGTTCATATTAATCAGAATTCCCACCCATATATTTTTGATTTAAGTTTAAATTTATAATTTGTGACTTGCAGGTAAATAAAATCAAAGAACTCTGTGTTCAAAATAGAGACAGGCACCAGCTTTAAGAATATGTTCCAGCTTTGTTCGTTGGTTGCTAAAGCCAGAAAAGTAAACATAATAGGTCTGTATCTTTACTCACCCGCGGGATCCCGTGGGATCCCGCGGGATCCCGAAACGTGTATCTTTACTTTTTTTTGACATAAAAGTGGCAGAGCTTTTGCTTTTTTGTCACTTCCCCTCCAGTAAGAATTCACCCGAACAATTTCCTCGTGCACTTTCTTGCTTGTCAAATCGGCTGTTTGTGAAATCAGCTGATCGAAACATTTCGATTGAATTCAAATTTATATTTGAAATTAAATGAAAAATGGAAAGCATAATCTCTCTTTGTTGGTTTGAAAATTCAAAATAGTGTTAAATATGCAATGCAATATTGCTTTGAGCTCATTTTAACACGTTTCTGAAACAAAATTGTTTGTATGTTTTTTTACATCACTACGGAGAGTGCATGATAAATGTCATTCAGCAAGAAACATCCCAAAAGGTGTATCTTTACTTTTCATTTTCGGATGGAGATTACAAAAACAACATTAAAAAGCTCGAGCCCAAACTTTTTCCCGGGCTTTTTCCCAAACTTTACACGGAAAGTAAAGAAACAGACCTAATGAATAGCGATTCTATTGCTGGTTCAACTAAGCGGATAGTTTGGAGTCAAATTTGCTATAATTAAATCAAATATCGATTTATGCTAGTCTCGAAACTAAGACTCAATTTAATTTGATGTTAAATGACTACTGTTTCGAGCTTATAAAAGCATTTTATGATCTAAAAAGGACCACTGAATTTTACACTCTCTTAAGGACTTAACCTGTTTACTGAATTTAGTCAACACAAGACTCTATTCTTACTTATTTACTTAAGGTGGCGCTACAGTCCGGGTCGGACCAGGGCCTCAACCAACATCCTTCTCCAGCCAGATCGGTCCCTAGCTAGCTGCCTCCAGTTTTGCACGCCAAGTTGGTTGAGGTCCTCTCCTACTTGCGTGCGCTACCGGAGTCGCGGTCTTCCTCTACTGCGCCGTCTCTCGAGATTGGATTCGAAGACTTTCCGGGCTGGAGCGTTGGTGTCCATTCGCTCTACATGACCCAACCATCTAAGCCGCTGGACCTTGACTCTTTTGACCAGGTCTGTGTCGCTGTACAGCCCGTATAGTTCGTCGTTGAATCTTCTTCTCCACTCTCCATTTATGCAGACGGGACCAAAAATCACCCGAAGAATTTTTCTCTCGAAGCATCCTAAAGCGTTCTCGTCTACCTTTGACAAGGTCCATGCCTCTGCGCCATATATAAGAACCGGGATGATAAGTTTCTTATACAGGGACACTTTAGTTGCTCGAGAGAGGACTTTACTACTCAATTGCCTTCTTAGTCCGAAGAAACAGCGATTGGCAAGAGTTCTTCGTTTGATTTCAGCGCTGGTGTCGTTGTCTGAATTAATAGCGGCGCCTAGGTAGACAAAGTCCTTAACTACCTTAAAGTTATAGCTGTCTACTTTGACGTTCTGTCCAAGACGTCGGTGTTGGGTGTCCTTCCTTGATGACAGCATATACTTGGTCTTGCCCTCATTGACCACTAAACCCATCTTCTTTACTTCCGTCTCAATGCTCATAAACGCGCCATTGACATCACGCTGCGTTCTTCCAATTATGTCAATATCGTCGGCATATCCGAGCAATTGGACGGATCTTTGAAAGATTGTGCCTCTTGTGTTGACGTGGGAGTTTTGCACTATTCTTTCAAGAACGATGTCGAAGAAGTCGCATGACAGTGCATCGCCTTGCCTAAAACCTTTTTTGACATCGAATGTATCGGTGAGATCTTTTCCGACCCTGATGGAGCAGCGTGCGTTCTCCATCGTCATCCTACACAATCGGACAAGTTTGGTAGGGATGCCAAAACTAGACATGGCTCTATATAACTCCTCTCTATAGATGCTGTGAGATTCTATTCGATATGAAATAAAAAGGAATAGTTCTAAAACGTGTAGGTATGTGATAGAATTGGCCTGTGTGTTGAGGTCAACACCTGGAGTAGAATAGTCATTTGATTGAATACCGACTTTGTCTATTTACAACCAAAAATTGTTTCGGGAGGAGTTGGTTAAAAGCCATGGTTTCTAAACCGCAATCACTTTCCCACACTCAAACTCTATAAGATCTCAGTCGTATAAATTAAACTCTGCTTTCAGATTCCCTTGCTTAACTTATTCCGCAAATCATTGACAATCATCACATCACTTCTTCTTGTCACTGCCATATTCTTAATATTTACTGTCACTCCAATTGGATTCCCATTCCGTGAAGATACCAACGTTGAGAGGTTCCATTTGCAGGTAAGTAATCCACATCAAACTTTCGATAAATTTCAAATTCTAAATCGGTTCCAAAATCTCTTAGCATATTCGTAGAGTTTTTCACGACGCAGATTCGTCAGTTATGCGTAATGATTCTGGTTACTATTTTGATCTTCAAGACCGCCGCCAGTTCAGTACTATCAAAGGTGGACTTTTGTCTTTCTTTTCGAATGTTTGAGAATGTGTTAACCAAATATCTTTTTGCAGACGTTTTCGATACATCCAAACTGGCTGATATGTCGACAGAGTGCAACAGACACATATTTTGTGGATTTCCTGTATTCAATCACCAGTGGAACAGAGCAAGGTGGGTTTATTTATTTATTGAATTAAATTGTGAACACAAATAATAATATCCCCTTCTTTTAGAGTCCTATCGCAGTGGCTTCCGTCCGACGACAGTACCATCCCTGGATCTCCAAAGCTAACTTTAATTAGTAAAAATGCCACACTCAATAGTTCTAACACATTTCGTTACGACTTTGAACTTTCTGGACCTTCCCACATGGGAATCTATTTGAATCCTCTAAACGAGTCGAAAATAATCGAATGGTCCTTCCTGGACACAATGCTCCGAGATAAATGGAATCCGCCATATTTCATTTACTTTTCTATGGGAAAAGATATGTCTCCGTTGGAGTTCTATGTTGTAGTGGAGGTAAGTCGTTAATATAAAGCTTTTTAAATGTCCTTGTCAACTCATCCAAACATTTCCAATCGCGTGGCCAAACTTTATATCCTACCATTCCACAAAAAAAGGGTCATAGTCCAGTTCAGTGAGTAATTTAATTTTATTTGTGTGAATTCATCTGACTATCACTACTAAAAAAAAAACTAAGCTCAAATAAACTTATTTTTGTCCTTTGCACATTGGAAAAGCACACATTTCAACTCCAGCGAACATAACCTTATGAATTTACTTTACACAAATTACCTAATTAGTCTTCTTCATTTTATTCCAAATTTAGACACGAGGAGCCGTCGTCGATGCAAATAGTACTAGTCCCACCTTGGAGTTGGGTATTGGTGGACACTATGTAAGCTTCGAACATAACCGAAGTTTGGCCAACAAGGCGTTCATCAAAAGTTTCCCATCATACGCTTACGTTATGGAATGGCCAAGTTCCTACGAACGCTGGATATACTAGAGTTGTTTCCTAGGTTTTAGTCTTTTATACTCATAACTATTAAAGAAAAACAAAAATAAATTATTGATGTTGAAACATTTTAATCAGCTTCAATGCGTTATCGATTTAAGTAATGAAATATGGTTTTCCACCAATGTCCTTCAATATATTACGGTGGTTGTCATGTGTGGTTTTGCATGTGTCGTGTCCTTATTATCTGTACAGTTGGTCAATCCTTTTCTTTTTATCTTTGTGTTCCCCCAAGAATGATTAACCGTAGATTATGTCCGTTCATGCATTCATGAAGGCTTCCTGATGAGTATAAATGCAAAACGGAAGCGACTTTATAGTGAGCTGGTAGATTATGAAGGTAGTATGTATGCACATTGCACAGCCCCTGACCGACTTTCATAAGACACACTGGCATGGGAGAAAAAAAAATGGGGAAAATTGTTGGCCTTATTAGCAGGAATATCATGACTACTCAGTATGGTTATAGTTGTGGTGGACGCGGCTATGAAATATGATTGGTTTTGGGGCAGTTATTGTGCAATGCGAATCGCAGTGGGCATGTAAACATTATTGCGAGCAAAATATTACCGATTGCAGATATGTATTTGAATATTTTTTTTTTATTGTTGATGAATTGGCAATTAAAACGATAGCATTTGTTTTGATTCTTTGATTACTATGACACTACAGGAACCACTGCTAGGTACGAGTAGTGTTGAAAGGTTTTTCATGCACACTGGTAGTGATTTGGCATTTTGTCTTAGATTGTGTCACACTCTTATATTTCTTTGACTTAGAAGAGGATAAGTTTTAATCTTGCTTTGCAATTAACAACTCTTCTGTTATGTTTCATTTGACCAACGCTTCAGGTCAACTTAAGATAATAGGTGAATTAGTCCTTACCTTACAAAGTCAAAGTCAAACAACGTCAAAGTTGTTTTCACCTTAGTATTGTTTCTATGAAAACATAAATTAAGAAAGAGCAACAGTTGGTCTGATGGGTTCGGTTTGTAAGGGACAAACTTTAAACTTCAACAAAATTCTACCCACACAACTGAAATACACCCTTTTCCGGTTAAGGAATATGTCAAAAGAAAACTTATAGGTAATTTATATTTTACAAGAAAAAAAACCCATCTAGATGGTGAAATTTGGAGTCTTTATTTCAAAAGGTTCATAAAACAATCAATTTTGAAAGCACAAATTTTTACGTTCAAAGTACGATCATTGAATAATTATATATAGAAGTGACACCGGAATAAATCGCCACTAGGAGTTCTTATGCCGCTAGTATCGATATTGGAGCTAGTTAGTTCACAAACCTTTTGCAAATTTAGTCCCAAAGGATATTTTTTATTATTTTTTCGCTGGTTACCGAAGAGGTTGTTAAGATTAAAAATAGGTTTGAAATGATGATGAGGATTTATAATCAATTATAATAAATCCCTAAGGGTTCCTTACGAAACATATTTCAAAATTTAAACTGCCAAATTTCCTTCATTTGAAAATGGTTTGTGTATCAAAATAGAAAAGCAGAGACAAAAACATAAACAATAATAAATAGTGTGACTATTGCTAGGTAACAATCTTCTTATGCCGAGTTTGAGAAAGTTGTCTTTTTCGGGTGTCAGCTTCTATATATAGTTATTCAATGGTACGATCTTTTTAAAAGCTTATTCCATTTTTCCTCTTTTTAATCATTGAATAAAGAAGCTCATTAAATAAATAATGAGAATGAGAACTAAAAACACCTTACAAAGGAAACTGATTATAGGTTTGTTCGTTGAAGCCCTGGGGTTGCCCTAGGGTCGCCACAAAGCGTTTTTTGAGAAACCTAAATTCGCCCTGAATGTCAAATTGAGTGTTTTTTGAGCCATAGGTTTGCCATAGGTTTTCCCCAAACTCGCCCTAGCTTTTTGCTGTGGCGATTTGAGGGCTGTCAAATGACATGTGTTTTTATTTAAATGACAGAGATGTGTGGCGATTTGTGGTTTAGCGTTTTTTGAGGACTGGAAAACCCAGGTTTTTTTGACAACTCATGGGGTTGTCAAGAAAACCTGGGTCAACCCTGGGGAAAGTTCAACGAACAGACCTTATAAGAGCAAGACTCAAAAAGACGACCATTGAATCTTCAGATTGGGTGCGTTCGAAAAAAAATGGGTAGCATAACTAGGATACCTTTGTATCCGGGTAAGTTTTCGAACGACTAAGATTAGGTATCTGTCAAATCAGAAACAGCTGATAAATCGAAGTGAAAACAAACCAAACCAAATGTGTTTTAAAAATTGCAAACAACACGTACCACTTATTATTCGATTGCAAACTTCTTCACAATCGTTTACTTCGTAAACAACGTCGTTTAGATTAATTAGGAGCACCATATTTTAAATTTTATGTTTACAAAAAACAATTTTGCAACAAAGCACTATGACAGAAAGCAAAACAAAAATGAATCCAAGTCAGCTGTTCTCAAATTTCAAATTGGGTAGCTTGCTATACCATGATTTTTAAGGTACCTTTGGATCGCTTTCCCCTCAAAAGATGTTTTGCAGTCAGCTGCTTTTTAACATGGGATTACACTAACAACAAATGTCACGAAAGGTATCTAGTTCGTCTTAGGTAAGAATCCGAACGCAGCCATTGAAATTATTTGATGAAACAAAAATGCTTTACGATAAAGAAACATACGCATAAATAGAAGACATTATTCTTTATTTTCGATCTCCTCTTTTGGTGATGCTTCGTAGCGTCCCCAATGTTATCTACTAAACATCATCCATTATGTATCCGCATAGTTTATTGTGATATACTATTAGTTTCTCTCTAAAACTATTGCGACGGACGCCTGGTTTATAAAAAGATAGCAAATAGTCTACATGTGCTTGCGCTTACGTGCGTATAAAAAAGCTTTAGTACAAAACATGAGTCTTGTTTTATTGAAGTGAAACTCTTTAGCACAATGTGATTTGAAAATTGGATGAAACGAAAAAGGAATACAAAAAAGTCTTTTAAAAAAAATCAGTCTACGGGAGAATGAAAATAATGTAGAAAATAAATATATGTTTTCTACAGTCTTCGTCCCTTCTTTGTTCGGGCTTTCTTCTAGTCGCCTTGTCTTCACTGCAGTTTAAGTTCTGCTGTATTTGAGTTGCGCATTTACAATGGAAAAAAAAAGAGTAGCTGCACTGACGCAACAAGAACGACAGTATAACGTAGTTATATCGAATGTTTCAGTGGCTGTCGCAAATACTACTGGGCGGTGATACCGCCATTCTCCTTCTATTGAATTCCTTACAGTAAGTACTAACATGGCACATTTTCAGTTTGTCACAAGAAGTGTAAGTCTAGTTAAGGAACAATTAAAAGTAATCTCCTTTTGTAAAAACATCTATCTGTAATTTCGTGGAAAGCAGAATACAAAATGGTTTCAAATCTCAAAATTGATAGTATTTGTAAAATCAGCTTCTGGTTTTGTAAGGATGTCCTTTTTCTTCTTGTTTCCATGAAATTTGATCTAGGTTTCCTGCGCTTCAAATTATTCTGGAATAAATACAGAAAGTGTGAACGTTTTTGAAGCAGTTTTGAATTCTTTTGTTCAAGAAAAACAAATTTGTTAACAGAAAGTAAGTGAAACTGCAAACTTTTACTTTTTCTTCAGTCGACTGTTAGACTAGTTTCAAACAAAATAAAAACATCGTTGTGCAAACACTTTTTAAACTCTATTTTCTCTCCTCTATTTTCTTAATTTATATTAAAAACAACAACATAGGTGTTACAGCATTACAAGACTTAATTCAAATCTTAACAAACAATTCTTATTGCTATGAGTTGCCGCTCATGATATTTCTTACAGTTTTATCAAATTTCCTGCAAAATATTTTAATTTAATCAAAATTTATAAATATTCATTCACACCAAAGGAATATACCAACCTCGACACAAGTGAATCCCCTGGCGCATAAAATGGATTGCACACAGCATCTGTGTACAAAATATGTAGATTGCGAAACATCTGCAGAAAAACCAAAACAAAACATTATTCTAATTCACAATAGGTACAACGATCGATTTTCTTACCGATCTCACTTCGTTTTCTCTGAGTGCGATATTTCCGGAGTCAACGACAATTATGAATTTAATTTTGGTATTGGTTACAAAGCCATAGCTACATATTAAAACAAAAAAGAATTGGCAGAGTAATGAAACAAACAATAACAATATTCAATCAGCAACGTTAAGAACCAATCCAAACCATAAGCAAATCAATTTTACTCCGGCTTAAAATGTGTTCACACGAGGACTTTCTGTCACTCGATTAATTGTTGAATTAAGATTTCTTCAGACAGACAAATTTACTTACATTTTATGTGTTTCCGTGGAGTACAGAAGTCCCAGATAAAGCTCTTTCGACTCTGGAGTAGCCTTCGCTTGAGGTAAACATTTTTCTTCCACAACATCCAAAGCAGCATGCACTCTATACTGAAGTTCCAATTCTTTATCTAAATCGGTTGTTGCCAAGTACAAGGGTGCATTCTGTAATAACAAAGACGATTTATTTATATTTGGGCAGAATGGGCAGAATATAATATACAGATCATATAAGAAACTTTATTTTCTATAAAACACACGGTGCACCCTGTAAGCAACTATACAAAGTCGTTAAGGTAGTGTTAAAATAAATCTGACACATCGGCCAATTAATATTTTGGAAGTGAAACTAAACCCAAACGGAAGGAAACACAATTATGATTTACATATTTTACGGCAAAGTTATAAAATCAACTAACAAAATTACACCAAAAAACTTCAACAACCATTTAAATCACAAAAGGAAAACATAAACAATGCAAAAACATCATTTTATCGCTCTCTCTTTCTCATTCTCTATCTCAAAAATACGAAGATGTCATCAAGTCTATTTGAGAATTCGAAGAGAACCGTATCAAGTTTTTACACTTTTATAATTTGTTTCTATACTCGAGTATTCGTCTTCACAACAGCACTTTAATACCACAAAAGAACTATTCAGAAGGTAAGGAAATCAATAAGGTTTTTAAAAAACTTCTATAACTCACATCTTTTCCGATAATTGAAATGCAAACAGCCATTTCTATTTCTCTTCTTTTGGTTTCAACAAAAATTTTAAGATTTTATTCGTTCTCTATCTCTTGGCAAATTCACAATCAACTGTCAAAACAATAAAAAAAAAAAACAAAAAGAGCACCTGTCTACCTATGACACTGCCATCTGATTGTTAAGCAATGGAGCCGCATCCTGAAGTCGGAAGCGCAAATGCAGTAGAAAATATTTTTTCCGGCAGTTCAATCGAAAAGTCTTTCCTAATGTTTGTCAATGGAACTTCCCGCACAATAAATTGTTATTGGATTAATTTCAAAGGAATTCCGAAACCCTTCCAGCGTCTCCGTCCACATGGAGCAGTTGAAGTCAATACATATCGATCGCATGCTTGGATGTTTCGGGACTCCTATACAGGGGAGAGGATGGAGATATTAAATAAAAGAGTTTATGTAGCGGAGGCGTATTATATGAGACATTCGCATAATCCAAGTGAAATAGTCTCGGCACGGAAAGTTCTCACCGTGCATTTTCCGATGAGAAGTCTAAGGGAAAATATGCTGTGGTACATTGTACGTGAATCAAATTGCCACTCGGAGAAAATAATCCAAGAATACGATATTCCAAAAGTTTTAAAAAATGACCTATCCGCAATAGTGAGGCAAGTTTTTGCGTTTCGTAAGACATAACATTCGACTTTTGAAACTATAGAAGGGAACTTTTGGAGTCTTGTTAGTATATAAGATAAGTAATAATTGTAAATTATGTATGTATGTTGTGTATAGTAATAAAGTTGGAGAGCAAATAGTATAACAACTTTGTTGTCCTTGATACGAAACTAATTTTTTATTTTCATTTCGCTTTCGAATCATAGTGTAACGTTAGGTGTACATTACAATAATTTAAAATTTCATGCGTTTTGAAACTGTTTTCGCACCAAACATTACTTAAGACTCACGTAAGCCAGAGCGGCCTGCTATTGAGATCTGTGGAACGTATTCACATTTCATATACCGATCGAGTGGAATTGTTTGCACTCTAAACTGCAACCTGCGATCACTACCAAAGTAAAATATGCGTATTCTTCTGAAGTTGCATACATAAACGTGATCAGCGGTATGTACAAATAGGAATGTGTTCCACAAATAATCGCAGGCCGCTTTGGTTTGCTCAATCAAATCCCTGTGCAATCCTATTGCTGTTGAAATGGAGCCCCCCGAGGACTTCACCTTGTCGTGCTTACGTTTGGCTCTTTTTGAGTCAGACAAACTAAGAAAGTAAAAGGTGTGCGTGGCTGGCTGCTGGTTTCTGCCTTGACTAGTGGCTGGCTGCGTACATTGAGGTTGCCAGGCCTCGAGTTTTGGGGTACTCATCTGGAAGTAACCTTCGGGTTGCGAGGCTTCACCAGAAGTTGAGCTCTGCTACCATGGGAGATAGGCCCTCCTGGGACGACGCGACGTTCTGCGCTCGAGGTGCGGGGCGTTGTCTTGGACTATCTATGAGGCCCCCTTTGTGGGAGTATCGTGGTGGCTGTGGTTATCCGAATGCGGAAACAATTGGCATTCTTCGAATGGAAGAGGTGTAGATCGGCTTCGCTCCTCTGCAAGGGGGTGGACTTGCCTCAACAAGTTCACTATTGCTACTGGCCAACAAGGGTGGTGGTTGACACTCAATTTAACTCCGTTATGTTGAGTAGGCTCGCCGTGAAATTAAGACATGTCAGGTGTTCACGTAAAACAAGACTTCATCTGTCAAAATGGAGCACATCTAAACTTATGGAGATGCACAAATCTACATACAAAAAGAGCGCGTTCCACAGATAGCAGGCCGCGCTGGTTTACTGGTTTGGGCACAAGGCTTTACTGCCTATTCGAGAATAAGTATATTAACAAACCTTCCAGATTTTAAACTAACGAATTTTAAGTTAGGGGTCCGTCGCACCATACGAGGAAAGTGCTCGTCGCAAGAAAAATGAGCGAGTTTTAAAAAGAATGGGTTTAAGTACATATATAAGAATAAACACGTCAGAAATGATCAAAATTGCAAATTACACCCAAATCGTTCTTTGTTTACGAGAATTCTTCGCTTAGTGTGACTGCGTTTTCACATTCCTCTTCTATCACTTCCAATCTGATTTCGCTCTTACTTTTATGAAATTTAAAATCAAACGGCAAGCGCTTGCAATAAATTTTCCTCATAAAAAAAAAAATAAATAAATAAATAGATAGGGTGGTAAGGCTATGGAAACATCAAGGCCTAACGCGATTCAAAAACCTACAACTTTATCTCGATTCCAATGGCTAATGACTGATTTCGGAGGACATATCAATTCCTCGCGACCATTGGTGTTTCTGGGATTCGAACCACGAACCTCATACGTTACAGGGAGACATGCTAACCATAATGCAACCGGCGCCACTTGCCTCCTGTGACTACCTCAAAATTGCTTGCAGTAAGCTTGTTTAGTGTGATTGCCTAAAATCAGATAAATACATACTCGTGCCTATATTGTGTGGATACTGAATGATAATACATAACTAGCACCGACAATACCACTTCAGATCAACTAAGTACTCTGTTTCTAATATAAGTTCACTCTAGCGTATACTTAACCATTTCCATTTTTATTTTTTCTTGCTTAAAAAAAAGCATCTTTACTTAACGTTGGATTTGAGCTGTATAACAAAACTTGCTTGAAATAACAACAACAGGGCTTTTTACAAACTCTTAGTTGTAGTTCTTTTATTATTTTCTGTTTTGTTTGTTTCGTTATTAATTAAATATTGCAAGTGCGTTCGCACGCACCGCGAATGACATAATGATATACTTTTTTTTGTTAAATGAAAAAGTTAAATGCTATTTACTTTTACACTATTGGTTAGTCAATCAGGTTGGTTGTTTTTAAACATAAGTCATAAACAAAACTGGAATAAATAGAATACTGAAATTTGTTTAACGAATAGTTTTATTTTTGTTTTTTTTTTATGGGAACAATATAACAGAACTATGTAAAGGAAAACTTAAAAGAGACATGCATGTTATGTCGATAACTTTTGATTAGGATACACAAAGGTTTTTGTTTTTTTTTTTTTCATTTTTACTTTACTGGTAATTGTTACATGTTTTGAAGTAATTCTAAAGTGTTGGCAGAATATGCAGTATATTGCCGGGAATAATGAGAATAGCTGATTAGCTGTTGTATGTGTTACACTAAACTTAAGGAAACACAAAGCGGCGCTGGTTGATTTTAGAAATCAGAAGGAAATGAACGTTGATTTTGATTTTAAACAGAAAACAACTTTTACACAAAACAATAACAACAACTAAAGAGACAAAGGAGATACTATAGCTTGCCGTCTTGATAAGCTGTAGTAGTGATTATTTTTCGAGGGCATCATGCTTTTGAACTTCCATCTGAATTGATGTTCGAATGGTGAGGTTTAGTGTTTAGATCTTTGCGTCGTAGCTAAAGTTTGGCTTGGTTTTGTATTGGAAAGTCAGGTCGGCTGATTGCTTCCAAATGAAGTGGCGGACTGTACGGAGGTCCATGTTCGGATCGACAACCTGTTGGAAAAACAAACCTTTTTTAACAAAGGCAAAGGAAGGGAAAAATTGTAGCTTATACCACATCGTTGCACTGCAACTCAATTCTATCCTCCGGTGGAATTTGCGAGCCCTCTGAATTGGCATCACTTTGACTATTTTGAGATGAGTTTGAGGCATTTCCCCCACTTGGAGTGGTTTCGGCACCCAGCACCTTTTCCAAAACATGCTCGCAGACTTTTCTGCACTGAATAAATTCATTTGCGACAAGGCGATCCTACAATGGCAGACAAATTTTAAGAATAAAAAAAATTAATGGCTTGATAGTGAACTGGCTTACCGGTTTAATTCGTTCAGGTTTTACCATTGACGGATGAGGTTGCAGGAAAAACGAAATTTTAATGAACTTTGGAGTATTCTTTTCGATGACAACATCTGTAACCCATTGAGGAACAGTTTCGTGTAGACCAGTGCTTTCGTTTTCGCCAGCTGCATCCCGAACCAGTAAGCGACACGTCGTTCGGCCAGCAACTTCACTGTAAACATTTATTTCGATAAAAGTAATGAATGGTGTTTGAGAAATCTTTGGACAAAGCACACCTACCTGAATATAACAGGCGTATGCTTTGGAACTTGAAAATAACCGTTTCCCTTGATATCAGGGTCTAGCTCATCGGCAGGCAGACTGTGAGGTGGTCTCCAGTACTCCAGTAATGCTTCCAACAGTAGTTTGCCGTAATTTATCTGCGAAACAAAAACAATTAAACAACCAAAATATCAACGATAAAAACAACAATCTACTTTGATGTCAGATGTTGGTTCTGCCAATTCAGGAAGACCAGCTTCTATGGAAACCCAGGCGGCAAAACAATCGACCTCATCCTGCCCTAACACAATTGTTGGCATCTACAGAAGGAAAATTTTTGAATGAATTGTTAATGGTTTTTGAAACAAGTAATTCTTACACCAGTTTTGAGATCCACGGTGAACCAGTTTGGAATGTATACTTTGTAGTTTCGCTTTCTTATCTCCTCTTCGTAGTCAACTTTGCCAAGATCTTCCTTCTTTACCACTCGCAGGACATCGTAAATTGAGACGTTTTCTTCCGTGTCTTTCGTCACGATATGCCGTTTGTCATTTAACACAGTCGACTTCTTTATTGCTGCACCACCTATAAATTACACCAAATGCGTAATGCATAAGATATTTATGGTTTCGATAAGATAGGCTTACCTTTTATGCAAGTCATTTCAACACCCTTCCCACTACCATCGGCATTTGTTGAATTCTGTGTACCCTTGTCGTGAAGTGGCAGTTTCCAACATCGAATATCCGAGTTCCATGTAGTGGCCCATACACCTGTTTTGTCAATGTCATAGCATAGGCTCAAAACAGGTGCCTTTTCTTCACAAACCAGAACACTGTTGCTGGGATTGCGTAATTCTGTGAGGAAAATCTTTTTGTCCCGACTGCCCGAGATTACGTATTGGAAGTTTTCACTCATCAACAGCGCCCACACACCTTCTTTGTGTACACTTATCGTCTGAATACAACCCTGTTGTCCCAAATGCCACAACTTGATTGTGCCATCCGAACTACCAGATACAACATGCGTTCCGTCAGGCGATACAACTAGGGCTCGCACATTCTCCGCATGACCGCGCAGCTTCATCATCTTTTTGCACATTCTTGGATCCCATATTCGTAGGACGTTCTCCGTTGACCCGCTTACAATCACTGTGCCCGATGGATTCATAGCTAAGCTATAAATTGAATCTCGGGAGCCCAACAGGTTTGATGCTGTTTCAGAGGAATTCAAAGCAAATACATATAATAATGCCTCTACAAAGGGGAGTAAAACGCAACTTACTTGAAACGGTATTGTTACTGGCAGTCAGAGCTGTTAATGTGTTTACGTCCCACAAAAAAATAGATTTGTCTAGACCCGCGCTGGCCACCTAAAATTTATGAAAAAAAAAATATTGCAGTCCTCAAATTGTTCCACAATAAAACAGCCTCTTCTTACCTGTTCTCTTTCCTTAGCGTAGGCCAGTGCTTGCACGTAATCTCGGTGAGTTTTAAGTGTCGACATACAAAAGCCTTGGTGGGCATTCCATACTTTTACAGTTGTATCACAGCTGGCACTTATCACTGCAGAATTAAGACAGAAAATATTGATTTTTGTTTAAAGTTAAACAAGAAAATATAAATGATCAAAATTATTTGTTGTATCAACCGTAACAGCTTCCGCAAAAGCGACAAAAGGCTTTAATAGAAGAAAAGGGCTGATAGGTAAGACTACAGGCTTTCCTATTTTTGATATTCGTAAACTGTATTAGCGGAAAAATAGGCAGAATTTAGTCCCCTACGTGCTAGTTTGTCCCATTAGGTTACAAATGGTACCTATCTTGCTCGATTCGACATCTACTTAAGTATCTAAACTTTGACGATAAATTTTACTTACAATTTCGTCCATTGCAACACAACACTATGTCGTTGACCCAATCGTTGTGGTGCTCCATGCTTTTGATGTATTTGTTTTGTGATTCCGTTTCCTTTGTATTCCATACCCTGATGATTGCATCTCTCCCTATAAAAAAAAAGAATTATAAGTACAAATAAATGTATTCTTCCATCAACTTCTTTTCTATACCAACCAGCTGAATAAAGTTTTCCATTATTTTGATCCAACTGCAGTGCATTGACTCCATTCCGGTGTTGCTTTTCCTCGGCATCTCGTATAACAAATGATACCTGCATATATTTAATGTCAGAGTTTTAACCATGAAGCTACCCCCTCAAGGGATTAATAATAAAACAAAAGTAGCAAAATGCAAAACCAAATCGACCCCACTTTATCTATCTATCCACCCGAGTATGACAATACTTGCACTTGGTATGTGGGAGCACCCCCAATGATCGTTTGATGTTTGTGAATTGAGTTTCTTATTGGATCAATACAAAGTTGAACAAGTGTTTTAATTAAATTAGTCAAATAAATCAATTAATACGAAGAATAACTAATTTTCTTTTATCCTTTTGCGTTGTATTTGCTTCATAGAGGTTAGTGTTGAGGAATTTTTCTATTTTACCGATAGGTAGTTTTTCAATTTACCTGCATTTTCTTCCGCGCCCCTTGACAACCTTTGTGCGTCGACATAGTAAAAATACAGTGTTTTTTTATAAGGAAAAACTAAAAAACTTGTTTACTTTTAGTTTGTTTCTCATTTAAGTGTGTAAATTTTGGATTTTTTCTTTTACTTTTCTAATGAAATGAAGCAAAATCTTTTTTAGCTTATCTGTCAACAATAAACAAGAATTACATAAAAGTGAAGTTGGATGCGATAGTAAATTTTGATAGATGAGAGATGACAATAACGTTAGAGTTGCCGTTGTAGTTTGTTTCTTTTTTTTTTTTTTTGGTAAAAAGCCAATTTTTTTGCAATCCAATTGAAATTATTCATGATCAAAATCAAATTAATCAGTTCATAATCAAAAATATAATATTGAAAATCGGTGAGTCTAAAGCACGGGTCACACACGGCTGGTTGCCAGCGGCGAATTGAGTATCAGCTTTGTGTGACCACAAAATTCGCAACCAGCCCTGGCAGCCGGCGAGTGTTTAGCAGCGGCTGGCGAAGTTGAACATGTTCAACTTTTGGTAGCAAGCAGCGGCGGCTGGCAGCTAGTAGCGCAATCTGACCACATCGGCTGGTAAGTAGCAGCGAATTGATTTGACATTTTTGCTCATTTCAAATTATAAACAAATTGGGTGCCATCAGAAATCTAGTCACTACGTAGTGGAAAGTTGACTAGCTTTCTGAATGCAAAATGCACTACAAATGTAGTCAACCCTGAACTGTCAAAATAATCACACAAAAACACGAAACATTTGCGTTTTGGGAATTTTAAATAATCTTATCTCTTAAATTAAGTAATTTTAATTACATATCTCTTCACTGCTTTCAATTTGATAAAAATTGTTGAAAAATTTCAATTTGCACTTTGTAATTTTTCGTGTGTTTACCCAACAGCTGATTCTCAAACGTCAGACTAACTTTGTAGCTGAAAATTTTCAACTACGTTGAAGGGGAAATTTCCACTCGTTTTGTAGTCGATTTTAACCAATCAGAAGAGTTCACTACGTAGTGACTAGATTTCTGATGGCACCCATTGTAAACAGTACGCGTAGTATTGCTATTCTTTAGTTTTTTTATTAAAATAACCAATAATTTCTTCAATATTAGATCGGTGTAATTCCTGGGCTCTAGGAGGTATGATGCCACCATACCTAGCAGTTCATAGTAAATTGTTTAGTCACTAAATACAAAGCTATACCAAATGAAACTATACCTCAAGTGAATACTTTGCTGGGAATTGATAACATTTCCAAGAACTTGTCCGTAATAAAAATAGAACCTGGTTGATCCTGGAAGTGTTCAAATTCTTGCATTTGTTACGCTAAACCTCTATAACGACGATGTAGATTACTGTACGCACATAAATATTAAATATTATATTCAAACTCATCCTTATGATCTTTAATTAAAGGCCTAGGAAAACAGAATTTCAAGCAAATCAATGGAGAGTATGTAAGGGTGTCTGTTGCCAAGGAGAGTTTTTTGGAACATCTCAAACAAGAACGTGAAGAGAACGCCAAAACTTCACCAAAAACGAAAAATAGCGCTTATGAAAACAAAGACGAAAACTTTCAACCACCAAACAAATCCAAGAAGATTTTCAACACCGAAGAGGAAGACACACCAGAGGTTGCAGCAACTGAAAATGCATACGAAGATGACGAACCTGTGCTTATCACAAAAACGAAAGCTGCAAACCAATGAGGAATGGAAAGGTATGTTGAGAAACGCCATGTGTCTTTTTGTTTATGAAGACAATTCTTTCATTGATAACACGGCTTCTCTATGAAACGCCTTTATTTCCGATTTCAGATCGTCACTGAGGCAACTAACAACACACCCATTCATATCATTGGGAAGAAAAAAGATGTGCCCTTACTCAGTGAGAAGTCATTTGATTCCAATAAGAAGCGTAAGGAATCCATTAACAAGAAAAAGAACCAGTATCAACTGCAGAAATCACTAATTCAGAAGTCCCTGTCGTCTGTGGTAAGAAATCCTCACTTTCATTTACTATTCCATATTAATTTTCAACTACATATTTCCAAGGATACATTAAAAAGAAAGCAAATCATTTTTGATAAAGAGGACGGTGAAGATGATGACAACACACAGGCCAAAGCAAAACAACTCTTTCAAGATGATTCAGACCAAGAAGAAAGTTCATTTGCAAACGATTTTGCTGTCAAAGCTGAATACGAAGGATCACATGGTGCTGCCCTGATGAAACTTCAATCGAAAATGAACCTAGATTCACGTTTCAAAATTGACAGCAAGTTCGTTGGCAAAATTGACGATGAAGAGCCCGAAACTAATGAAAACGACGAGCGAGACTGGCAATATGGCATTCTCGAGCAAGAGCACTAAAGTATCCAATTCATCCCAGCATTTTTGAGACTTAAATAAAAACAAACTTTTCTGTTTTTTTAATACATCCAAAGTGCAACCGAATGCATTTTAGTTTTTATTGAATAAAAAAATGCTTTCTTTAAAAACTATTCCGGTTTGGTTTGCAACTTGCCTTGAAGTCTTTTTCTCTCTCATGAAAAATACTTCGAAAATCTATTCCGTAAATGGAAATTGTACTAA